>BLBF01000011.1:10001443-10018078 GCA_015471245.1 Laticauda colubrina | reverse complement strand
TTCTCTTCTCTTCTCTTCTCTTCTCTTCTCTTCTCTTCTCTTCTCTTCTCTTCTCTTCTCTTCTCTTCTATTCTATTCTATTCTATTCTATTCTATTTTATTCTAAATGGCTTGTACATATTGCTGTGTAAAAGCAAAAAGTTGTAGTTGTAATGTTGTTACCTTTGGCTGTGCCAAAGAAAGTTGAAAGTGGGTCTTTTTTTTTTCTCCCTTTACACTATACCCCCTCTCAGTGGTGGGATTCAAATATTGTTGCCACGAGTTCAGTGGGCGTGGCTTGGTGGGCGCACTTTGTGCCAAACACGCACTTTGCGTAAGCGCCAGAGGTGTTTGTGCAGGCACAGAGGTGTTCTAACTCGCTTCCTGCACACCTGCACTCTCCCAGTCGCTTCAGCAGCTGCCGCGCAACACTCTTCTGTGCTGCACAAAGCAGCTGCGCTTCAAATTCAGAGGATAAAGGTGAGTATGGGAGCCCAGGTGGGTGGGTGGGCCCAATAGCAGAGCAGTAGAGAGAATCGGTTTGGTCTCCCCTGCTCATCGCTGCTACCGGCTCAGCAGAACTGGGCCGAACAGGTAAAATACCACCACTGCCTTCTCTTTTTCCCTTACTCTCTTCTTACTTTTCCATGTTTTTTTATTTATATTTTGTACTTTGATGAACCAATAAAAAAGTTTTAATTGGAAAAAGACGGGGTGGTTGTTGCTGAGTGAGTGCAATGCAAGCAGCTTACCAGAACAACTTTCGACCTTCCTTGCTAGCATCCTCATGAGCTTTGCTTGTGGGAAGCCAGCAAAGAATAGTGATCATGTGACTGTAGGATGCTGCAATCATTGTCAGTGTGAGCCAATTGCCAAGCACTCAGATCACAATCATGTGAGTCTAGGGGTGCTGGGACGGCCAGAATTCAAGGACTATAAGTACCACTTGTTCGGTACCATTGTAACTTCAAATGGTTGCTGAACAAATGATCCTTTCCCTTAAACCGTCAGTGAATTAAAGAGGAATCTGCCTGAGGCACTTCCACCTTTTACCTCATTGCTTTTAAAAAAAATTTCAATCCCAAATTGTCATCAAGAATTTGGGGGGGGAGGGGAGGAGTCCAAAACTTAGATTACTTCCAAACGTTTGAGTTGTTTGAAGATTAGCAACAGCGTACCTTCTTTACACATGTTTCAAAGCAATAAAAGCTTCAGTCAGAAATAAACAGCTCTCACCTTCCAAGTCTTCCTTTTCAAAATGAGTCTTGAGGATAGAGCGTGTTCCTCCCTGGTCCACCACTGCCTCTTCATCATTCCTCTGTAACATAAAAGTGGTTGTAGAGATTATTTTCCAGCATGCTGAAATTCTGCACGATTTATTTTAACACAACAATAAAAAAAAAAAATCCCCATCAGAATAAGCATTGCTGGCTCTAATTAAAAGATAATGCGGTATCTTCTTCCCATCAACACCAAAAAATACCTCTAAGAAGCAGATTTCAACATTCCCTGCTGCTGTTTTAAAGACTGGTTCCACTCTAGAGAACTTAACATGGTCATTCTAAATAGCATCTGCGGGAAGCCTGAACACTTCCATATAACTTCACAGAAGCTTTTGCTGATAGAATGATTTCCCTGCTCATGCTAATGAAGTTCTGACTGCCGAGCATAAGGTTAATTAGCATGTAAAAATAACAAAACAGGATGAGTTAGGCCACTAAGCAAAACTGACATATTGCCTGAGAGAGCCAAAAGGAACAAAAGGTGATAGGCTACTTCCTTTATATAGAAGGGCAGATCTCACCAAGGAAACTACAACATGAATCTTAATTGGTTAGAATTAATCGCTTAAACTCTAACATTGTATTTTAATAAAATAAAAATATTTTATTTATTCAATTTCTTATTATTATATTTTAATAAATATATATAAATAAATATAAATTATATAAATAAATATAAATTATTATAAATATTTATTCAATATTTTATTTATTTCAATTTTGCCCATCTCAGTCAATGGCTCTGTCACTGTGCAAACCACTGCAGACTTTTTAAATGAATTAACATAGCCAGTGAATGAGTTGGAATTAAGCTTAGAGATCTATTATTGATGCATCCTATTCATGATACATTAATACATGTATTCATGTATCAGGAATATCATATATACATGATATTCATGTATCAGGAATATCATGTATACATGATATTGTATATGTATATGTATATCATTGTATACATGATATTCATGACACATGAATACATGAATATATGATACAGCCAGAACAACCAATAGAGAGGTGATGAGTTGTATAAAACCAGACACATTATTAGAAGGCAAAATCAGACTATGCCTGATTTACTTTGGCCATATATCGTGCATGCAAATTCATTGGAGAAATCAATGATGCTAGGAATGGTGGTTAGTGGAAGAAGAAGAAGGGGCAAACAAAGAACATGATGTTTTGATCACATCAAAACTGATACAAAGATGAACCTCCAACAACTGTAAGAAGCTATGCTTGAAGGGTAGCATGGATAGCATTTACCTATAAAATCGCACACAAATGAATGGTTAAATAACATTCGTGATTCCAGAAGTGATTGACTTCAACAGAAAGATGTTAGTTAAGATTTCTATTCATCTACTGTCTTTTTATTCCTATAGCACTATTTATAATTACTAATCCTGTTTTAATTAACGTGAACAATATCACGATTTCCATCATCAATAATTCTCAAGTGCTATTGCCAGATCTTCTCATCACAAGCAAGTCTGAAAAATCTCTTGTCCCATGAAGAGATTTGCCACTGACTTGTGTTTTCAAACTTTCATTTAGTAAAAAAAAATGTTGGATGCAGTGTTTTGATGTTTAGTATTTCTTATGCTCTGGCTGGGAAAATGCCAAATAAAACACAACTTACTATTCTTACTAGGCATTCCAGCAAGGTGACCCAGGAAGAAATGTAAGTCAGCAGTAGTCATACATCTCCTTGAAACAGCTAATCAAGTGTTCTGCTACTGATAATGCAAAAGTTGCATGTTGCAATTGATATACAATCTTCCCTTGTTCTCCTTCACCATACCTCTACTTCTAATCAGAGTTAATGTTTGCAACAACAGGAGCTTTTGTCACCATGGACAACCTGCCATGATAGATGCTAGGTGGTTGGAGTGAGCCACTGTTATTCCTAACTATCAGTAGTATCAGAAGAAGAAAATATAAACATTCAAGTGGTCTCAACTACTTTCAGAGTGCTAAAGACCAGATGATTGCAAGGAATATACACTGCTCAAAAAAATAAAGGGAACACAAAAATAAGACATCCTAGATCTGAATGAATGAAATATTCTTATTAAATACTTTGTTCATTGCATAGTTGAATGTGCTGACAACAAAATCACACAAAAATTATCAATGGAAATCAAATTTAGCAACCCATGCAGGTCTGGATTTGGAGTTACGCTCAAAATTAAAGTGAAAAATAAAACATACAGGCTGATCCAACTTTGATGTAATGTCCTTAAAACAAGTCAAAATGAGGCACAGTAGTGTGTGTGGCCTCCACGTGCCTATATGACCTCCCTACAACACCTGGGCATGCTCCTGATGAGGTGGCGGATGGTCTCCTGAGGGATCTCCTCCCACACCTGGACTAAAGCATCTCCCAAATCCTGGACAGTCTGTGGTGCAACGTGGCATTGGTGGATGGAGCGAGACATGATATCCCAGATGTGCTCAATTGGATTCAGGTCTGGGGAATGGGTGGGACAGTCCAGAGCATCAATGCCTTTGTCTTGCAGGAACTGCTGACACACTCCAGCCACATGAGGTCTCGCATTGTCTTGCATTTGGAGGAACCCAGGGCCAACCGCACCAGCATATGGTCTCACAAGGGATCTGAGGATCTCATCTTGGTACCTAATGGCAGTCAGGCTACCTCTGGCGAGCATATGGAGGGCTGTGCGGCCCCCTAAAGAAATACCACCCCACACCATTACTGACCCACTGCCAAACTGGTCATGCTGGAGGATGTTGCAGGCAGCAGAATGTTCTCCACGGCATCTCCAGATCTTGTCACGTCTGTCACATGTGCTCAGTGTGAACGTGGTTTCATCTGTGAAGAGCACAGGGCGCCAGTGGAAAATTTGCCAATCTTGGTGTTTTCTAGCAAATACCAAATGTCCTGCATGGTATTGGGCTGTAAGCACAGCCCCCACCTGTGGATGTCAGGCCCTCAAACCACCCTCATGGAGTCTGTTTCTGACCATTTGAGCAGCCACATGCACATTTGTGGCCTGCTGGAGGTCATTTTGCAGGGCTCTGGTAGGGCTCCTCCTGTCCCTCCTTGCACAAAGACGGAGGTAGCAGTCCTGATGTTGGGTTGTTGCCCTCCTACGGCCTCCTCCATGTCTCCTGATGTACTGGCCTGTCTCCTGGTAGCGCCTCCATGCTCTGGACACCTCGCTGACAGACACAGCAAACCTTCTTGCCACAGCTCACATTGATGTGGCATCCTGGATGAGCTGCACCACCTGAGCCACTTGCGTGGGTTGTAGACTCCGTCTCATGCTACACTAGTGTGAAAGCACCGCCAGCATTCAAAAATGACCAAACCATCAGCCAGAAAGCATAGGAACTGAGAAGTGGTCTGTGGTCACCACCTGCAGAACCACTCCTTTATTGGGGATGTCTTGCTAACTGCCTATGCTTTCCACCTGTTGTCTATTCTATTTGCACAACAGCATGTGAAATTGATTGTCAATCAGTGTTGCTTCCTAAATGGACAGTTTGATTTCACAGAAGTGTGATTGACTTGGAGTTACATTGTGTTGTTTAAGTGTTGCCTTTATTTTTTTTTGAACAACAGTGTAAATCCATCCATTCCCACCATTCAGTCAAAGCTGAAGAAGCTCTTTGGATGAGAAGTGAAATGTCTTCAAGGAAAAACAAAGAAAGACCAGTTGCCTTTTGAAAAAGTACCTTTGGGACAAGAAATGAAAAGCTTCTACTAAATCAATTATGAAACTATGTCATTCAGATAATGTGGACATAAAAAAAAACTAGTGTAAACTGAATCCCCTTTTAAGAAGCCATAATGCTAAGCTGGAAGGTTTTTTTATTTTTGGAGAGATATTTAATGTATATAGCTAACAGAGGTATATTTTACTGATTGATTTATCACATTTCTATGCCACCCATCACCCCTGTGCCTCTTATACATTATAATTATATATTACACATATTTTTGCATCATTTTAATTTTTACTCTGTTGTAATGAGCCCAAAAGTTCGTGACTGGAGAGAGCTGTAAAAAAAACCCTGCAAATAAATAATTCAGTATGATGCACTAACTATGTCTCTGGGGCTTATTCTACATTCCATTGTTTAAAATTCTGGCTAGAATAATGTGCAAGTCAGGCCAGTGTCTCATTAAAAGAATTGTGGGCATGCATGTGTCATCCAACCAGTCCTTCTTCCGAAATGTAGTTCTATAATACAATTGTTAATTTAAATATCACTACAGAAGTCGTTCATGCCATTCATTATGACCAGTACAGTCCTTCATACAAAACATATATTGTAAGATTGTCCTGATTATCTTATAAGAAAACCTGAACAGATGCTCACGACTAAGATGCATTTTCTGCAATGAAATCCCTTCTTTTCTGTTCCATTTATTCCATTTATGTTTAGGCATTTAGACAAATCCAGAGCAAACAGCTCTTTTACTGCATTATTAATCTGTATACATTACAATCTGTATTTCTGGACATGTATTATGTTCAGCACTTTTTGTTAATATTCACGTTGATCAGCGCAACAATTAGCTTCATTAAAGCCAAAGAGGAGCATGCTAATAGAACATATGGATAGCTCAGAGCACAGAAGAAGACATCTTTTCAAAGGTTATCAAGTTCTTGTCTTGGTTGTTGAAGCTAACAAACCCCTGCAAGCTGTCCATGAGATGAAAGCCATTGTGCTCATCTGATTTATTAGGCTAACATTTATTCACCCATCTGATGCCACAGCTATCCTCCCTTTTTACAGAGGTAATGATATTATCCTTCTGAATGTGATAAATGTAGTCCTTGGTTAATGATGGTAATTGGAACCAGAAACTCCTGTCACTGAGTGACGCGGTTCTAAAGCACAATGTCCCGTGGCCCCTCTGGCTTACAATGGCAGTTCTGGCAGTTCCAGTTGCCCTTGTTAAGCAAATCCCATGAGGTTCATTAGGTGCAACGCCAGCTGATCGTCATTTGCTACCTGCTGCCAGCAATGCCATTCACTCTGCTTGTCAGAAACTGGCAGTGAAGGTCACAAATGGCAACAGCATAGAATAACAGAGTTGGAAGGAACCTTGGAGGTCTTCTAGTCCAACCCCCTGCTTAGGCAGGAAACCCTATACCATTTCAGACAAATGGTCATCCATTCTCTTCTTTAAAACTTTCAGTGTTGTAGCATTCACAAATTCTGGAAGTAAGTTGTTCCACTGATTAATTGTTCTAACAATTTTTCCTTAGTTCTAAATTGCTTTTCTCCTTTATCAGTTTCCAACCATTGCTTCTTGTCCTGCCCTCAGGTGCTTTGGAGAATAGCTTGACTCCCTCTTCTTTGGGGCAACCCCTGAAATATTGGAACACGGCTATCATGTCACCCCTAGTCCTTCTTTTCATCAGACTAGGCATACCCAATTCCAACAACTGTTCTTCATATGTTTTAGCCTCCAAACCCATCTCTGTTGCTCTTCTCTGCACTCTTTCTAGAGTCTCAACGTCTTTTTTACATTGTGGCAACCAAAATTGGATGCAGTATTCCAAGTGTGGCCTTACCAAGGCATTATAAATGGTATTAACACTTCAATGGGATGCTGCCACTGATACAATTGCAAGCTGGTTGCCAAGCACTCAAATCACGATCCCATAACTGCCGGGATAGGGTGTGGGTTGCAAACTTTGAAAACCGGGCATAAGTCTCCTTGTTCAATGCTGTTGTAACTTTAAACAGTTGCTGAAGGAGTGGTCATTAACTGAGGACCACCTGTATTATATTTCACATTAAAAAAGAGGTAAAGGGGTCCCTGCAGATTTTACTCCACTAGTAATTCACTGACTAAAGGGGGTGGTACTCATCCCTGTTTCAAGGCCACTGAGCCAGTGCTGCCCAAAGACATTTCCACAGTCATGTAGTCAGCATGACATCACAGAGCACTATTATTTTTTCACCAAAATTGTATCTTTTTATCTGCTCGCATTAGCATGCTTTGGAACTGTAGGTTGGCAGGAGCTAGGGCAAAAACAGAAGCTCACCGCATTGCATGACACTTAGATCTCGAACCTGGACTGCCGGCTTTCCAGCTGACAAGCCCAATGTCTTAGCCAGA
The DNA here is from genome assembly GCA_015471245.1 of Laticauda colubrina. Lineage (NCBI taxonomy): Eukaryota > Metazoa > Chordata > Lepidosauria > Squamata > Elapidae > Laticauda > Laticauda colubrina. The sequence continues at coordinate 10,010,707 of BLBF01000011.1, read as the reverse complement.
GGTGGTATTCGGCCAGTTCTGACCAGTTCTGGAGAACCGGTAGCGGAAATTTTGAGTAGTTTGGAGAAATGGCAAATCCCACCTCTGATTGGCCCTGCCACCATCTATTATCTGCCTCCCGAGTCCCAGCTGGTCAGCTGAGTCTTCTTTTGTTGCCCTGCACAGGAGAACAGAGCTGGAAAGCAGGTGAGTGAGGTGAGGAGGTAATTGGATTTTGCAGTAACCTTCCCCTGCCACGCCCACTAAGCTATGCCCACAAAGCCACACCATGTCCCACCTACAGAACTGGTAGTAAAAAATTTTGAATCCCACCACTGGTCTTAGCCACTGAGCCCCTGCGCCACTCATTCCACATAAAGCACTGAGGGAAATGTTGTGATGTTTATTTTGGAAAAATAAATCTCCCTTAAAAATACCTATTAGTTTTGTTGTTTTCTAAAATACAGTTAAAACTAGATTCTCCAGAGTTTTATATTAAAACAACATTTTTAAAAATAGCCTAATCTCAACAATTTACTGCATTAAGGTTATTGGAAGGATATGATACTTTTACATTTATTTTTATTTAGATTTTATTTAGATTTTCACCCATCTCTATGCCATGAAGTACAGGATTTGCATGAAAGTAGAACTCATCTAGTTCTCATTCCAGAGTTTTATCTTCCTTGAGGCTGCCTGTCGGTCATATGCATCAGAACACTTTAGCACTTTCCCTCCATCTTTTTTTAATACAGTAGTAATTTTATTAAAGATTATAATTATAACAGTGAAAACTAATACAACTGAAAAAAAGGAAAAAATACAATGTGCAGAATAGAAAGGGGGGAAAGGAAAAATAGAAAAAATAGGAAAGAAAAAAAGAATATAATAAAGAAATATATAAAAAAGTGCTTTCCTACCTTCATCACAAGTATAAATGATTTTAGTAATGCATCTCCTTCTCTTAAAATATTACAAATGATCTCTGTTTCCCATATCGCCTCTCTTATCTTTAAACAAATCCATAAAACTTCACAAGTCAATAAAGGGTTACGGGAAGTTAGCAACTTTAAATTCCTTCCCTTTTTACTTGTTACTCTTCCATAACACCTTTTAGATACAATCTGTAGATGCAAACACTATCAAAATTAATTTCTGGGTTCAAAAATATATTTCAATATATCCAATCTTAAAATATTTTACTTCATTCTGTAATTGTAAGTCAAGTTTGAGCATTCTTGTTTAATTGTATTCTTTAGTTCCTCTATTTTCCTCATGTGTCCAATTTTTAAATATTGTTTTAATTCAAAAATATGTATTATTATATCTATAATTCCAAAACCTTGTTTCAAATGTAGGTGGACCTTTCGTGCATTTGTACCTTTCTAAAATCCTAATTTTAATCAACTTATACCATACACTATTTTTATATGTGGATGAACTTTTGGGAAATTACAAATAAGAATGTCATTTCCAAAACTGATCAATGTCATTACAGCAATGTAGCTTATATTCACAGTATTCTCTTAATTGGAAAACTTTGGTTTGCTTCATTTAGAATAAAAGAAATGCTGCTAAAGCATCTGGACCATAATGTTTTAATAATATTATACATATTTCAATTATATATACTGACAAGGAAATAATTCCAATATATTGTATTGAAAACATAACCCACAAAATTCTTGAAATACTCTCTTTGTAATACCCATTGCAAATCAACTGATCCAATGTTTTTAATCAGACTTCCAACAAAACATTTTCTTACAAAGTCCATTAGATTGTTGTTCTGCTTTGTAACACCAAAGGCGTTGGAAGTACATGAAATTGATGGTGGTTTCCTCACACGTCGGAAAAAAGAACAGGCTGCCATTTTGCATGCTGAAAAAAGTGGGACCTGCAAAGGAAAAGCTGCATCTAAGATTTCAGCTCATTGTTAGCCTCCCTGAAAGCTCATGAGAGTTTTGAGGATGAAACAAATTATCTACCAATAAAAATAGCACACTCAGAAAATCCATGGTTTCTAATTCCTCCGCCAAAAACCCATGATCCTCCAACAACGCACTGGCTGCACTGAAAAAAAACAACATAAAATGGTTTTAGTTTAAATTAATGAGGTGACTTTACTGACAATGTATTTTAACCTCCAATCATATGTACTATCACGTCCTGAATTTAGATTCCTTCTAAGCCATAAAACTTCAAATGCCTCCAATTACTATCTCATCACAATTATGTCTATCTGCTAATTACCATGTCCCCAAGATTTATTCAACTACTTGATGGTGCCTTAAATCCATCTATAACTAGCTTACAGTTATAGGACTGTAGTCCCCTTACCCTAACCAGGATTTGCCTTGGTTAATCTCCTTCATTTCAGGATCATATCTGAAGGGGCTGGTAGCCTCCCAAAGTACAAATATATAGGCACTACAATTACTACAACCGCAACAGACCAAAGGCCTTGGAGTGATGATATTGGTACCATGCCATGTTATTCAACTAAAACTTTAAAAATGTCAAACCTTCAACACTCAAAATGCCAGACCCAATGGGAATTACCGTTTCCCTTTACAGCACAGATACCAAAAGGGGCATTTTAGAACATTTTGTTAACAGCCTGTTGATCGATCACCTCAGAGACCAATTTCCAGTGCCCTGTGGCATTGGGAATTACTTAGCTGGCCCAAATTTTTTTATGATAGCACATCTTGTACAGATTTCCACAAATATAAATCACCTACATATATTCATTTCCTGTCTGTTATGACACACACATTATAAGTCTCTCCCTACCCAGATTTTCATTTACTGCTTTCCAGATTTGATAACTAGCTTCTAAGTACCTCTTTTTCACTTAAATTAAGACCCCATTTCTAAACAACTGTTGTTGTTTCCTTGTAAATGACAAGCATTGTTTGTTTTGGGGCCCTAATCAATGATGGCAATTTTCTACCGGCCATTGTCCCATAGCTGTATCATTAGCTTAAAATAATGATATAGTAAGATCTTCCACTGCCTGAAATAAGCAGCTGGAGAAAAAAACAGGTGCTAAGGGTAACAAGCCTCTCAATATTTTCCAGCCATTTCTGTCAGCAGCTGACTAGGAGCTGCAAGGGGAGGAGTCACATCCTTTCTGAAGAGTTTTATTGCAGATAAACCAATTTGCCGTTTGCCACAGCAAAAAAAAAAAAAGAATATCATGAATTTTAATAGATGCAGAATACGAACTCCAACTCAATACAGTGGAATTGGCAGACAAACTTTTTTGGGAGAAAGGTATTGATTCAGAATCCCGTGTTCACACTACTGCATGCGAGTTCTCTCATGCGTGTATTACTCAAAACTACCAGAATGGCAAAATCTTGAAGAAAATGAGACTGCTGAAAGAGAAACTGGAAAAAGATGTGATGACCTATTTATTCCTTCTGAAAGCCTTTCATTTTTGGTTGTATTATAGGAAGATTAGGTTGATCATCGTTAACTCGTTTTGCTATTTGTACATTACAGTGATTAAAGAAACAGATGTGAAATTCCTTCCCTGATTTCTCGGAATAAGGCCCGCTGTGATTTCTTCCGATTCTTCCATATGCTGAAAGAAAATAATGCACTGTCTGTAAAACAAGCTAGGTTTTAAAACAATCTGGTATGAGTCATACACTCTGGGCTATCTTGGTTTCAAATTCAAATGCTCTGACCATGACTACTTGGTCAGAGTGCAGCTTATGCTTGTTCAGAAATAGTATGTCCTTTCTGCCTTCTACACCAGAATTGAAGACTTATTCCAACAGTTCTTTTTTTGGGAGCTACTTATCTATCCTCTTCTCCTTATGTCCCTGCTATGAATTCAAAGTTATATGCAATTATAGTAAAACTAGAGCTACTTGAACAAACACCATTCTTTTGGGGGGTGAAATAAAGTTGTTTCGGTGCAAGATAGCTTTCCAAAAAAAAGTCATTTCCACATAGAAATATGCATAAGTCCTGCATGTACAATATTTCTGCAGCAGATACATATGTACATTTGAGGATGCTGCCCCAATTGCATTGCTAACACAGTGTTACATAACTACACATTAAGCATTCTTGGAATCTATACATGCCGTGTGTGTGTGTGTGTGTGTGTGTGTGTGTGTGTGTGTGTGTGTATACACCCCTGCACACAGTTTCTAATGCACAGAAAGTGATGGCACCCCTCACTCCAAATTCTTTGGAGGAAGAATGATCGTAAATAAATCTAAAAGATCTAAATTCTTGCAAGATAAACAAATCTTATGAGACCCTGTGTTCTAGCATTAGATTTTACACAAGAACTATAAAAAGATGGCAAGATCTGAGTAGTTCAGCATTTTTCTCACAAGATCACACAAGATCTTAGAGATAAGATTATAAATTTTCACAAAATAAATTATCCATTTTTTTTAATGGAGGCTGTCACCAACCTATGAGATCACAAAAAGGCAAATAGTGTTTAAAAAAATAACCAAGCCGAGTCACAAAGCAAATGTCACTTTTCATCTTAAATATACAGTTGATAAGAAATAAGTTAACCATGCAAACATGCACATTAAAAGGTTGGTTATAAATGTATTCCTTATATTTTAATGACAAGAAAGTGTATCCCAGTCAAGCTTCATAAACTGGGTGATCCCGAGTCTGATGTTTCTTTATTGAATCTATTTTTATTTTTTTAAAATAGTCGGTTGATATGAATGAGAATATTTTTTCTTATAACTATATCCAGGATGGAGAACCGGAATCATCCCGGAGAAACCTCCAGAGGGTAACAATTCTGGTTTGCCAAGCATTTAGACTTTTGATTGAAAATCTTAAGCAACTACATATGAAAAAGTGGTTCTCAGATGGGAATATGAGGGGAAATTCTGTTCAAGGATTCTATACAAAGCTGACTCTGGTGCCAAAGGAGAAAAATAACCACAAATTTAGATGGAAGCAGCTTCATGAAACAGCAACAGAACAGAAGCTTCACACAATGGTGACTGTGCAGAAAAGGATCAAAGCAAGAATAGATCTGGCAATAGCCAGAAGTAGAGCTATAGGAAGTCCTTGATGTACAACTATAATTGAGCCCAGAATTAGAGTTGTAAGTTGTGCTGTTTATTAAAGAAGTCACCCAATCAATGTCCATGCTCAATTTTTATGACCTTTTTTCAGCGGTCATTAAGTGAACACCAAGGTAATTAAGCAAACCCATTTTAGCCAATTTTTATATTTTGTCGGAAACTGGAAGTAAATGCTGTTTTCTGATAACAACAACAACAACAACAACAACAACAAACCCTTCATAAATTGTGGTCATGTGACAATGGGACACTGCAAAGACCATTTGTCAACCGCCCAAACTACAATCACGTAACTGCAAGGGTGGGGGTGGCCATCACAACTTCAAAACCAGGTCATAAATAGCTCTGGGGAGATATGTCATAACTCTGAAGCAACTTTAACTAAGCAACCTGTCGGGGACTACCTGTAAAGAAGTGGAATTCATAAAAGAAGGAGACACATTTCTTTCAGACTTAGAATCTACAACATTACCCTGGAAGCAAATTCCAATGAATCTGGGAACAGATTGACAATAACCAGCAGTCCTGGAATTTCATATATTTATGTTAATCCAGTTAATGGTCAATGGTCTTGTTTTATGATAACTCTGTTCACAAAGGAATAATCTCACTGACATACCTCTACCACTAACTGGCAGCATCTACTAAGAACTGAAAAGGCTAAGTATTCTTCCAGCAATTCATCAGGCTTCTTAATCCAGGATCCACCATGCCTTGAGTACACTGTCACCAATATCCCACTCACGATAACTACTGAGTGTATGCATAAAAACATTTTTAAAACTGACCCAATATATATTTCCTTCATGTTATTAGTTCAGGTCATCACACACACACACACACACACACACACGTTCTGACCAAGGCTTACTGATACCGTAATTAAGCACACTTAGTTCAAACAACTCGTTTTATTTCAACACTGGGAATTCTGTTCATTCCCAGCCCATAATGAGTCCCAAACAGTTTCTCAAGATAAGCACCCACCTTTATCTCCTTTGAATTGTTGCCAACAACTAAAGTGCCAAATTAGTTGTAAAAAACCAACCAAAGTAGAAAGCCCACACAGAGCTTCAAGGTTTAATCCGAACAGAGCGAATGACTTTGCTTCCTGAAAAGGTTTCTCTACCTTTGCACTTCCTTTATACCTTAGGGGAGGGGCAATCACCTCCAAGCCTTACTCCCAAGTCGCCTCTTTTGTCTTAGCTGCTCTTGTCTTCTGGGAGCTCTGCGCACATGTGTACTGGGAACAGGCTCCTCTTGTTCCTCTGCCTCACTGCTGTCAGATTCTGGAGGCTCTTGAGTCAGCACACAACTCCCAGGTGGTCCTGGTCCCATCTCTGTATTGGACGCAGGACCCTTGTCTGAGTCTCCCCCAAACTCCAGGACTGGTCCCTATTCTTCCCCACTGTTCGATTCTGCTGCCAATTCCGCAGGCTGCCAGCGAACCACAACAGTATGTATATCCCATCCAAGGAAAATTGTGTTTATATATATATATAGAGAGAGAGAGAGAAATAGACAGTTTATTTTGATCCAAGACCAGAGAAGACCAAGAAAACATAACAAGCATGACTACGAACTGAAATGGCATGAAATAAATTTTAAAATGCAGAAGCTGAATTGGATTTGAATCTATGTATTGACCTTTATGGCACCTGAGATGGCATTTGTTTCATAGTCAGATGGTTCCAGAAGCAAACTTTACCAAGCTTATAAGTAACATCTGTATTTGAATGAAATAAAAGGGAATTGAGTAAAATAGGTCTGATGTAACCACAATGCTATTAGTAGAAGTGCAATTTGTAGATGAAAGGGATCCTTTTAAAAGGAGCATAATAAAATCCCTGCCACAGACTCAACAGACCTAAAAAGTCTAAAGTTTAGACTTTTCTTGCATGAAGATAAAACATTTAATAGGAGTAATAAAAATCTACTGCCATACCTTCAAAGGAAGTTATTGCAAAGGTAAGAAGCCAGAGCAGAGATTTCAAAGTACCCTAAGGTTCTGCATTGAACCATTTTGTTAAAATTATTTGATTTATAGGTGTTTCAAATAACCCGCTTTATAGCTTCTTTGGCCTTTGGATAATCTTATGGACACAAGATGGTGACAAGCCATGTCCTCTTAGTTTATTTTCCAGACAGCTTATCCACTTGGAATGGTGCTGATCATATAAGTCAAGGGAGGTAAATCTTCTGGGTAAAATAATAGCTTTAGTCAATGAATGAGCCTACACTCTCAAAACAGACTTCAAAGAAGAGGAAAAAAACTGGTTTCAATGTGCAGAATAGCATTTGGGAACCCAACAAAGTGAGGTGTCCTTGGTACTGTCTAAGCTTGCTTGTTTTCTTGTGGACATTTCATCACCCATTACCCATCATTACCCTGATGATGTTACCTAGTTTGGGTAATGAAGTGTCGGCAAGAAAACATCCAAGCTCAGAAAGCACCAAGGATTTCAACCCTGAAGTACAAGTATTCTCCTTTACTAGTACCCAACAAAGTGTGCCCAAACTCACCCTCAGAAATATAGATTGCATTGTTTTAGTCTTCGTAAGCCTAACCCCAGCTTTCACAAAGGATTATGGAAATATATTTTAAAAATTAGACACTTGAGCTGTGTTTTGGTGAAATATAAATGCATCACTAATACAGGTAGTCCTTGACTTACAACAATTCATTTAGTGACCATTCAAGTTTACAACGGCACTGAAAAAGGTGACTTACGATGACCATTTTTCAAAGTTATGACCTTTGCGGCATCCCCATAATCATGTGATCAAAATTCAGGTGCTTTGCAACCGGTTCATATTTATGACCGTTGCTGTGTCCCAAGGTCATTTGATCGCCTTTTGTGACCTTCTGACAAACAAAGTCAATGGGGAAGCCAGATTCACTTAACAACTGGGTTACTAACTTGTCAACTACAGTTTTTCACTTAACAACTGTGGCAAGAAAAGTCATAAAATGGGGCAAAATTCACTTAAGGAATATCTCACTTAACAACAGAAATTTTGGGCTCTATTGTGGTCATAAGTCAAGGACTACCTGTACATTCCTTCAATATTTTCTTTTACCTGCTTCAATTCTTCCCTTATCATTATCAGCAAATTATCGTTTGCTATTGTAATTGTGCAGCATGTCCTCTGCTTACTCTGTACAATATAAAATTCCACTTTCTCACCCCAGATGCAAGGTATGTGGAAGCCAGTTAGCAGCAAACCAAAGTTCACCAACCCAAAGTGTGACTCTTGATTTTCCAATCTGTTCACCCTTGAACATTTCCCTATGTCCCTTTTTTTTAGGAAGCAAAGGAACTGAGAACTGCTGCAGTTGTCACGAACTGAAGTCTGGTTCCTTCTGTCTGCTGCTGCTGTTTCCATGATATTTTCTCCTCTCCTCTCTCACTGGCTCAGACGTCTGTAAGGCCAGCCAATCAAATTGTGACTGAGAAAGCATCCTAATGCCATGCAACCAATGAGGGACAGCTTCACGTGGCCACCACTTTCACTTTCCTAAACCTTGGAATCGTTTTGAAGGTGACCCACTCAGCTTCTTCTTCTCTGAGAAGCTGAGAACAAACAGTAAACAAATCACTACCTTGGCAGAAGCTGCTATAGATCTAGCAGCACTAAACAACAACCCCCCCCCAAAAAAACCTCTCCCCCTTTCAGTTCATACCATTGTGAAAAAGCAGTACCGTAGTCTGGCACTTTGAGGAGAAATCTGTAAATGTCCTCCTACTCATTTTTTTGGGCTACTGAGGGGTGATGTAAGAATTCCTGTCATAGGGAAAATGGAGCCAAAGATCGGAAGCAAACAAGCAGAAGCAACTTCCTTATAGTTTCATTCTATACAGTAGCTCAGTTGCAAATAAACTGCCCAAGTCTCCCAAAAGGGCAAATGGGTAAATGAGGAGAGTGTTATAGGCAAATAATTGAGAAGGAGAACAATGTTTTTGAGATTAATTATCTAGATATCTCCAGCCAGTGCAATAAATGAAGAAAAGTCACTGTATCCCCATAACTAATCAAATCATGTTTGGGGATGTCATGAAGGTTAAATGATCTATCCCAAAGTGACAAGGAGGGCCTGTTTTACCAAAAATTGTCTTTAGAGAGATAGAGATAGATAGATAGATAGATAGATAGATAGATAGATAGATAGATAGATAGATAGATAGATAGATAGATAGAT
>BLBF01000011.1:9978738-10001433 GCA_015471245.1 Laticauda colubrina | reverse complement strand
GATAGATAGATAGATAGATAGATAGATAGATAGATAGATAGATAGATCGATCCCTGAAATTATTCACTAAACTCTGAGTCAGCTCCATACAAGACTTTATAAGTAATAAGAATGATATGATTGCTAAATAAATAAAACTTGGCCGGAGAAATCATTAGAATATCTGCTCTCTCAGGAATTTCAGTAGGCTGCCAAGAAACAGAATGTACTCCTTGCATTAAAATTCTCCAAAATTCAATTCTGAAAGATTAAATATGGTTTGTTGCAATGTTGAAAAAGTAACATTAAAAGCATTCTAAAACTAATCAAGCTTAAGAATGTGTCCTTTCCCTTACTATTAATCAAAATATAAGCTGGATAAGAATTCTGCAAAACTTATAAATTACACTTGCTAACAACAAGCTAAATATTGTTTTAATATATGTTTTTAATTAAAAAACCATGGCCTTGAATGAACCTTATTCTTCAGCGAGCCATAACTTTAGACTTCTTCCTATATGTATTTCAGAAAATAAACTGACAGGGGAACAATATAGATGCAAGTTTAAATTTCATTTTCGGAAGCTGCATCTCCAACACTATCCTCCCTTGAATTTTAAACATATACCTTTATTAAAAAGAGAAAAGAAAACTTGAAATTCTGTTCTTAGGATTCAAGAATTAAAATGGACCAGTCTCCTGGGACAATCTGCACAAACTATACATCAACAACCTCATGAGGTGTAACATGATTGCACATAAGCAACATTAGTCTGAACATTTTTTCTTAGCTTTAAAATATACCCTAATTCATTGGTTACCATGGAAATGCCCAGAAAATAGTCCAAGTAAACCAGTTAGTGTATTAACAAGTCCCTCTTCTCCATTATAGTCACATTTGTGTTTACTTTTAGATATAATCGCTTTCCATGTTCTGCGAGATGCACGGATAAGAGCTTCTTTCCTTGGGTGATTCAGCATGAACATGGTTAAATTGATTAGAGTGCTTTTCATTTCTTTTCCCCTACATAAAAACAGGCCACCCCTGATTTATATAAAATACAGAGCAAGCTGGTTCCTATTTCTGAAACTTTCTATCAGAAACATAATATCTGGTAATAACGGAGCTGCTGAGAGTTGAGTCTAAAAAGCTGCAAAATATTATATCCATGAGAATCATGTCAGCCTGTTTTATACATGCGTTTGTCACCAGTTAAAAGAAACAGAGAGATCAGGGGACAAACCTTTTCAGTATGCTTTTGAGTGAAGCCAGGCAGATCTCTTAAAAATGCTAACATCAACTCTTTGCCTCTATACTACTTTCTGGAATAATTGAGCCCTGTTACTTGATTATATTACCTGTTTTCAGCCCATTTTCATAACTGCATTAAAATGTATCTTCAGGGAAGATTATGCATACCTCTACCAGCTTGCTACTACGTGTATGAACTTTTAACATAAAATATAAATGAAAAACCTTCAAGGGTTTTTGCACCATGTACAGGTGCTTTAGCAGAACCAACACAACACCATGGTGCATTTGCTTGCTTTTAAAATTCCTTTTGACAGCGAGTGATTGTACGCTTTGATTTCTCACATGCACACACTCCCCCCCCCGCACTCATTTCCTACCATTTGAACAAGCGCGTGGATCTCTAAAACCGGCAAGAACACCCTCCCATTTCTCCCCCATTTTAAAATGAACCCCTGCATCTATTGCCACCAGATAGCTTTATTCATCTACACTGCAATAGGAAATAGGAATATAAAAAGCAGAGAGCCATACCTGATGACTTAGAGACTGGAATGGCTCACCGATTCCAAGCTGCATGGCCCTTTTATTCCCAGAGAGCATCTCCTGCCTTACAACAATGAATCACTCAGCTATCTCTCTCCCAGGCATCCTTTGGCTTGCAAAAAGAATACCAGTCCTCTCCATTCTGAGGCAAGGAGCAGCCTTCTCTAGTTTTTGAAATGCCAGATTTCCAATGTATTACTCCCACCCAGCCCCCATCAGTCACCTTCATCTAATACTGAAAGAGGCAACCGCAAAGCTACATCAGTGATGCCGGTAACGGTATCTGAAAGCACTAAGCTTAGTGCTTAAAGCAATCCTGCAGCATCCAAGCAGAGGAAGCTGCATCCTCCAGCCCCTCACGCGTGTGTTACTATTTCAGAGGAGGAAGACAGTGGCGTTTAATCTCTGGACGATTAAAAGTGAACACAGCCATTATGCAACAAAAAAGGAAGGAAGGAAGGAAGGAAGGAGGGAGGGAGGGAAGAGGGAAGAGGGAAGGAGGGAAGGAAGGAAGGAAGGAAGGAAGGAAGGAAGGAAGGAAGGAAGGAAGGAAGGAAGGAAGGAAGGAAGGAAGGAAGGAAGGAAGGAAGGAAGGAGGGAATTAATTTTGTTTGCAAGGCCACTTGAAAATAAGCTGTATTCATTTTCAATAGGAGTCAGCATTATACAGTGCAGAAAAAAATAAGGTTTAAAAATCAGGCACTTATTTCAGATCTTCTGCATTAGAACTACAATCATTAATGCATCAAATTCTATTACACTGAAAACATTTTAAATATGTATCTAATGCATGTGTGTTTGTATACATCCATCAGTTTCATTCTGTTTCCTAATTTTTTGTTCCATTTTTTTCACACTGTTTCTCCAGCAGCAATCCAGAAATCAACTTGGCTTAAAATCATGCCAGTGTTATGACAAGACAAATGTATTTCAGGACCAAACAGCACAATCAAATGTCTTTATTTGTGTTCTAGTAGCCATCTTATTCATCACAATTTTTATTGCTCCCTCGTGAAAAAACTGTGAATAATTTATTAACAACATGCAAGTATAATCTGATTATATCTCACAATATTTTAGCACAAATCATCCTGTATGTTTTAAATTGTAATTACACAAATGAATTTGCTCTTAAATTAAATACAAAACCCCCAAAAAACCAGCATTTCCCCTAGAGAGATGCTGATCCTGAAACCAGAAATACCACAGAATTTTCCAAGGGATTATTTCTGAGTCAGGGGCATAAAGATGGCTACGCAAGTAATATTCTTTCAAAACTGGACGAGGGGAAAGATTGAACAGATTGAAAAACAATCACATTTATTTTCAGCACTTGCTTGAAAATCACATTTCACTGCAGGGACATCCATATGGAATTGTCAAAGGTGCCACACGAGGACAAGATTCTTAGCCTAAGGATGAAGGAGAGCCAGTTTGGTCTAGTGGTTCAAGTACTAGGCTACAAAGCAGGAGACTATGAATTCTAGTCCAGCCATAGGCATGAAAGCCGGCTGGGTGACTTGGGACCAGTCATTCTCTCTCAGCCCAATCCACTTCACAGGGTTGTTGTTGTTGGGGGGAATAGGAAGAAGGAGTTCATTGACTTGGTTACTTATAAAATAATAAAGGCAGGCTAAAAATTTAATAAATAAAATATTAAAACCGTATTTTGTCAAGGTTATTAGGGAGAAACAACAGCAGGGGAAGAGGAGTATCTTTGGCTGCGATGACACCTCAGCATTTGGAGGGCAGGTTTCCTCTGATCTTCTCCATCAGGAAATGGAATTACACATCTTATGGCGATAGCAAAGAAGAGTGACATTAGGAACATATCCCCACCACTCCAGCCCTAGCAGTTTGTGCTGTACTTTGATGGGAGCAGAGAGTGGACCCCTTGGCTGCCTCACTTAAGTGTAGACCTGGGCTCTCGTCCAAGATGAGGTGCAGTGCCTATCTGCTCTACTATTGGGTGCTGTTCCATTGGGTGTGAAGCTCAGCACCCCTTACAAAAGCCCATCCCTAGAGGGCTGCCCACCCTTTTTGATATCCCCTTTTTCAATGGATAAAACTTGGGAGACAGAGACATGTGACACAATTTTGGTACATTTTAGCACTCCTGTTTACCAATAGATGTAGATGAGAGTGTAGGCTGGTGATCCAGTAACAGCTGGGCTCAGTATAATCCAGCCATGAAATGGAAATGGGGAAAGTTCATGAAACAATTTGGAATGAACATAATAATCAGAACTTGACTCTCTCACATTGAGTCACTGTCATTGTGTTTTCCCATGATTGATAAGGGAAGAACCTGCTGAACGCCACCTCTGCCATGTATATTTCACACAGTGGATTAAATAAATAAACATTATTTGTCCAAATGTTAATTTATTACTGTTTCTGCAAAGAAGCACGTTGTTCTATTTATAAGATGATGTTCCAAATCATTGTGTCTTACGTTTTATTATAATTATTACTTTTGAAGTTCCATTACACTGGAAAACCCAATAAAATGAAGCTTAAGCCCATGTCACACTGCCCAATGGATGCAAAAAGGACACAACGGACGAGCAAAATGTTCCATCCGTTGTTATCCGCTCTCAAAAGGGGCAAAAATTTGCATAACCGGAGCGGATAACACGGACGCGGGGAAGATGCAGGGCGGATGGAAAGCGGATGCGGAACGGAAACCCAGCGGATGGAAGCGGATGAGAGCGGATGGTGCATCCGCTAGGCTTCCGGGGGACCTCAGCAAAGCGGACACGGAACGGATAAAGCGGATGCAGAGCGGACGCCGAACAGATGAAGCGGATGCACAGCGGAAGCCTAGCGGATGCACAGCGGAAGCCGAAGGGATGCCTGGCGTTAATTGCGCATGCGGGGGGGATGCATTGCGTCAGCCCCGCGGATATAATGGAAGCAGCTCGGAAGCAGGTCGCCATTCAGAGGAAAGACCTGCTGCCGGACGGATTGGCTGCCTTGCCTGCCCTGCTGCCAGCCTTGCTGCCAGCCTGCCTACAAGCCTTGGTGCCAGCCGGTCTGCCTGCCAGTCTTGGTGCCTGCCTCCCTGCCAGCCTTGGTGCCTGCCTTGGTGCCTGCCTGCCTGCCAGCCAGCCTTGGTGCCTGCCTTCCTGCCAGTCTTGGTTCATGCCTGCCTGCCAGCCTTGGTGCCTGCCCTGCCTGCCAGCCTTCCTGCCAGCCTTGGTGCCTGCCTGCCTGCTAGCCTTCCTGCCAGCCTTGGTTCCTGCCAGCCTCCCTGCCAGCCAGCAACCCCACAACCATGCTGAAGCACAGCAAGCCTCAGCCATCTGCTGCCAGCCCTTGTAAGAGGGACAGGGCTACCATCCCGCCCCCTGGCCCTCATTCTGGTTCAGCACGGGCTCGCTCTTCTGGGGCTGGCGCTTCTGCTGCTTCTGCTTCTGGAGGAGCTGATGAAAAGCACTCCAGCACCAGCCAACTCCACAGCACCTGGACCTTTCACCCCTGAGACTGAGCGACCAAGAGGAGTGCCAGAGACTCATTTTTGTTTTATAGCTTGTTGTTAATAAAGTCTATTTTTGATTCACACACTTGCTTCATTTCTTTTTTTTCATAAAGTCTTGCTGGAAACTTTTAGAAATGGTTTAAGCCTTTGCATGCTTGTGGGATGGGTAAGGATAGCTTTGGGATGGGTTAGGATACCTGTGGAATGGGTAATAGCTGTGGGATTGGTTAGGATAGCAGTGGGATAGATAAACCTCCAGTGCAAGAATAGTGGGACTGTATGGTCCACCCTCCCAGGTGCCACACCTATGGCCCTTTATTATCAATAATAATGTAATAATTATCCACACATGTCAACATAAACACAACTCTTTATTAAACGCCCTGTTCATTGTAGGCCAACCAAACATACATGGCCCAATCTCATCCATGTGATGAGATAGGCTGAAGGAAGCATCCATTAAGCATCTACCATCCTGTCTTGCCACTCCACTGCTCCAGCTGGGGAGTTGCACCAGTGTCTCAGGAGGTTGCGCTGCTTCTTCGCTTCATGTGAGGCTCTGTTGCGGCCTTGCACATCCTCAGTGTCGATCAGGTTTTGCCCTTGCCTCCATTCCCCAGGCTCCATGTCCCCATTGCCTTGTTGGAGGTGCACAAGCTTGTTCTGCAAGACTGGGTAGCGGGTGCGCATGAGATTGTGCAGGATGCAGCAAGCTTCCATGATCCTCCTCATGGTCTCTGGGCAATGCTGCATGGTGGTGAGAAGTACCTGGAACCTGTTGGCCAGGATGCCAAAGGCGTTCTCCACCACCTGCCTTGCCCTGGACAGCCTGTAGTTGAAGATCCTCTCTTCACGGGTGAGGAGTGTGGAAGTGTAGGGCTTCATGAGGTAGGTTGTGAGGGAGAAGGCGTCATCCCCCACGATGAAGTAGGGCACATCTTGTGTGTCGTTGGGCAGGGGGTCTGGAAGCCCACCATGAGGTTGCGTTCTAGCTCCTCCTTGAGGTGACTGGCATTGTATACCTGGGCATCTGAAGATGAGCCGTTGCCTGAAGCATCGATGTACATGAACTTGTAGTCAGCATTGACCATGGCGAAGAGGATGATGCTGAAGAAGCCCTTGGAGTTGAAATAAGTGGACCCCGACTTGGCTGGAGATTTGCAGGCCACGTGCTTGCCATCTATGGCTCCAACGGTTTATGGTAAGTTCCACTTCTGATACCACTGCTCTGCAACTTTCTTCCATCCTTCTTCAGTGGAGGGGTACTGGAGGAGCTCCTCCTTGTATTCTTCGATGATGGCCTGCACCACTTCTCTGACCACAATGCTGATGGTGTTGGATGGCACCCTCCAGCCGTACTGCATGCTCCTGTAGGTGATACCTGAGGACAGGTGGTGCAGAGTGAGTGCCACCTTGAGCCCAGGTTCCAGGCTGGGCCGGAAGCTGGTGTTTACCTTGGTCAGCCACTGCACAACTTCGTCAAACATGGCTGGAGGCATCCTCATGAAGTTCTGGAACGCCCAAGTGTCTTCACTCCTGAACTCCACCATCAGCTTGTTGTACAGTCTGTCCTCTGCTCTTCTAGCAAACCATCTTCGGATCCAGACTCTTTTTGGGTGGTTCCTTTTCTTCTTGCAGTAGAGTTCACAGAGCCTGCAGATGGCTTCGCACTGTTGCAGAACGATGGTGGCTGCCGAAAGGACTTTGTTACAATCCACGGTGGACATGACTGGATGCTGTGGAAGAGGAAGAGCCAGATGAAGGCTGCAGAGGTCTGCACGGCTGGGCTGCTGTTCTGAAAGTGAGATGCAGATGAGTTGCTCCCCCTTTTTATAGGAAATATAGGTTTTCCACTAGGCATCCTCTAGGCATCCTTAATATCCGAGATAGGTCCCCTCTGCAAACGTTTTTTCCGTTTTAAACGCTTTGTTTCCGTGCTGCATCCACTAGGCATCCGTTCTGCATCCGTTCTGCGTCCGTTCCGCTTCCTCCCTACGTCCGGGCGGATGGAGTTGCGCGGATGTGTAGTGGATGCCTAGCGGATATAGCGGATGCGTAACGGATGCGTAGCGGATGCCTAGCGGATGCGTAGCGGATGCAGAAGGGACAAACTGGATACATTTTCCACGCAAAAGTTTTGGGCAGCCCAAAACTTTCGGAGCGGATGAAACGTCAATAAACGGATGCTGGACAGATGAAGAGGAAGCAAAACGGAGGCAGTGAGTACATCGCGTTTTCCAATGGATGGCAAGCTTTTTTGTCCGTTTTACATCCTCTTTGCATTCGTTGGTTCAGTGTGACATGGGCTTTACCAAGATGGAACTTTACTGACAGCACAGTGTTAGTTCACATACCCTTACTGTTTTCATGTTTTGCTTGTGATTTCCTGGGATCATCTGGGAAGTAGAGACATTGTGGGAAGGTTAATTCTTTGGATCTTTCCTTCACCAAGTGTAGCTTTTTTTTAACCATTTCATTTATTGTTCTACAATCATTTTATGGTGGAGAAACTAAACTTCAGTGGTTATTCTATTTGCATTCCCACATCTTCCTTCAGAGGGTTTGGTATACATCAGATGACGATAATCTTGTCAACTATCCTGCCTCTATCCTGTCTAATAAAAAAATAGTCTTACTAAATTCAAGGGAGTTTTCTCCCAGTATACAGTATATGTGTGTGTTTTGTGTGTGTGCGTATGTGTCTCACACACACACACTGAATCTCTCACATTCAAACCCAACACTTCTATCATCCTACTCCAGGGGTGTCAAAATTGCATCGTCACAGCATCATCATATAACATATCAGGACTTTTTTCCCGGGCAGGGTTGGGCCAACACTTGATGCATCTGGCCAATGAGCCAAAAATTTGACACTCCTGTTCTATTCATTCTTATCCTATTCCAAACAACAAATGCATGCCTGCAGTTAAACCAGAGGCGTGAGATATTATATGACAATATGTTAAAATGAAAATCCAGTCTTCAGAAAATATCTAAACTTCCAAATTATGATGCGGTGGATAAAATAAACTTCTGCTCCTGAGAAGGCTGACATATCACAAGTTTAGCTTTTTGCTTCTTGCTATATCCAGAGGTCATGAGAATAGAATTCCTCTTGGATTTGCCATTAGAATTTTAATAAGAATACTCAGCATTTTATGGGCAGATATTTGAGATTCATTGGTAAAATGAATTCCAATATGGATTTCCAACTTAGCCTTACTTGGAGAAAACAGGAGAGGAATTAGAAGAAAAGTCAGTATCTAAAAGAGCTATACAGTACCTTTATTCTGCTCAAGGGAGCATTTGCTTTTTCAAACCATAAAGGATTTGTGTTAGAATTGTAAGAAATGCTGAAACTACTGCTCCATTAACTGGTTGCTGACAGATGTGGGGGAAAAAAGTAATGCACAATTCAAAAGATTGTTAGTGGTTTACAAGATATGGAAAAACAGAATTAAAACAACCATGGCATTACTAATTAAAATATTTAAAATCAGCATTATAAAAACTTTAATCAATGGTTAACCTTGCACTAATCATGCACTATAAGAACCTCAGTTATTAGCACTTTTTACTTATAAATGCAGTCAAAGGGCCCAGTCCAATTTTAACTGCAGGGCAACACTAAAGAGTGGCATTGCAACTGAAAAGCACCACCTTCTGACTACGTGCCCTTCACTTCCCAGATGTGAGAAATTCTCAGAGGTTTCTCCCAACATGATTGTATAGGTCAGACTGATTCCATTTGAAGTAAGCATTCTTGGAAACGGAAGAATGGGACACAGAGACTGTTCTTTAGAAAAGCTTGATTCAAAGTAAAGTAGAAAGTGGAATAGAACCTCAGGAGAAAACCAATATTTAAGAAGGGTGGGAGGCCTCCGGATTATTTGTTTATATATTTCCTTATTTGGGATTTTGTCAGGAGTGGGATTCTATCAGTTCTCACTTATTTGCTAGAACCGGTTGTTCACATTCTAAGCAGTTCAGAGAACCAGTTGTTAGAAAAAATTACTGGCCTAATCCTGTAAGGAAGGCAGGAAGGAAACATTCTGGTGTTGCTTACAGAAACTGCCCCTCCATTAACCCTTATTACATTCTTGGCAGGACTGGACGTCCTGTCTCTGGAACTTCTCTGGAGTTGTTTTTTTCTCCTTTGCTGATACTTTGCTTGTGTGGAGTGACCATTCAAAGTTACAATGGCACTGAAAAAAGTGACTTATGACCATTTTTCACATTTATGACTGTTTCAGCATCCCCAGTCATGAGAGGCCAGGCGAGGAGATGCGTACCTCGAGGAGAGTGATATTGAGTTGGCCACGCCCAGCCAATAACATGACTATCAAGTTATGCCCACCCAGTCACATGACCATCAAGCCACGCCCACCAACTAAACCATGCCCACAGAACCGGATGTTAAAAATTTTGAATCCCACCCATGCGTTTTATGCCATTTTCATCTCAGCATTGTAAACAGCTACGTTTACTGAAATAGGCAAACACACTGTTTATTATTGTTATAATAAAATAATAATTTAATAATATTCCATCAACCTCAGGAAGGTGTCATTCATGTACTCATTTCAGTCTCCGGAGCCCTATGGAACAGTCAGGTCTTGAATGCCCTGCATAATACAAACAGGACTGGTCAGCTTTGTCTCTATGACTACGTTGTTCCATAAGAGGGGGAGGGCATAACGGGGGCGGCATAACAAAGCACAAACTCATCCCTGGGTCTCTTTTATATTACCCTTTGGAGTCAAGAGAGCTTCTGAATCAACTATCATTAAACTTCATTCTTTTTCCATATCCAGACTTGAACCGTCTTTAGATACTGGGAACGAGTTCAATGCCTCTCCTAATTGGCTCAGCATACAGATTATACCTCAGCCTGTATTAGCAAATACAGTGTGACTTCACCTAGTGACTTCACATAGATATAAAACAGTAATGGAGAGACAGCAGAGCCTTTTATCACCCCATATCAGAATTCCAAGGGCTCCAACCAGTGGTAGGATTAAAAAATATATATTATTGGTTCTGTGGGTGTGATTTGGTGGAGGTGGCTTGGTGGGGGTGGCTTGGTGGGGGTGGCAGGGGAAAGATACTATAAAATCTCCATTCCCATCCCACTCCAGGGGAAAGATACTGCAAAATCCCATTCCCTCCCCATGCCACTAACCTGCTTTCCAGCTCCGTTCTCCTGTGCAGGGCAACCAAAGAAGTCTCAGTCGATCAGCTGGGACTCAGGAGGCAGAGAATAGATGGAGGTGGGACCAGTCAGAGGCGGTATTTGCCAGTTCTCCGAACTACTCAAAATTTCCACTACCAGTTCTCCAGAACTGGTCAGAACCTGCTGAACCAACTCTGGCATAAACTGTCCCTGCCAACACCACTTACTGATATTGCCCACGGCCTGCTCAGGGAACTCCTGAAATACATTGCAAACATTTATCAACTTCAAAATAATCAGGCATATCAGATTCACAATACAAATTGGAAAGGATAGCTAAGAGGACAAAATCAAAAGTCAAAGAGTTTTATGGGATGAAATTCTATCAGGGTGCAAAACAACCACATAAGCAATGACATTCAACAGAAATAAAAGTGCAATAGACCTCACGCACCGCTGCCGCATCTACAAGTACTATTGCAGAAAGTATTTATATGGATGATTAAAGTTAGTCACGATCTTACTTCCCAAGATCAATCAATCTATTCATACATCCGACTTACATAATCAAAAATAAGTCAGGTATATCATCATGTTAAGAGAATACGGATATAACTCTGTTCAGAATTAACTGCCTTTTGAGGTTGGCCTTAACATGATTTGCCATCACTTCGCTTTAGAATTTATTGACATTATTCTTGCTTGCCTTGGATTTATTTACATTCCACCATTGTGTTCAGTGTATAAAAGGCAGCCAGCCATAAAGCTTTTGAAGATCTGAGCCAGTTTTAATGAAACCAGGATCCAAAATGTGCGTTATGTGGTGCCAATTCTCTGTTGTTCATGATGTCAGTGTTTGCAAGGGAATTCTTTAATGTTTTCAGACTACATGATGGCACAACACAGCATCCATTGATATCAGTCTGAAACCTATAAATGAAAACTATGCTAATTTATTTTGCTCAACAAAAGGAAATTTCTCCATTTGAACTGAACATAAAGCAAACCCAAGGAAACACGAATACACAATAATGGAAACAGTATTTCAGAAAAACATTCATTTTTGCTCCTTGGGTCTCGGATACGAAAAACTTTTTGAATGGATTATTCTGCTTATCTGAAAAACTGATCTTGGTTAATTTTTGGTTTGTTCCAAAGGTGCTTTTTTCCAAAAGGCAATTAGACTTTCTTCTTTTTTTTTCTTTGAAAATATTTTTCTTCTCGCCCAAGAAGCATTTTGAAAAATGTATCTTTGGGACAACAATGGTTGTTCATGGATGATTGAGAATCTCCATATACATTCTGGTTTGTTCAGTAAACCACAATAATAACATATCACAGTTTAATTGGGAGAATGTGGCTGATCTCACTCATTCTTAGATGGTTCTGTGATGTCTACTATCTTTCTGAACTTAATCATCTCCTTGTAACTTTAACAGAGGTCACATCTTTGCTTGCTTATACTAGACAGCCCTTCTGGTGTTATGTGTGTGCACTTGTATAATACACACTATTTTTTCTTCTTTCCTAATGCAACATATCCATTTCTCTCTAACATGCCTTGAAAGATTCATTACTGGCAATGTCAGGGGTGGGATTCTACCAGTTTGCACCTATTCACTAGAAGTGGTTGTTCACATTTTAAGCAGTTCTGAAACCAGTTGTTAGAATAAATTACTGGCCTAATCCTGTAAGGAAGGCAGGAAGGAAACATTCTGGTGTTGCTTGCAGAAACTGCCTCTCCGTTAATGCTTATTACATTCTTGCCAGGACTAGACTTCCTGTCTCAGGAACCTCTCTGGAGTTTTTTTCCCCTCCTTTGCTGGTACTTTGCTTGTGTGGAGTGACCATTCAAAGTTACAATGGCACTGAAAAAGTGACTTATGACCCTTTTTCTTTTGTCACACAACAGTCACACAGTTGCAGCATCCCCAAAGTCACGAGAGGCCATGCAAGGAGATGCGTGCCTCGATGTGAGTGATGTTGAGTTGGCCATGCCCAGCCAGTCACATGACCACCAAGCCATGTCCACCCAGTCACATTACCACCAAGCCATGCCCACCAACTAAGCCATGCCTACAGAACCAGTTGTTAAAAAATTTGAATCCCACCCCTGGGCAATGTGAACAGAATTCAGAGCAGCAAATAATTATAATAATTGGCCAAATACAAATGAGTGCATGGCAGGTTTAAAACATTTTTGCAAAGGGATATAAATTTAACTTGTTGCAAATAATATCCTGAACATGCATTGAAATGCTATTAGGTTCATCAGTCAAGTGATATAGTTCAATATTATTGTAGTGAATTAGTTATTTGAGCGTCCTACAGTATGAAGAACATTATAGCCCACAGGAAAGGACTATTGCATCTAACTGCATCTAATTGCACCCCATTGCATCTAATGGGAGGAAAATATCTATGCCTGTTAAAATATGGCATTATTGAAGGGCTTTAGAGAAAAACATGTCAGAGAAATAAGCGATGTAAGACAGAGATGGTATTCAGCAGGTTCTGACCAGTTCTAGAGAACTGGTAGTGGAAATTTTGAGTCATTTGGAGAGCTCGCAAATGCTACCTCTACTGGAGATTTTACAGTATCCTTCCCCTGCCATGCCCACCACACCACACCTGCAGAACCAGTTGTAAAAAAAATTGAATCCTACCACTGGTGTAAGTATATCCACACTCAAATACTACCATCCCTGAACTCTCCACCATCAAAACTACCAAGACCCCAACCTACCAAGAATGATAGCAAAAAGAAGGACAAATGAAATCAGGGTTCTCGTGATTAAAAGTGATCGTTTACTGAATTGTGCCCCCTTAAACAGGGGACGCTTGGTGTGAGTCTGCACTGACTCTAATTTGTAGGTATGGCTTGGTGGTCATGTGACTGGCTGGGCATGGCTTATATGTAAATATTATAAATATTTATATAAATATTGAATTTTTAATAAAAAAGAGCAACTTTTACCCAAAATCAGGCAAAGCAGGCAGGCAAATTGAGTTGCTCACAGAATCATTCAGTGCACTATCTATTTGCCATCGGCTAGCTTAGTCTGTCACGTAAAATTTGCTTGGTGTGAGTCTGCACTGAATAATAGAACCTTCAGTGCTAAAGGAGGTTCGGCTGTGCTTAAAAGCAGAGCCGAAGATCTAAAGACTAGCTAGAAAGCAAGAAATCCAACCATTTCCTGCTTTCTAGCTAATCTAAATCTCCCGGCATAGCAGAAGAGATGATGGTTGGAAAAAGGAAAAAAAAACTTAGCAGGCATGTTTGCCTGGTAAGGAGTGAGTGGGTGGGGAGCGTTCCCCGGGGGCCACAGCCTTGTGTTTTTGTGTAGCCTGGATTAATTGCTTTGGGGGGGGGGTGCTCTGGGGGTGAGATTTCTCTGCGGCCCGCCAAAATTTTCTCGCCACCCACCAGTGGGCCATGGCCCACTGTTTGGCGACTGCTGCTCTTAAAGATGCCAGACACAATAACTGATTTATATATCACCATAAATCATTGTTTGTTTTAACAGTATGCTGGTGGATCAATCATAGAAGGTTGACAAAAGTGCAGATGACACACCAAAGCTGGAATCACACATCAGATTAAAGCACAAATTAGCAAATCTAATTATAAAATCAGCATGACACTGAATACAGCTAATGTGTGTACCATCATTCTGGGATTCTTAATCTCCGCCATATTCTTAATCCCTACCATATAACCATGATTAAAAACAGGCATTACTTCATTGAAACAGAAAACACTGGCACACAGGCTGGAAGCAACATTTTAGAATCTACAGTAACATTTTTTCTGGGCTAACGATAATATATTTTGGGGACAATTGCTAGGTTAGTAAAGTACACCCTTATAAAAGTTAATGTCAAATCATGTTGCTTCAAGTATAAAGAAAGGGGAAAATACAATGAAGCTGACATTGAAGTGGATGCTCGTGCATAGTTTATGAATTACATCCATTTAGCTGTATTATACATTCTTGTAATGGGCTTCCAATGAGTTAGGTAGACCTCTGAAGACAGACTGAATCATTCAAGATACAATAAAGATAGGACAAGTTTTATCATTATCAATGAGGGTGATTGGGGGAGATTGAAATATAATTCTGGAGAATCAAATATAAAAGAGGATCAAATTTTGTTTGCTGACACCATTATGATACAATGAAGATACAAGTGGGTAGCTTTCTATGCAAGGATTTTCATCAGAAGGAATATCAGTAGGGAAGGATATACAAGAGGTTCATTCCATAACTACCAGAATGTGTCACCTATAACCAGGGGATTTATTCTGTCCTGCCTGGGAAATCATAGGAATTTATTGTTTCCTGAAATGGAGACAGATCAACCTTGGGGTTTCCTCAGTGGGATTTGATAAGAGCTATAATTTTGGGAAGCAAACCTCTATTTGTGAGTGGCTAACTGCTATCCCTGATTTTCCCCCCTCAATATATGAATTTATTCATAAAGATTGAATGTAGGAAGCACCAATTTCATACTTGTAATGTAAGATATAAATGATATGAAAATAGAGTGGACTTCTTGTTTATTAGTTATATATAATAGCAACATAGACACATACATACATACATATACACATCATATACATACACATACATATTCCACTCATGCATAGCGGACAACTGGCAGCCTATAATAGCCTTATTATAGGAAATTCTGGTCTGGGACATAGTAAGAGTTCTAGGCCACATGAATGCCAATAGTAGCATGTACAAACCAAAGAAACACCAAGGTGAAAAATCAGCCATTTGCAGGGGATGGGACTGGAAGCTTTGTACTGTTTAACACCAATAAATCAAAGGTGTTCAGTTTCAGCTATGTTTGGGTGAGGAATAAAGGAACCTTGGATATTTAAGACTCTGCAGGGGAGAGATTTTTTTGTGGAACAACACTGGCAACAGTATACCAGGAATCTGTGTGTCATGAGGGCTATGTTGATGCCTAACGTTCCTTTGGAATATGACCATTGTACTCATATACATAGTTGGAATTATAATCCCCAAACTGATTCAGACACTACTGCGACTGATCCTTTGTAACCCAGATAAAAGATGAAAGCTGGATTTGTGACCTTACAAGCAAATAAATGTACAGAGCTGCACACAAAGTAACTCCATTTTAATATAAAAATTAATGCCAGTATTAACAATTGAGGACAAGGTGGTACTTTGGAATGAAGCATGACATCATTTTATAGTTTTGCATCAAATAAAATTTCTAAACTAGCAAAAGGATGTCTCTCTGAGATTCTTCATGGTTTTTTTTTTCAAAAAGGCAAAGTTGTCTTTTCAGCTATGGTTCTAATAACTTCTGCACTGAGAGGAAGGCATAATGCCAAGACATGTTAATAATACACATTATCATCTGCTCCAGGAAGTCCATTGACTCACCTGGCAGCTTGCTGTGAAATCCTCACCACAGCTGGTAGCTTACCAGAAGCAGAATTTCCTTCTCTCAATCCTCAATAAAATTCAATGTTCTGATGACTCCTCATATCAACCACAAGCTGGCATAATGGTTAACTAGAACAGTCAGCAAATGGTGGACAAGTCAGTTACACACACACACAAAGTTCCCCGAAGATAATAATTGCAGTTGCTTTCAAACACCACCAGGAATAATCAAGGCCCTTTGTACTGTATCACAGTGTAATGAAGAAGTGCACAGAGACTTATCAACACTATTTGATCTTTCAATATAGTTATGGTGCTTATATATAAAGGTATGCCTATAGCCGTGCTCTGAACCCAACAGACATTGGCCTAAGTCAGGAGAGGATCAACATTTGACCTAAACCAGGAGCTGATCTATATCTCCTCCATCCACTCTTGAATACCACCACTGTCTGTGGATGAACAAATGGGAACATAAGAAGTATCAGACTACTTGGCTATGCTGAGAAACTGCTTGATTCAAAAGGTCTGTTCAGGAATACATTTACAACAATTGCTTTAATGACCATTCAAAGTTACCATTCTTCACACTTGGCAATGTCCTTGTCGTCATGTGATCAAAGATTGGATACTTGGCAACTGGCATGTATCTATGAATGTTGCAGTGTCCCAGGGCCACATGATCACCATTTGCGACCTTCTGACAAGCAAAGTCAATCAGGAAGCCAGATTCACTTCACAATTGTGTTACTAACTTAACTGCAATGATTCAGATAATAAAATAGAATAGAATAACAGAGTCAGAAGGGATTTTTCTTCTAGTCCAAGCCCCAGCTCAGGCAGGAACACTACGTCATTTCAGACAAATGGTTGTCCAATCCCTTCTTTAAAAACTTTCAGTGTTGGAGCATTCCCAACTTTGGGAAGCAAGCTGTTCCACTGGTTAATTGTTCTAACTGTCAGGAAATTTCTCCTTCGTTCCAGGTTGCTTCTCTTCTTGATTAGTTTTCACCCATTGCTTCTTTTCTTGCCTTCAAATGCGTTGGAGAATAGCTTGACTCCCTCTTCTTTGAGGCAGATATTGGAACACTGCAATCATATCACCCTGGTCCTTGTTTTCATTAAACTAGACAACCCAGTTCCAGCAACCATTCTTTATATGTTTTACCCTCCAATCCTGTTCTGCCCTTTAATTGCTGACTGAATGTATAAAGGCAGACAGATAACTCTGCAAAGCATCTATACAAAGCTTCTTTATTGGTTC
The DNA here is from genome assembly GCA_015471245.1 of Laticauda colubrina. Classification (NCBI taxonomy): domain Eukaryota; kingdom Metazoa; phylum Chordata; class Lepidosauria; order Squamata; family Elapidae; genus Laticauda; species Laticauda colubrina. The sequence goes on along the minus strand of BLBF01000011.1, from coordinate 9,984,306 downwards.
ATCAGGTATCCTCAAATATAACTCATGGTTACATCGAGATTCATTTCAGTGTCCAAATCTTTGCATAGCTGAATTCATAGTGTAAAAGGATAGTGCTCTTTTCATCCTCGTAATGTAGGATCAAGGGGGTGAGGCACCAGCATGCTGCTGGGGTCCAGGCAAAAGTGGAGGAACCTCCCCAACCCACCAAGAGTCAATTCAGTGACCAATCAGGATTACAGATGTGACCACATGACATGGATTACATTTCCCAGGATGCCTTAACTACATTTACCATGATGCATTCCCTTAAGGGGACAGCTCTCAATTCCTAACTAACTATCCCAATTCCCAATTAACTATAAACTGTCTGGACAGCACAAATCCCCTAATCATCTTTGTTGCCAGAGTCACTTAACAACTGTGTCAAAAGGGAGGAAAACTCCACTTAACAACTGTCTTGCTTAACAATGGAAATTTTGAGCTCAACTGTGGTCATAACTCAAGGGTTACCTGTAACTCGTTATGTTTGGGCAGGGCCAGAGATGTTTGGCATTTAGGGAGCAATCTGAGAATGACAAAGGATGTTGACTTTCTACTTTCCTGTTGCAGCCCTGGAAGCCAATCTTGATTCTCAGCTTCACTGGGTCTTTGCTAAAAAGAAGCTCTTAGCATTTGATTGCAACTTGTCTCTTGGCCTCTCTATTTATTTATTTGTTCAGAGTCTCTTCTCTCTCCTGAGAAGTTCTTTTTGCATTCTGAACTTGGATTGGATTTATGACCCGGAGGTTAGACCGACAAATTTATCCTAGATAACACACTGCCATTTGGGAGGCTGGGTGGCAATCAACCCACTTCTCTCCCAGTTTGACTTCACAGCCAATGGATCAAAGAAGTAAGCCCTTGCTCACCAGGAAGGAGAGAAGCAAGATAAGAAGCAGTTTGACCAATTGACCGACAGAAACAACATATGACCAGCTGTGTTGCATTTAGCTGTGAAGTGGAGAGACAGAAAATAAGATGATGTTCTCAAGAGTTTTCTATGATCTGCATTGCTCTACTGCTACTTGTTCTATTGTGTGAGCAGCAGGTATTCATCATGTGTTAGGTTGCAATGTTTCATCATCTAAACTTCCTTTGACTGGAATTATTGCCCAGCTAGTATAGGAAAGGTTTACATACTTATGAGGATGGAAAATGGATCCGTATCAACTATTGGTTTTATATCCAACTATGGATAACTGGTTCTATAAATCTAAAAGCAAAGCAAAACCCATGCTAGAAACGCAAGCCCAATCCATGAATTCTACAATATGTGTTAGGCTGCTGCAATTAAAAAAAAAAGTCTTACGATACCTTAAAATCTGACACTTTTTCACAGGTTATGTTAAAAAGCCCCTACCAGCACAGCTTAGATCTGGTTTCCCAGGCATCCTGTTGAATTAAAATCAAAGAACAAGTAAATGTTCTTAGAAAAAGGTTATATGGAAAGCAAAGTCACAGGAAAAGGTTCATGCAGCCATTTTACTTTTACAGAAGCATAAAAGCAGGGTGGGATTCTACTAGTTTGCACCTATTCTCTAGAACCGGTTGTTAAAATTCGAAGCAGTTTGGAGAACTGGTTGTTCGAAGAAATTACTGGCCTAATCCTGTAAGGAAGGCAGGAAAGGAAACATTCTGGTGTTGCTTTCAGAAACTGCCTCTCCATTAACCCTTGTTACATTCTTGGCAGGACTAGATTTCCTGTCTCAGGAACTTCTCTAAAGTTTTTTCCCCTCCTTTGCTGGTACTTTGCTTGTGTGGAGTGACCATTCAAAGTTGCAGTGGCAATGGAAAAAGTGACTTATGACCATTTTTCACACTTACGACTGTTGCAGCATCCCCACAGTCATGAGAGCCCAGGTGAGGAAATGCATGTCTCAATGTGAGTGACATTGAGTTGGCCACACCCAGCCAATAACACGACCACCAAGCCATGTCCACCCAGTCACATGATCACCATACCACGCCCACCACCTAAGCCACACCCACAGAACCGGTTGTTAAAAAATTTGAATTCCATCCCTGCATAAAAGCCCATAATAATTTAGCTCTAACTCTCATCCAAGCAATTTATCCTCTGAAATGGCTGAAATCTGCAATGCTGAGGACATGCTTTTATCAGAGAAATGTTTAAAAATATGATTGGAACTGAAGTTGTTTTGAACTTCCAATGTGCCAGATGAGCATGCAAAGCGTATTATTGCTCTTTCCAGAGAATCACTCTAGACATTTGAATACATTCAGTCCAGGAACAGATCTTTACTAAACATATTTCAGGGTCATATATATGTATGTGTGTATTTTTCTATGAATAAATCCATGTGTGGATGGAGCAGCTTATTCTCTGCGGTTAATAGTTCTTGGGTTTCTGATATATTTGCATGAGCAAAAATACTATCTGTGCACTGGTGTGGTTGCCTAGCCTGGTAATGAAATGTCTGCTAGAAGAAAACAAGCTCAGACGACATCAACAAGTCTAATCTGAGCTACTAATATTCTCCACTGTTGCAATCAGAAACAATTCAGACATCAAATAAGCTTATTCCCAGGGTGATCCTTACCATGAAGTGATAAGCTGTTGGGTTTGGACAGCAGATTCCAGAGGGGGGACCATTCTCCTGCCTCCGGTCTTCATCTCTGTGCTCCTCTAATAACTGCATGGAAGAAGGGGTGATTGTAGCATGTTGCTTTGGGAACAAACATAGCAAAGACAAATATTACTGACTCCACAGGAAAAGTTACTGCCTGATTTCAAAAAAATCAGGACAAGGCAAAGGATCAGGTGGGTATGAGTAGTTGTTTCAGTGTTTATGAAACAACACTCAATACCCTCATAGTTCTTATTTTCCTGAAGGTGACTGGACATGTCATAAAAGAACAGAGTATGGTTGGATAAACACATTGTGCTAAATCATAATTTAATTACAATTTTCTGGGACAAGACACATTTGTTAGGGTCTTTACATCACAGATCATGGTTTACAAAGCATTATGGCTCAGCATGGTATCTTAACTCATCCTTGGATATGCCCGGCCTACTGAAGCACAGAAAAATACACAAGTGTCTCAGACACACATAGTACAAAATAATAATGTCATTATTTAGTACAGGAACAGCCAACTTGTCTTTGGCCAAGGCCACTCTAATGATTGATAAAGGATTGACAACTTAATTATAAAGACAAAATCAGAATACAAAGGTATTTGCAGTCCCTGAAAATCTGTCAGCATTAAATAAGTTGTCAAAGCTACATCAATTGACCTCTGAGCCGCAGTTAGTGGTTCTTAGCCAGGGACCTTAAATGTTTTCAGTGTCACTGAAAAATGTTTTAGAGGAGCAGCACATAGAAGAAGCCTGACAAAGAAATTCTGAGCCTGGGCATGCTCCTGATGACGTGACAGATGGTCTCCTGAGGGATCTCACACCTCCCACACCTGGACTAAAGCATCTCCCAAATCCTGGACAGTCTGTGGTGCAATGTGGCATTGGTGGATGGAGCGAGACATGATATCCCAGATGTGCTCAATTGGATTCAGGTCTGCAGAACAGGCGGGACAGTCCAGAGCATCAATGCCTTTGTCCTGCAGGAACTGGTGACACACTCCAGCCGCATGAGATCTAGCATTGTCTTGCATTAGGAAGAACCAGCATATGGTCTCACAAGGGGTCTGAGGATCTCATCTCGGTATCTAATGGCAGTCAGCCTATCTCTGGTGAGCATATGGAGGGCTGTGCGGCTCCCTAAAGAAATGCCACCCCACACCATTACTGACCCACTGCCAAACCAGTCATTCTGGAAGATGTTGCAGACAGCAGAACGGTCTCCACAGCATCTCCAGACCCTGTCATGTCTGTCACATGTGCTCAGTGTGAACCTGCTTTCATCTGTGAAGAGCACATGGTGACAGTGGCGAATTTGCCAATCTTGGTGTTTTCTGGCAAATGCCAAACTTCCTGCACGGTGTTGGGCTGTAAGCACAGCCCCCACCTTGGACATCGGACCCTCATACACCCTCATGGAGTCTGTTTCTGACCATTTGAGCAGCCACATGCACATTTATAGCCCACTGGAGGTCATTTTGCAGGGCTCTGGTAGGGCTCCTCCTGTCCCTCCTTGCACAAAGGCGGAGATAGCAGTCCTGATGCTGGGTTGTTGCCCTCCTACGGCCTCCTCCATGTCTCCTGATGGACTGGCCTGTCTCCTGGTAGTGCCTCCATGCTCTGGACACCTCGCTGACAGACACAGCAAACCTTCTTGCCACAGTTCGCATTGATGTGCCATCCTGGATGAGCTGCACTATATGAACCACTTGTGTGGGTTGTAAACTCCGTCTCATGCTACCACTAGAGTGAAAGCACCGCCAGCATTCAAAAGTGACCAAACCATCAGCCAGAAAGCCTAGGAACTGAGAGGTGGTCTGTGGTCATCACCTGCAGAACCACTCCTTTATTGGGGGTGTCTTGCTAACTGCCTATGCTTTCCTCCTGTTGTCTATTCCATTTGCACATCAGCATGTGAAATTGATTGTCAATCAGTGTTGCTACCTAAGTGGACAGTTTGATTTCACAGAAGTGTGATTGACTTGGAGTTGCATTGTGTTGTTTAAGTGTTGCCTTTATTTTTTTGAGCAGTGTACATGCTATTATATAGATACATAGATATATTCCTCATTGTCCATTTTGAATACATAGTGGGAAAAAGGAAGCTTGAGAGTTCCCAAGGTTGATGCTGTATGGAATAAAACTGAATGGGTGCAGAGAAGAGCAACAAAGAAGATAAAGGATTTGGAGGCTAAATTATATGATGAACGGCCAAAGGTACCAGGTATGTTTAGCCTATCAAAGAGAAGGATTGGGAGCGGGACATGATAGTTGTCTTCCAGTTCTTGAGGAGCTCTCAAAAAGAAGGGGGATTGACTTATTCACCAAAGCACCAGAGGGCAGGACAAGAAGTAATGGGTGGAAGTTTGTTAAAGAGAGATCCATCCTAGAAGTAAGGAGAAATTTTCTTAGTGTGAACAATTAATTAACGAATTGCTCACCTCCTGGAGTGGTGGCTGTTCCATTGCTGGAGGTTTCAAAAATAGACTGGAAAACCATTTGACTGGGATGGTATAAGATCTCCTATCTTGAGCAGAAGGCAGGAGTAGAAGATCTCCAAGATCCTTACCAGGATCCACCTTTATGATTCTATGTCCTTTATTATATGTTCTATGATTTTTCACACATAACTGGGGCAGAGACTCAGGTCTGGCTGTTTGGTCAGCCACTCTGTTTTTCTGTAGAGGTGCCAGGTTATAACCCCCTGATCTTGTCAGCAGCTGCCAACTTACAGATTCCTTTCTCCATCACTCTTTTTTTTCTCCAATTAGTCACACCACATAAGATGTTGTTTTGTACCAGCTCCAGGGGCAAAAATGGCTTTGATGCTGATAGGCTGCAGTCCTTCTATCTGCTCACTGTTGGTTCTTTCTCTTCAGCTAATTCACAGTATGCTTGCTATCTATCTATCTATCTATCTATCTATCTATCTATCTATCTATCTA
>BLBF01000011.1:9968318-9978728 GCA_015471245.1 Laticauda colubrina | reverse complement strand
CTATCTATCTATCTATCTATCTATCTATCTATCTATCTATCTATCTATCTATCTATCTATTTATTTTTGCTTTCTCTGCCTGGGGCGTCTATAAGAATTTAAGCCACCCTTCAATTCTTGCAAGGGAAGAGGGAATTTACATTTTGTTTTTTTTTTTTTTTTTTTTTTTGGGGGGGGGGGGATTCAATTTCAGCAAAGCTTGTTCACACAGCTTTCAGAAATATCCACAGGAAAGTGGCATAGAAGACAGCTTCAGAAGACAGTTTCAGAAGGCAAAGTGGTTTGCTTGTAAGGACCATTTATGTCCTTTCCCTTCCCCTCCCCCTTCCTTGACACTAGAAAGATGTCAGAATTTTTGGGTACAGTTTTCATAACAATGCAGCAAAACAGCCAGGCAAATTATTTTAACTCCAAGGGGACCATTGTTATTTTTAAAATGGCAACCTGCCAGGCATTAGAATTATTTTTAAAAATGACAGGAGATCTGCTTAGAGTTCCAGAAAGTTCAGGCAGATTGTACCTCCCCTTAATCCTTTCCTCCATTCTGTTATATGCAGACAAAGATCCTCTGGCTTAGAAGCAATTTTCCAAGTAGTTTTTAGGCTAAGCTGTATTTTGTAACAGGAGCAATTTCTTATGGCAGCCATTTTATAAACAGGACAGTTCTTCCCCATTTTGTGAGATTGCCTGCAATGTTTCTTCAAGATTCCAGACATATCTAGTCCTAAAACACTGCCTAATGGTCAATTGGTATGGTAGAAAGATCTTGTATCTACTGAACAGGGATGGGATTCAACCAGTGTTGCTACCCGTTTGGTGACTACATTTTGCGCGCATATGCCACCCAGACAGCTGAAAAGCACTGTGCGCGGCTGCGCAGCATTTGAAAAGCCTCTTTTTTCCTCAGTGCCTTGCAAAGCAGCTGAGATTGAAAAAGCAGGAAATAAAGAACAGCAAAGAGCCCGGGCAGGCGGGTGAGCCAAACAGCAGCAAACACAGTTGTCTGCTGCTCTTCAGAGCTACCAGTTCTATAGAGCTGGGCAGAACTGGTAGCATCCCACCCCTGCTACTGAACCAATACTTTCAACCACAACCTCTGTTGCTCCAAAGAGGAGCTGAACTAAAATGCAGAAGGTTAAAAAGAGATTTTGGATTAAACATAAATCTTTTAATTTAGCACTAAAATATGTGCAACTGTGGAGTAGACTGACTTATAAAAGAAATCATATTTAAAATTGAAATCCAAACCATTTATTTCAATCCAAATTTGAAAGAGAGATTTCATAAAAATGAACCTAACTTTAAAAAAATGCAGATATGAACAAGACTTCTCACTGTATTCTGTCCTACTTGCTACTGGTAATACGGACGTGAAATGAGATAGAAGTGAACAAACTCTAGCAGATTTCTCTCAAAAGAAAAAAGAAGAAGATAAATGAAATGAGAATTTTAGAGCTAGGCAAGACTACAAAGTTTTGGTATGGGTGCGAGGGACGCAGGGGTGGGATTCTACCAGTTCACATCTATTCGCTAGAATCGGTTGTTAATATAAGCAGTTTGGAGAACCAGTTGTTAGAAGAAATTACTGGCCTAATCCTGTAAGGAAGGCAGGAAGGAAATATTCTGGTGTTGCTTACAGAAACTGCCTCTCCTTATTGCATTCTTGGCAGGACTAGACTTCCTGTCTCAGGAACATCTCTGCAGTTCATTTCCCCTCCTTTGCTGGTACTTTGCTTGTGTGGAGTGACCATTCAAAGTTACAATGGCACTGAAAAAAGTGACTTATGACCATTTTTCACACTTATGACTGTTGCAGCATCCCCACAGTCATGAGAGCCCAGGTAAGAAGATGTGTGCCTTGATGTGAGTGATATTGAGTTGACCACGCCCAGCCAATAACATGATCACCAAGTCACGCCCACCAACTGTCATGCCCACAGAACCGGTTGTTAACAAATTTGAATCCCACCCCTGAAGCGACATGATTAAGGAAGAAAATAAAAAAATATTTTAAAAATATGTGTAAAAAATGCACACCAGTGAGCTGCGAGAAATCAAACAGGTAAACTTCCAAGTGGCTTCAATGAATCTCTAAAAGAATGCATATGACCAGCTTTCTGTAAGGAATATAAATCCTTCCATCCAGTCAGAGCTGAAGAAGCTTTTTGGATAAGAAGTGAAATGTCTTCAAAGAAAAAGCAGCTTTGGGACAATCTTCCAACTTGTAATCTAAATTAAATCTGTCCTGCTTCTTTGGGAGAAGGGTCTTTCCATGTCAAATTTTAAAAAGACTATTAGAGATGCTTAATTCAAATATTTCTGAATTGAGTGGGGTTGAATTTGAGGATCTATACGTTCCCTTCCAAACCTATGACTTTATAACAAATAGTTTCTCTAGAACACAGTGTTTGAACAACATGTCAGAACAATTCAGAAATGCCTACTTTTCAGTTTTAAACTGCAATTTGAAAAAAAACAAACAGTATTATAATTCAATGCCAGGGAAATGGATACCGATGGGAAGATTGGGGGAGGGGCAGCAAATGACATCAATGTATTAATTAATATTAATGTAATATCATCATATTACATTATATCATGTAAATGATATAATTTGGATAGTTACATCAAACACTGTGATGCAATCACATGATTTTGTCATTTGCATGATTACCAGTTGTCATCTTGATGTTATCATGGCTCGCTATGGGAACTTCAGAGCTTTTGAATAGTGAGGTAATTATGATTATATCACAAACCAGAAGTCTGGTCAAAGTAATATTTTCAAAATGGCAGATTAAGGATTATATACAGGAACATTATGTTCCATTAAAGAATAGGCGGAGGAAGAAATGCTAGGTAACCCCAACAGCAAACTTCAAAGACATGTCTGAGATAGAGCTTTATCCATAATCAACCAGCATTGTTCTATACAACATTCATCCATTAACATTTTCTTATTATACTATGTACCAAAGGTTTCCATAGCAATAAAAAATCACTCTATTTCAGTTTTCAAGGGTGAAAATGTATCTACCAACATTTTAGAATCTGTACAAGCAAAATTATTTTGCTTTTTCTTCTCACCAGATACAATATTCTGTTTTTAAAACTATGATGGGGCAGTTCTCAGTCAAACTAGATCTCCGGTTAATTAATTAAATATGTGTACTTCACTATGTTTACAGAGAACCTTGGAAAGTCCTATTCTGGTAACTGTGACAAATATTGCATTGCCTTTATGATGGAGTAAAATTCATTAAAATCACCCTCCCCATCCAAAATTTGGATTTCAACTGGAAAATACATTTATAATTTATAATTTGTGCTTCATGCTTCATGCTTCAAAACTATAGCAACACACACATACACACACAAAGACACAGTCATTGCTCAAGGAAATAACAAATTTCTGAAAGTCAGAATGCAAAGAGAATAGCTAGCTCTAAACTGCAGATGAGGAACAATAGTCTTAGCAGTCTCACATTGCTCCAATTCAGTTTCCATTGTTCCTAACTGATGACAGGAAGAAGATAAATCATCCACAGGTAAAATGTGCTTTCCTAGAAGGAGCCTTGAATGGGGAAGGGAAGAAAGAGAGAAAGAAAAACAGTAGGTGGGCTCATCCACACTTTGTCCTTGCTCCAGCATAACAATGGATAATTTACCAACTACCATGGACAGGAAGAAACAATACTGTCTGTTTCTCTGTTCCTAGGCTGCTAAGAATTTTATTGCTCACATCAGAAAGAGTGATTTCTCTTCTCTACTGTTGCATAGTAGGGCACTTTGGTTCATTCACCTCATTCCATCTTAGACAAATGCCTCCATTCCGATTGGCTCTGGCCTTGGTCTCTGCCTTCAATGACCATTTTTGTATTGGGAGGTCCATCAGCTTGCCATGAAGGACTAAACCTTTCGGTGTTTTTTCCCTGGATCTAGTAGCTGAACAATAAAAGACAGGCCTGTTCTTTTATCTTTTTAACAAGTTCAAACAATGGACCATTTAGAAGAAAAGAGGAGAGGAGAGGAAAGAGGAGAAGAGAAGAGTTAGAAGGGACCTCGGAGGTCTTCTAGTCCAACCCCCTGCTTAGGCTAGAATACCTACACCACTTCAAGAGAAATAGTTATACAACATCTTTTTAAAAACTTCCAGTGTTGGAGCATTCACAACTTCTGGTGGCTAGTATTTCCACTGGTTAATTGTTCTAAATGTCAGGAAATTCCTCCTTAGTTCTAAGTTACTTCTCTTCTTGATTAGTTTCCATCCGTTGCTTCTTGTCCTGCTCTCGGGTGCTTTGGAGAATAGCCTGACTCCCTCTTCTTTGTGGCAGCCCCTGAGATACTGGAACACTGCTATCATGTCTCCATCATAAAACAAACATTTGTTTGTTTTAAAAACTGGGTAAAATTAATAAAATTGCTCCCAAGTTTTATCTTCTGGCCCAAATGATAGGAAGAGCTATTTTTAAAAAATCCCCTTTCCCCACCAGTTCTCAAAATACTTGTCCAGAGAAGGAAAAGGAAGGTGATTCTTGTCCAGAGAAGGAAGGTGATTCTTTTGTAGGATGGAGAGGAGGGGAGGAGAAGCAGGAACTGTCCATGTAGTCTGGCCAGAATACCTGACCATCCCTATGGCCAAAGGGGAGAAATGGAGCTGAAATCCAGGAGAAAAAAATTCTTAATCCAACTTCATTTTCCAGCTAATTTGCACATGGAGACAAGAAGTTCAAGCTGTAGGACAAATGTCTCCATCAGGGACAGCATGAAATTGATCAGAGCAACTTAACAGATTTCATCTGTTTGAATCAAAGAGTTTTCTGAGCCCCCAAAAATGCTGCAGCATCACTTTTTAAAAATATAATAGGAAATTTATCAGCATTATCAAAATATACCCATATTATCTCTCTTAGGGCAACTGATGTATATTAAAGTACAAAACAATTTGTTACTTAAGCATCTGCCTTTTGATTGTTTCATCAATTATGTTTAAATGCATTTGCAACTTAGGGGGGAAAAAAACATCAAAACGGCTTCTCTGAGGTTTTAAAAGAAATGTGTGATGACACAACAAGGAGCAAACTGGCAAAATTCATCTTCCTTTCCAGAGGTGGTATGACCAGTTCTGGAAAATCAGTAGTAGAAATTTTGAGTAATTCAGAGAACCGGCAAATCCCACCTCTGACTGGCCCCACCCCCATCTATTCTCTGCCTCCCGAGTCCTAACTGATCAGCTGGGTCTTCTTTGGTTGCCCTGCACAGGAGAATGGAGCTGGAAAGCAGGTTAATGGGGTGGGGAGGGAATGGGGATTTTGCCGTAACCTTCCCCCAGGGGTGGGGAGGGAATGGAGATTTTACAGTATCCTTCCCCTGCCACACCACCAAGCCACAACCACCAAGCCATGTCCACCAAGCCATGCCCACAAAACCGGTAGTAAAATTTTTGAATTCCACCACTGTTCCTCTCCCATGTAAGCATTTCATGATTGAATACTATTCCTGAATTTCAAGAATGAATTCAGAAAACTTCCAGGTTACATACTATTTTATTCATGTGTTCCTGAAAAGAAAGCAAGGGGAAGAGAGGACAAAAAGTCCAAAGTTTTTCACTTTTCATTTCCTAGGCGAGATCATTTCCTTCACAAACTTTTTTCATGAAGTGAAAAAAATTTCTTCATAAATTAAGAAAATGAGACAAGGAAGTATTCCACGTTGCAGAACAACATACACCTCAGAAATCTTTCCAATATCTAGTTAGTCGAGTGCTACCATATGGTACTTTTGTTCACATTGAAATGTACTGGATGCAGAATTAATGAATTCTTTGTTTGATTGGTGCAGACATCAAGCCTATTAATAAAGGCCTATGTTAGAAGAGCAATTCCCAAATGATGGCTGAGAACTGACAGACGGCTGTGGGAGGTTTGTCAGAGAGTTGTTAGAATGCCAACAGTGCGTCTGGGAAATAGTACTGAAAAAAGAAAACCCAGGAACAGAATCTTCCAGGTCATCATTAATAACTGATAATTCCTAAACAAAGATAATCATTCCATTTGTGCTGTGTTTGCCATGGGTATCTGAGGAAGGAGTCCAGCAAGAAGACTGAACAAAGTCTTCCAGGGCATCAGGGGTCAGCTAAAAATGACTACATCTAAAGAAGTCCTCATTACAATGTGTTGGAAGAAATATCCGTCTGGGTTCAGTTCCAAGTGGGGGTGGTGGGTGGGAAAGGCACTGGAATCATGGAAGTTCCTTGGAAAGAAGGTTTATTGATGAACAAGATCACAGGCCTTGGAGCTCCTGGGCGAAGAAAAAGGAAGAGATGCTGAGAGTGCCTGGGTTTTATGACCTCTGCTGGGATTTGAATTTGAGCTTGTATTCTGATTGGTTGTCAGACTGCCATGGGGCCATGCAGGGGCAACTCCGTAGGCTGTCCTGAATCCCAGGCTTGGTTGAGCCTTGCTGGATGATGATGGATTGAAAGGCCTTTGGGATGCCTATTATGGGTCTGCCTGAAGGAGGTAGGTCTTTGTTATGTAGAATAGACCGCCCCAGGCCTTAATGGCCCATTAGCAAAAGGTGGGAGAGGGCTGAGTTTCTGCCTCTCTTGATTTTCTACTTCTCTTTTAGGGGAAATATTCTACCTTTTTAACATATCCTAAAATATTTCATTTCTCTAGGAGAGGGGTGGGTTTTAACTTCCAACAAGTGTAAAGAACATGAATTGCAATTCCAGGAATAAATAACATACAGGTATTTTGAGCTTCAGAAGAAGCATTCTGCTTTAAGTACCCACATTTTAAGATACCCTTGGGTAAACAGAGTCACTTGAATTAAAAAGAACACCGTACGTGTGTTTTCAAAGTCATACACAGGAATTCTAAGCATATTTTTTTTGGAAGCAATTCAATTTTAAGGATACATTTTATTTCAGCATAATTATATTATCAGAAGATTACCACAGTTCAGTACTTGGGATTTTACTTGACTAGTTTCTCTGCCTTTGAGAAATATCAGTCTATTGATTTTTTGGAACATTGGATTATGGTTTTCTTTTTAAAAAAAATAAACTTTATTAATTTTACAATTAAAATAATTGTTGACCAGATTCTGGTGTATAGTAGCAATAACAAATTCTTCTATGCTTTGAACTCAATGAATGGTTATTTGCGCCTGCATGGGTTGTGTCATGCCCCTGGTAGAGACTGACTCTGAGGGAGAGGAGGAACAGCCGACAGGGAATGTAAATGTGGCTTCGGAGGTTGTGAAAAAGGCTGGGGAAGGGCAGAGGCAGTCTGGGCAGTCAGATGAGGACCCAGGCCCATCCCCTCTCCATCCTAGGGCACACATGGAGGAGAGGATAAGAGAGAGACATGGTCTACTGGAGAGGAGAGGGCTGTGATCCTCTTCATGGGTTACAGCTGTGACAACTGGATAAGAGGATGGACATTCATATGGGTGAGTGCTAGAAACAAAGCATGGAAATATCTCGAGTTTACTGTTCCTCTCCGAGTTTGACGTCCTTCCTAGTATGTTTTCTGATATCTGTGGACGTCTTCAAGCCCTTATCTTGCCTGGTTTGTGTTGTTTTTTACTCTTTATAATTTAAACGGCATTTCCTCCTTCTTGTAACTCCTTGTGTGGGAGTTTTTTGTCTCCAGTCAAGGATATTTGGAGCTTGGAAACAAAGTGAAGGAATAAAACAGGCTTCACCTGTTTTTTGTGACTGTGTTTATTTTGTATTCAACCCTGGGTCATCACAGGTTGGGTGATAGTTGCTTTCTCACAATTTTGGGGTTTTATGTTTTTATTTCATTTATATTTGTTATATTATACATTGCTATAGTTTTTAAGGGCCATCGTGCTCTACATGATAAGAGTAGATTTTTGTGAGGTAATATAAACATGCTGAATAATAAATAGATATAAAAATATAATTCCTAGAATCCTTTGAAAAAAGTCATCATGGGTGAAGTGGTATAAAACAACCATAGATTTGTAGCCTAGACAAGCCCTCTTGATTTTGGAACAATGTATCTGTAGTTGTATGAAAAACCAACATGCAAATACATACCCATAATTTACATGTTTTTTCTAACCCAAATATAGATTAAGAAGGTTTCAGATCTGAGTCAAAGAAGCCCACGCGGTAAGTGGTTTACAAAAGAGGCAGAACATCTGTAGTTGTGGGAGAACAAGATGCCATATTGCTATCATCTGAGTCAATTCCACCAAGCCTAACAAGAGCCAGATCAGAGAAAAGTTGTAAGATGAGCATTTGAATAACATTTTCTTTTCCATATTGAACTTCCAAATTCTTAATTTAATTACCAACAATTTTCAAAGAGACAAAGTTTAAAACTGAAATTATAATTTATTTTATATGCATACCAGCTATAATGCTCCAGAGTTCACCATATGAGAAGATAATTCAAAAGAAAATCCCCTCATTTCAGTCAGCACATGCCTGATTCTTAAATAGGTAACAAAAAACCAAATACAGTAGCTTGGGTTCACCCATCATTCCAAGTCATACTATTTTAACTTATTATTTTGCTGAATAAGCCATGGTGAACTAATTCATACAGTACATTAAGCAATCAACTACGTACAGCAAACTACAATGGTTTACATTATGATTTACAGCAACATATAACCAGTAATTAATTACAAGGAGGTGTACACATGCTAAATGACCCAATCATACATGATTGCCATGTATCTCCTCTTTGTGTGTCCTCCAGACATTATTCTTTCAAATAAAGGCCAAATCCCAATAGCTGTGAAAGATTTCTGAAGGATCTATTTGTTTTGCTGCACCCACTCCTTTTATTTTTCTCCTTTATGTCTCTGAGTTAACATGACTAGAACTTAGGGAGGATGCAAGGTGGCACAAATTACATCATATTAAATAATTCAACAGTTTCATTTAAAATTACCCCTACCTACTCTCTATCCCTCTGTCCCTCTATCCCCAATCTGACAGTTGGAGGTTTTCTTAAACTAGGATTCTGAGATTCCTTCAGATTGATCTTTCATCCATAGCTTTCCAATCCCTCTCTCATCTGTTCCTCTCCCACTTCCAGAACATAACTAGAAAGAAAAGCCCTCAGTTATCTGGTTGTGATTGACAGTTCCATCACCCAATCATCACAATATTAAGTAAAAATTAGTCATAAGTAAATAAATCACAGCAGTTGACAACTGTTGGCTGATCTTGCAAAAGCTATCCCAGGTTAGATCTTGTTAGTACTTGGATTGAGATGACCAGAAAAATATAATTGTGGAGAGAAAGTTTGGCCAGAAGTTTTTGCTCATCTTTGAAAAACATGGTAGACCTGGGAGAACAATAATGATGAACTCACAGGGACTTGAGAGTACCTGAACTCATTGTACCTGAATTCTCCAGCAACAAGTAGTGGTGACGTAAGGACTGGAGGGAGTTAGATGGTCAAGCCATAGACCTGAGTTCTATGGCTGCTCGGCCTTTTGCTTTCTGTATCTTGGACCAGTACTAGTTCTTTGAAATTGTTTTGCTGGACTTCATATATAAAATGTTGCAGATTGTTGGTATACCAGGATCTGTGACCCATTCTAGATTTATTTGTTTGGGGAATCAGGGAATGGATATTTGAAGGGTAAGGTGTGCATGTGACTTTAGAGTTGGCTTACCTACGGCAGCATAGTGCCTCTCAGGCTGCTTAGAATCCACAGAAATATTTAGGGGAAGGTCCTGAGATCTGTTGTGAGGGTAAAAGTGGATGAATGGGTTCTATTCCAGATGGGGTTGGTGATGGTTGAGGCTGGAGCATAGTTGGAAAGAAAAATAGAGGGCAGATCATAATATTCAGAGGAAGGTATGGAGGAAATCTGAGACCTTTAAGGTGACAGTGGGGCAGATAGTTGAAACCAATCTCAACTTTTCTCTTTACTTTTCTCCCCCAAAACCAGGTCATTGGATCTTAGAGGGTATATTCTGGTTCTGCTACTGAATACCAGGTTACTATGTAATAAGACTATCCTCATTTATGATTTGGAGACATATGAATGCTAAAAATGGTTTGCACATCAATACAACTTCATAAAATGTCTTGTTAGTTTGGACTAAAATCTATTTGATTTTGTTATTTGAGTCTAGTAAAAAATTGCACCCAATGGTGATTTTGTGTAATCAGAAAACACCTCTACACATCTAAGATGACCACCTGCTTATATGTCAGTTTTCATAAACTTTGAATGTTTTGTATTCAAGAGGCTGTAGTAGATTGGGAGCAGATAGAAATCTATAAACATCAAAATTATACCTTAATTTTAGCATAACAGATATCTAGCTGTCCAGATAGATAGATAGATAGATAGATAGATAGATAGATAGATAGATAGATAGATAGATAGATAGATAGATAGATA
>BLBF01000011.1:9957750-9968308 GCA_015471245.1 Laticauda colubrina | reverse complement strand
ATAGATAGATAGATAGATAGATAGATAGATAGATAGATAGATAGATAATGATGGATATAGACAGATAGACAGACATTTCCAGTTTGTTTATTTTTTTGCAATTAGGTTAACATTGATTTATTTGCAATTACCATATTGTCATTCTTTGATACATTTCAATGTATTATTGGGACTATCAGACTGTTACCCCTATGAAATACTTCTAGGTATTCCCCAATCTTTTTGGAATCAGTGGGTATACTTTGAAATTTGAAAATATGTTGTTCGCATTCTTGCACAGTGGTTGCTATGGTAGGTAAGACCTGGCACAAAACATCCTGGCAGCAGAAGGCAAAGAAAACATAGGACTGCAACCATCCACCTTTTCAATTTCTGCTTAGGAATCTACATAGAATTTAGAAGCTTTGCCGGAAATACAGGCTGTGCTTGTAGGAAGCCCTCTCATTTGCAGCATTATTGCTTCCTATTTGTTTTTTTTAAATTAGAAGTATAAAGCAGTTCAATGGAGTAGGGAATTTATGTAAGCCACGAGTCATTGGAAAGCACACTGTCATTCTTAGGACTCATCTTGGGGTGTTGCGGGTTAAATAATCAAACTGGCATTCACCCTGTAATGAGAGAGCTGCTTTTTATTTAGTATGATTAAAGGGTTAATTGGTCACTTCCTAATAAGAAAGGCAGCCATATAGCTGAGATAATTTAATGATTAGAAAAGGGTAAGAAGATAGAGACAGGCTGATCTTCTCTGTGTTGTGTAGCTTAAGGGGAGTGGGGAAGAGAGTCCTCAAAGGGATAAGAGGGATGTAAACTAGATTAGAAAAGATTTATTTTTAAATCCTGAATGAAACAGAATGGCAAACGACTTCTACGCTGTTTGTAGGAAAACTGCATCAATAATGTCCATAAATAAACCAGAAATCAAGCTATTGTTTAATTGTTCATGATCACCTGGTCCTCCAAGTAAATAGAACAGAATAACAGAGGTGGAAGGGGCCTTGGAGGTCTTCTAGTCCGACCCCCTGCCTAGGCTGGAAACTCTACACCACTTCAGACCAATGGTTATCCAATCTCTTCTTAAAAACTTCCAGTGTTGGAGAATTCACAGCTTCTGGAGGCCAGTTGTTCCACTGATTAATTGTACTGTCAGGAAATTCCTCCTTAGTTCTAGGTTGCTTCTCTCCTTGATTAGTTTCTACCCATTGCTTCTTGTCCTGCCCTCAGGTGCTTTGGAGAATAGCTTGACTCCCTCTTCTTTGTGGCAGCTCCTGAGACATTGGAACATGGCTATCATGTCACCCCTAGTCCAGTGGTGGGATTCAATTTTTTTTTTTAGTACCATTCTGTGGGCGTGGCAGGGAAAGGATACTGTCAAATCTCCAGTCAGAGGTGGTATTTGCTGGTTTTCTGAACTACTCAACGTTTCTGCTACCGGTTCTCCAGAACTGCTCAGAACCTGCTGAATACCACCTCTAGTCTGATTCATAAAAAGAAATGGGAGGAGTTATTTTGGAGAAACACCTGACAGATGTTTCTCCAAAATAATAATCCTCATCATCTTTTCTCTCTCTCAAAAAAAAAAAAAAAAAAACACCAATGTCAAGAATCAATATCACTTAACTTATCAAGTTAAGTTCCAGTTCAGAAGATTTATTACTCAAGCCTATGTACAAGAATCTGATCAACAATCATGATCAGCATTAAATTGGCATTAGATAAGAGTCTGTGGAATTCAAGTAGGGGCTGGAGCTGGAGTTCCAGTTCCAGCAACCGTTCTTCATATGTTTTAGCCTCCAGTCCCCTAATCATCTTGGTTGCTCTTCTCTGCCCTTTTTCTAGAGTCTCTTTCTCGAGAATGAAGAAAATTTATATGGCTGCCCATCTCACATAACAAAATCTAGACAGAGTATAAACATAGCAACAATTAAACAACATAACCAATCTTAAAACATTAGACATAAAACAAAATAAATATGTATAAATACCCTCTTCACATTTACACATCTAAGATACTACAGTATCACAAAAAGAATAAGATGGTAATAACAATTTAAGTTTAAACTTCTATATAATAATTCGGATATCTGTAGTCAATGGTAATGCGTTTTCAAAAGTTATTTATCTACTCATTCCACCAAACGTGGAACAAATTGTGCCATTTCCACTGAAATAAACCAGAGTTTCATCACAAATGGTAGCAGTGGTGGAAACTGTAGAAGTCTCAAAAATAATTGAAGAATAAATAGGGTCAGGAATTGGTGGAACTAAGTATGTCCTACTCCAAAAGTGTCTGAGGCAAAAAAGGGAAAAGGTCTGAGGGGAAAAAGAATTAAATATATACATAAAATATATCCATATATATACATATACATAAAAAAGGAAAAAAATATCAGAAGGCTTGCCAGAAGATGAACAGTGAGCGATCCTACCTTAATAAAAGAATGAAAAATAGAATCTCCAGCATGAAGGAGACAACAAGGAATAAACAAGAATGAACTCAACTAAAAAAAGAGTTATTCAAAAAAAGATATAAAATTTCAAACAGGTACGAAACATTTAGAGAAATCTGAAAAACAAAAAGCTATTGAAATGCATAGACTTGATAACATGTTATAATTGTAACAAAAATGGGCATATTGAAGCTTTTATTTCAAGAGACGACCAACTGACTGAAAATCTCTACAAAAAGTGCTACAAAAATTGAAGAAGAGTATCCAACTGATTGTATATCGCTAATTAGGTCTAGAGGAGCACAGTTTGCAGAAGGAATGCAAGAACCATTATGAGAAAGTAAATATTAACTTAGTCCTGAGGAAGGAGTAGGCATGGAAAGACACTCAAAAATTCTGCCTCAAAGTTCTGTTATTAAATAGAGTTCTAGTAGTCCTTGTGTTGTCTGATCCATGACTTAGTCTCCCTCAAAGGACTGACCAAGATAAGTTAAATGATCAATTAGGAGAGTCAATCATGGTTGGTAACCAAAATATTATGGGAATAGTGGACACAGGTATCTTTTTTTTCTGATATAAGTTCAGATTTGGTGAACAGAAAAAGTGGTCCTAAGCAACAAAAAGTGGCTGCAGCTTCTTCATCAGATGTATCAAATACTGTAGGCCAGGGCTGTCAAACTCCCAGCCTGCGGTCTGGATGCGTCATGTACTGGTCATGCCCACACTCGATTTAATGAAGGGGGGAAAGCCCCAATACATCATGTGACGACAATGTGACGACATGAGTTTGACATTCCCTGCTGTAAGCATTTGTAACCAAAAATCATTCAATGTTTAAATTCACACACACACACACACACACATATATATATTTACAACTATTAGTATACAATACAGTGCAACTGTTTTGGAATTACATTTGCCCTACATACAAAAATATTACTCGACCATTAACATTCATATTATTGATACAATATTTACTTTTTGATTCTATTCATCCTGGCTACTTTTGTTCTGACCTTCCCTTCTTTTTTTCAACCACTGATTAAACTTATTTCACATTTCATAATAATTTGATTCCCCCTTGTTTTTCAATTCTAAGGTTAGTATATCCGATTCTGCACAAGCCATTAGTTTCCTTATTATTTCTCTTTCTGGTGGTATGATTTCATTCTTCCAATATTGTGCGTATACCATTCTTGCCGCTGTCAATGCATGTATTATTAAATTTAAATTTACATTCTTATCAGCCCATAGGTGTGAGGATCTTAGCTGCCTCCTGACAGGAGCATACATATTTTCTGATTTACCAAACAATCCTATGTATCACCTAGAGAAGTAAAGTTTTCGTGTCAAAGGGCAAAGATCAAGCACAGGCTTCAATCCCCAGCTCCCCTCCTTTTATAGGTGCCAGCTCAAGCAGAATAACTTCATTCTTATTACACTTTGCCACATTCTACATTAGCCTGCTATTTTTTCCATTTTGAAATTAAAGGATTTTTTTATTGCTACTTTCCATTATTTTTCCTTAAGCAATCAATAGATCTGTTGAACTGAAGAAGAAACCATTTTGTTACAAAGCACAGGAAAATCTGTTCCCTCAAAAAGAATAGAAGATGGGTAAAAGACACAGCCCATTAATGTATATTCATACCAAACAATATCTAACTTATTTTAAAAGGCCAAATAAACCCCAATTCCCAAACAGGAATTTTAACCAAGAAAAATTTACAACTCTGTAATATATATTTCTGGAAAATGAAAAAGGATCACTTACAGCCAACAAAATTTATACTAAATTACTTAAAGGGTCACAAAAATAATCTGATGATTACTTTTCAGAAAGGTTTTGATAATATTTGCACTGCAACTTTATTCTGGCTTGTTTTTTCAGTGACCAGGTTATTACCTATTATGATTTGCAAGTGAATGATATTCCAAAACTAACAGCTGAGCCATTGCACTCTTATTAAAACTGAACTGAATGTTGAAGTAAACTTCAAGTTTCACAAAGCTGCACAAACCCTCACAATGGGAAACTGACTCTGAAGGGCGGCTTAAATATACAATGATTGCTATAGAAAACAGAACCTGCCATTTAGTATTCATGAATTCAGCTAATTATATATTGTTAGCTATTAAATGTGAATTTATATTCAGTATTTAGTGCCTGATACCTGTCCATCATGAACCAGTTTAATCAGTATTCTAAAAATCAGCCTAATTAAAGTTCATAGATCAAATTAGATTTTCATGGAAAAAGTTACTTCCAACGGAAATATTATAAGTTAACAAAATGTACTGTTCCATTCCAGGTTATCTGTATTCTGTCAAGTTACTATAAAGAAGAGGGAAAAATATAGCAATTAAAACATCACATAGGCAAATTCCCCAATGCAGTTCACAGTACCCATTCGATTAATTTACCACACAGTCAAAGACCAAAACAATGTGACCTATAATCAAAAACATCCAAAGGACTCCAGATTGAAAAAGGTTGCAACTGAAAATACTTTTCTAATTATGGGAAATAAGTAAATCTGTGGGGTCCTTGATGCTCGCTGAGCTTGGTTGTTTTCCGGCAGACATTTCATTACAAAACAAGGCAACATTATCAATGATGAACAGCACTGATGATGTTACCTACTAATGAAACATCTGCAAGAAAACAAGCAAGCATTTGAGAGCACTGGGGAACCCATAACTGAACTCTGAGGTACAAATATTCTCTTTGGAAAAAGTACATCAGCAGCTACTGACAGATCTCTGTGAAACATGTACTAGGCTGACCCAGCCTTCCATTCTTCCAAAGTCAGTAAAATGAGGGCCCAGATTGTTGGGGGCAACAGGCTGACTCTATAAACTGCTGAGAGGGCTATAAAGCACTGTTAAGTGGTATATAAGTCTAAGTGCTATTGCTATTGCAAAGATTGCTTAATATTAACCATCAAGCAGTAGCAATACCAACAAATCTTCCTGTTCTATTTATCCATCCCATCAAAATTACTTCTGGAAAAGAACAATTGAGGAAGTTATAAGTGGATATTTGTACTACAATACTTGAATTGCTTTTGAAGCAGCTTTGCTTTCCCCAGCTAAGCAAGGAAAATCACATTGATTTCTCCTCTATTACATATATCTGACGTCCTAACTCAGCACTGCATTATTTATAGATAAATTAATCTAAGACATTAATAGTTACTCATTATAACTATTGAAAAAACAGAGAAGTAAATACAAAATTTACAACTACAAAATTCATATTCTTCAAAAACTAACAGTAATAGCAATAGCACTTAGGCTTATATAAACCTCTTCACAGTGCTTTACATCCCTCTCTAAGCAGTTAACAGAGTCAGCTCCCAACAATCTGGGTCCTCATTTTACCCACCTCAGAAGGATGGAAGGTGAGTCAATGAAATAAAAACATCAGCATATTAAAGCTTGGGCCAAATTCTACCCGTAATCAAACTAGAAGCAGAATGAACAACTTTGTCTTGTTGATTCCATGAATTGGCTAGGCACATTTCCTACAGAAAGTAGTTCCCACATTAAAAGGCATGTTTCAACTAAAACCCGGATGGATCCTATTGTAAGGTGATAAGACAGAGCCTCAAAACAACTTAACGACAAGGCGGATTCCCATTGATGTAAGCCACACCCAGCTTTATTGCCACACACAATAATTTCACTAGGTCTGAAAGTGTTCTGCTTGGCTGCCTGAAGAGCTGCTACAGAGTCAATTTCACAATGTTCCAGATCACATTCACATCCTCCTCAAATACTCCTGAGAAATGTCTTAGGTTTGTGTATTTGTTTACTTAAAGAACCTGGACCATCTTCAGAGGCAACTGAAGCAGAAATGCCAAACTTATCTGTTCTTTTAGATTATTATTGATTGTATCCATGCAGCAAAGATGATTAGGGAACTGGTGAATTAAATGTATCAAGAATGGTTGTAGGAAACAGGTATGTCCATTCTGATGAAAAGTAGGACTAGGGGTGACGCGATGGTAGTGTTCCAATATTTGAAGGGCTGCCACAAAGAAGAGGGGATCAACCTATTCTCCAAAGCACCTGAATGCAGAACAAGTAGCAATGGAGGGAAACTAATCAAGGAGAGAACCAACCCATCTAAGAATAAATTTTCTGACAGTTAGAACAAAGACTTGCCTCTAGAAATTTAGGGTGCTCCAACACTGGAAGTTTTAAGAAGAGATTTAACAACATTTGTCTGAAACAGTATAGAGCCTCCTGCTTCAGTAGGAGACTCAAGGAGGAGGTTGGACTAAAAGTGCTCCAAGGTACCTTCCAATTCTGTTAATTCTGTTCTGTTGTTACTCATTCAGATTCACAAATTCTCCCACCCCAGAACTTCTATCCTACCTAGTTTAAGCTTCAGTTGAGCACCATCCCCTCACTCCAAACTGCTTTCATGGATTCCTTTGGAGAAGCAGTAGATTGTGTGCCGCTAGAATGACAAAAAGAGTTTAGCATTCATCTTGTCATTTAGATACAGAATGCTCTTTTGTTAGATTCACATAAATAAGTAGGCTAAACTTGGACTAGGAAGTTGTAGTTCAGCATGATGTGGGAATTCACACATTGCTTTTGTTTATTGGGTAAAACAAGCCATCATGTTAATCAGTAACATTATTTCTTTTGGTGTAGCATGTTATGGCAACGTGGTAACCATGACAAAACAACCACAACAATACAAGAGCACACAACAGATACAAACTCAATGTAACTTGATTGCAGAAAATAGGACTTCAGCAACAGAGTGGTCAATGCCTGGAATGCACTACCTGACTCTTTTGTTACATCCTCTAACCCTCACTCCTTAACCTCAAACTATCTACTATTGACCTCACTCCATTCCTAAGAGGTCAGTAAGGGGAGTGCATAAGTGCACCATTGTGTCTACCATCCCTGTCCTATTGTCCCCATTTATTCATACCTATTTCCTGTATTCTTACTCATGTTTATACTTATATCTATTATCTTGTAAGCAATTGACAAATAAAATAAATAAAAAATAATTTAGAGTATTATATTAACCCTGATCTCTTAGAGTAGAATTGGAAGTTAATTCAAAGGTTAAAGTTCTTTTAAGTCTATGAGGTAAAATTAATATTACTAAAATGACTACAGCCCTCATTTGATTTATGTTCTCAGATTTATGTTAGTACCTGATGAATATTTTCTTTGGTTTGATAAATTATTTAAGAAATGTATTTGACATAGTGGATCAAATAGTAAGATTTTCTTTGACTAAATTGAGATTACTATTTGGGAAAGGTGGCTTTAATTTATCTGATTAATCTGATTAATAACAATACCATTGTTTTATTTTAGCAGACACCTGATTGTGAAATGAAAACGTAATTGAGTTATTTACCCTTTATGGGCTTATGGGCTTGATATTAAATATTGTGATATTCAGAACCAAAAGAGGTTTTTACGTAATACACCATAGAAGGCTATCCAAAATAATTGCAAGATGTGGTAATTGTGGATAATTTGGATGGTTTTAAAAGAGATGGATAAGTTCAATTAGTTCTTCCGGAGGGTTGACAAGCTGACCTGTCTAAAGCTTGGGTTAGACTTCTGCGTCACAGCACATCAGGGAACATATCTGTCTGTTGTTCAGAGACGATTGCATAATTGTTGTATTTATACTTCTGTGAATTGTAATCATTTAAATGTATCTTGCCCTCCACTTGCCTCTCAACAGGAAGTCAGATAAACCAATCAGCATGCAGGATGTGCATCTCCACATAGTCATTGAGATTTGGGAGCGGTGTACATTAGCCCATCTGTAACCATCTGCAACCTTCATTTACCCATCAACCCCTTTGCAGGATGCGTATATGTCGACACCTATGTGCAGTTGAGGACAAGTCTAAATCAAGTTTAATGGAACATTGCATCAAAATCCCAACTCTTTTGTATATGCAATTTGATATCATCTAAACATGGAAAGGGGGAGGGATTTGCAGCATGACACTTTCATTATCTGGACAAAATCAGCAGAAGATACAGGCATTCATGCAGAGGTTCATGGAAGTTCAAGATGTTAATAGCTATCTCTATTGCTTGCTGTCCTAGATTATAGGCAACATCCCTCAATAGCTGAGAAGAAAGTGGAAAGGCCAAGCTTGTAGGTTTCCCAAAAAATGTCCAGTTGATCACTGATGACACAGAAGCTTGAAGAAGATGGGATTATTGTTTGATTCAACAGGGTTCTTCTTATGACCTTCAAAATACTCCTTTCACAATTTTTGCCAAACGTTCCCGACTGGGGGAGAGAAGAGAGGCAAGCCTCTCTGAACTTCCAATCCCCTGCTATCAGTTTCTTCTAACTTTATATACAAAGGACTAATCTAAGAACTTCTCAATATATACTATGAATAAAGGTTCCTCCAAAGGTTGTCCATACTTCTCACAATCCTCATTTGACACCAACGCACAGACACAGACCAGCAATTATTATCAGCGTCAGATAAATTCATCATATTTTGCTTTGGACATCGGCTTCTACCAAAAGAAAACAAAAGGACTCCTGTGGCATAATTGATGGTCTGCCCCGAAAGAGTCATTCAATGTTTTGTCCATTCCCTTCCAGACCACTTTATTGCCTCTTTTCAACCCCATATATTTTTTCATCTTTACATTCTGTGACTATTGAATATCTTCAGTCTTCTTTGGACTGTCTCCAAGAGATACTGTAGGTTTCAAGGTTAGTATTGTTCTATATTTATTATTATATACTATTCACTCTTCTTTTTCTTCTAACTAGTCATTTTTGGCTAGAATCTTGTTAGCATTCCCATGTAGGATTCTAATATCAAAAGTGATTTTGGTCTTTTCAGTTTTAAGACCTAAGATCCATTATGGTGTGAGAGCAACAAGAGGGAATTAACAGCTGGGGAGACCAGAGTTGAATTATCTGCTTCAAGCAATGAAGCCCAATGAATAATCCTAAAATAATCACTATCGAAGATACCTGGGAATTGAAGCTGTTGATCTGTGAGATTAGCTTTGAAAGATCAGAGGAAGAGCTCTAATGAGAGTCCAAAGCAGAAATGGGGGTACAGAAAATATCTCAAAATTAACCCTCCCTGGTTTTCTGGAATATAAAGGCAGTAGAAGGGTGAAACATTTTCAGACTGAAATAAATATTGTAACCTGAGAATATAGGTGGTATTATTATTCTTCGTTTTGGTTTTCTGCTCTGGATTATCTTGTAAAATTCAATGTCAATGAAATTAAGCGTGTATCTAACTTCATCCTCCCAAATGAATAAAAAGGATCTTCTAGAACAATATTGTTTAAGGCTAGGTCCCACTGGCCGACGGATGCAAAACGTATGCAAAAAGGACACAGCGGACGAGCAAAATTTTGGGGGTGGCTCCATCCGTTGTTATCCGCTCCAAAAAGTGCCCCAAATTTGCATAAACAGAACATAAAAGAACGAAAAGGAACGAACGGGGGTAGTATGTAGCGGGGACATTAAACGGATGTTCGTAGGAAGCCTAGCGGATGACAGCGGATGGAAGCGGATGACACATCCGAAGGGCTTCCGGGGGAGAATTGCGAAGCGGACACATAGCGGAAAGAACAGATGCATAGCAGATGACACGGATGCATCACGGACGCCTATAGGAAGCAAAGCTGATACATAGCAGATGTATATCATATGCAAAGTGTTCCCTGCACATGGGGGGAGTATGAATTGTGTCAGCTCCGCGGATATAAAAGGATGCAGCTCGCACACAGTCAGCATTCAGAGGAAAGACGTCCTGCCACATACATCTTCAAAGAACACCATGGTTCGCCAGTCAGGGAAGAAGAGAAAGCCTGTGCCTACTCCTGCCAGCCCTGGCAAGAAGGACAGAACCACCATCCCATCCCCTGGCACTGATTCTGAAGCTGCTGGTGCTTCTCCTGCTGCTGCTGCTGCTGGTGTTGCTCGTGCTGCTGCTGCTACTGCTGGTGCTGCTGGTGTTGCTGCTGCTGGTGCTTCTCCTGCTGCTGCTGCTTCTTCTGCTGCTACTGCTGCTGGTGTTGCTGCTGCTGGTGCTTATCCTGCTGCTGGTGCTGCTGCT
>BLBF01000011.1:9927824-9957740 GCA_015471245.1 Laticauda colubrina | reverse complement strand
CTGGTGTTGCTGCTGCTGGTGCTTATCCTGCTGCTGGTGCTGCTGCTGCTGCTGTGGTGGACCAGCCCCAAGGCCCTCAAAGCCCTGCTGCTCAAGCCCCTGAAGGCCCTGCTGCTCAAGCCCCTGCCAGAGGGAGGAAGAGGCAAGGGAAGAAGGGAGAGAGGAAACAGTACACCCTTTCCGAGGAGCATGAGGAGGAGGTGCTGGAATGGCTGAGGGAGAACGAGTACCTCTGGAGAAAGGGCCACAGACTCTATCGCGACACCAAAAAGCAGGCAGCTTGGAGAGACAAGGCAGAGAGCCTGGGATACACTGCGGATGTCCTCCTGGGATGGTGGAAGCACATGTACACCTGGTATGGCAAGCTACACCTGAAGAAATCTGGGCAGGCCGCTGTCAAGCTCACTGACCGGGAGATATACGTCATGGCCAAGTGCAGCTTCCTGGAGGGTGAGATCCGCCACCGAGGAGCAGCCCCTCTGACAACCCTCTCCCTCAGACAGCCCACAGACAGCCAGTCCTCTTCCAGCCAGGAGACAGCTACCGTGTCCAGGCAGGTGTCTTCAGAGGGCCCCACGGCAGAGACCCCCCCGACAGCTGCACTTCCCATGCCGGAGGACATGGAGGATCCCCTGTCACAAATGGAGCAAGAAGCGGCAGCCACCAGAGACCAACCCACCCCCACCCCCAGCTCCAGAGGATGCAGGCAGAGAGGCAGACTAGAGGGCCAGAGCCACACTGTCCTGTTGGAGATCAGGGACACAATCAAGACCGGCACAGATCTTCTCTCTCAGCTGGTCCACAGTGACATACCATCCTCGAACCGGAAGCCCTTCATAACCTACGTGAGCCAGACCCTCATGGACCTGTCCGAGGCCCAGTACCAGGTGATGAAGGAGAAGATAACAGCACTTCTGCACAACCCTCAAGGCCCAGCTGAACCTGCTTCTACCCAGTCCAGGTCTGCTCCTCCACCCCAGGCGATGTCACAGCCCTTCCACGGCTTTCAACAGCTCCTCACCTACCAAGGCTACGAGTACCAGGACTTCCCACAGCAGAAGCAGACCTTCCGAGTCCAGGCCCAGGTTCATCGCATGCCACAGATGCCACACCTCGCCCAGCTGCAGACCAGACAGCCCCACTACACTCCTCCTTCCTCCACCCCACAGTCGAGCCTGTCAACATGCACATACCAGGTGTGCATGTCAACAGTCTTGGGCCTGACATCCCAGGTCCTTGATGAAGGGCCTCTCAACCTCACGGGACTGAGTCAGCTCTCTGAGAGCTTCCTGAACACACCATCCCCTGTTGTACTCTCGGGGCCAAGCACCCCAATGGCGCCTCAGACCAGCACTCCAGCCACAGCCACCTCCACAGTCCCTGCCCGCTTAACAGCTGAGACCATGGACATGCCTCAGAGTGACTGAGAATAGTGCCAGAGACTGAGTTGTTACTTGTTCACTTTATCTTTGCTTAAGACACTTTACTTGGTTCATTTTGCTTTTTTAATAAAGTCATAGAGTTTACTTAAGACAGTTATTAATAAAGGTTATCTTTGCTTCACACACTTGGTTCATTTTTTTTACTGAATAAAGTGTTGGTGAAAACTTTGAAAAAATGGTTAAGCCTTTGCATGCTTGTGGGATGGGTAAGGATAGTTGTGGGATGGGAAAGGATAGTTGTGGGATGGGTAAAGATAGTTGTGGGATAGGTAAGGATATTTGTGAGATAGGTAAGGATAGCTGTGGGATAGATAAACCTCCAGTGCAAGCATAGTGGGAATGTATGGTCCACCCTCCCAGCTGCCACACATATCGCCCTTTTTTATCAATAACAATTTATTCATTGATCAACACATTTCAAAATAAACAAACCTCTTTATTAATGCCCTATTCATTGTAGGACCACTCAACATACATGGCACAATCTCATCAGTGTTATGAGACAGGCTCAAGGAAGCATCCATTAACCATCTATCATCCTGTCTTGCCACTCCTCTGCTCCAGCTGGGGAGTTGCACCAGTGTCTCAGGAGGTTGCGCTGCTTCTTCCCTTCACGTGAAGCTCTGTTGGGGCCTTATACATCCACAGTGTCTATCAGGTTACGTCCTTGCCTCCATTCACGAGGCTCCATGTCCCCATTCCCTTGTTGTCAGTCCACAAGCCTGTTCTGCAACACTGGGTAGTGGGTGCACATGAGATTGTGCAGGATGCAGCAAGCTTCCACGATGCTCCTCACAGTCTGTGGGTGATGCTGCATGGTGGTGAGAAGTACCTGGAACCTGTTGGCCAGGATGCCAAAGGCGTTCTCCACCACCTGTCTTGCCCTGGACAGCCTGTAGTTGAAGATCCTCTCTTCATGGGTGAGGTATCTTGAACTGTAGGGCTTCATGAGGTAGGTTCTGAGGGAGAAGGTGTTATCACCCACGATGAAGCAGGGCACATCTTGTGTGTCATTGGGTAGGGGGTTTGGATCTGGAAAACCCATGATGAGGTTGCGTTCCAGCCCATCCTTGAGGTCACTGGCATTGTATACCTGTCTATCTGAAGCTGACCCGTTGCCTGAAGCATCGATGTACATGAACTTGTAGTCAGCATCGACCATGGCAAAGAGGATGATACTGAAGAAGCCCTTGTAGTTGTAAGAAGAGGAGCCTGAGTTGGCTGGAGTTTTGCAGGCCACGTGCTTCCCATCTATGGCTCCAACGTGTGGGGAAAGCTCCACCTCTGATACCACTGTTCTGAAACTTTCCTCTAGCCTTCTTCAGTGGTGGGACACTGGAGGAGCTCCTCCACGTATACTTCGATGATGGCCTGCACCACTTCTCTGACCACTTTGCTAATGCTACTGTGTGGCACCCTCCAGGCATACTGCATGTTTCTGTATGTGGTTCCAGAGGCCAGGTGCCGCAGAGTCAGTGCCACCTTCGGTCCAGGGTCCAGGTTGGGATGGAAGTTGGTGCTCGGCTTGGTCAACCTGGGTCTCAGACACTCTACAATTTTGTCAAACATGGCTGGTGGCATCCTCATGAAGTGCTGGAATGCACGAGTATCTTCATTCCTCAGCTCCACCATCAGCTTGTCATACAGTCCAAACTCTATTCTTCTCCCGATCCATCCTCGGACCCACACAGCTCTTGAACATCTTCTTCTCCTTGTATAGAAAAGGTGAAACAGTCTGAACAGGGCTTGGTTCTAGTATTGAATGATGGCAGCTACCATAAGGACTGTGTTATGATCCATGGTGGAGAACAATGGATGAAGTGGAAAAGCAAGACCAAGGGTGAAGAGGTCTGTACCCCACGGCTGCTGGACTCATATTGAGATCCAGGTGATTTCCTCCCCCTTTTTATAGGACATATCGGTTGTCTGCTAGGTGTCCTTCCACATACTCTAGGCATACTCCAGACATCCTAAATATCTGAGATACATCCCATATACAAATGTTTTGTCCGTTTTAATGCTTTATGTACAAGATGCATCTGCTTACATCCTTTCTATTTCCGTGCTACGAATGCTGTGTGGACGTTCCATGTACCTTTCGTTTCCTCCCTCTTTCCGTTTTCAACTGCAGCGGATGTGAGTTGAGGGGATGGCCAGAGGATGCCGAGAGGATACAGCGGACCTTTAACGGATGATTACGGACATAGAACGTTTGTTGCCCGTATATGTCGTGAATGTACATCGTACGCGGCAGAAAGTTAATCCGTTCAAAAAGTTTTGTGCAGCTCAAAACTTCTTGCACGGATGAAATCTCAGTGGAAGGATGCTCGACGGATAGAGCCTATGAAACACGTATGCAATGAGTACACAATGGATGCATCGCGTTTTCCAATGGATGGCAAGCTTTTTTGTCCATTTTACATCCTCTTTGCATCCGTTGGTGAAGTGGGACATGGGCTTAAATACATTTCCCAAAGACCTTGAAAGTATTTCCTATGTGAAGTCAAAGAGATGTACAATCAAGACATCTTTGTGAAAATGAATTTTTAGCTATTCACAAAACCAAGACTGAATGTGAAAAGGTGAACACTGTACCAATTGCACTTTATCAAATGGTCTGATGCACCATCTGATGAAATATTTCATTTTATGCACTCACATGTGCCATTCTGTTCTATAATCAATATATCAAATGCAAGATGAATAAAGAGTTTTATTAAAACATACTCTATTTCAATACTGTATTTGTTCCTCCACCCCCACCTTTTTTTTAAAGAAGCAGTAATAGGTGTTCCTCATAAAAATATTATTGCTTGGTGTTCCTTGTTCTAGAAAACTATAAAAACGGAAAGGTGGGGAAGAAGATTCAAGTTACTGAAAAGAGAAACTAATTTATCCCAGATAAGAAACACACGTATGACAGGCAAAAGTATTCCAAGCAAAATGAAAAGGCACTCAAATTTGACACACGAGGTAAAATCTCACACAGTGCATTCATTTATTTTATTTCTCTTGGTTGGGTTTATGGGATTACAAATTATTTCTCCTGGCACCCATCCTGAATACTATGAATTTAATCCTGCCCTATCACCAACGTATGAGGGTACAACTAATAAAAAAAGAGAAGATAAGGTGAACTTTCCTTTCACAAATCAACACCTGTCTGGGGAGCATCGAAGGCAAATGGCTGACAAGATTTAAAATGGCCAAAGATATTTGCACAGTGTACAATCAATATATCACCAATGGATTTTCAGATGCCTTTCAAAGGGATTTAGATAAATTAATGAAAGGAAATATCTTTATACTCATCATACTATGAAAGATAATTGTTGAAAATTATTAATGGAAGACAATTATTGCTTTCAGGTATTATTATATTATAATATATTATTATATTATCTGGGGGATCCCCAAAGACATTTCAGTGGCCAATTTTGTCTAATTGATAAGACCTTTGGTCTGACTATCAGATGTCTGAATATAACCTAATGTTCTGCTGGGTAAAACTGTAAAAATTGGAGGTTGCCACTTGAGGGGTTCCATTCCTTATTTCAGTGAGTCCAATATTCCTGCTGAGTACAGCAGTCATATAAAGGACCTGGTGCCAATGGCATTGTTTCTTCTTTCATCAAGGAATCACTTCAGCATTCTTTTTAAAAATCTGCTACTGTAACCATTCCCTCACTCCCTCCACTTTTCTGGGAGAAATCCAACCATTTACTTCGGGTTAGCCTATGTTGTAAATACTAGACTGTATAAACATGCTACACCAGAGTTTGTGTCAAACTCAAGGGCCCAGGGGCCAGTGCTTCGATCTGGCCTGTGGCGCTACCCTGGAAAGAGCAAAGGACAGGCCTGCGGTGCCTCTGCCACCAAAAAAGGAGCTCAGGAGAGCCGTGAGTGATCCTCCCGAGATCTGTTTTCATTGGCAGAGGGTTTCAGGAGGGCATTGCAGCTGAAAATGGACCTTGGGAGCCTGTTTTCGCTGAAAGAGTACTCAGGCCACTACAGGAGCCCCCATCATGAGTGATGTCAAGCTGGCCACACCCACCATGGCCATGCCCACTCTGCCCCCCCCCCAAATCTAACACAACCCTGATGCGGCCCTCAATGAAATCAAGTTTGACACCCCTGCTCTTCTCTATATTGCCATAAACAGACAAACGAATATTAGATTATAACTCAGAATGTTAAGCCATCAAAACCAAAGCCCACATTCATTGGAAATTCTGGGAGTTAAAGTTCAACATACCACAATAGAAAAGGTTGAACTAGATATATACCTACAGATATATTTTTCTGACAGTAAAGTCTGTCTCATAAGGCAGAATGGCACAACTGTATAAACTAAGCAATATAAATATATAAAAACTATATAAACTTGTAAGCATTGGCCAAAACAAAGGAAACAAAAACCTTACAAAAGCAAAAATGATTTATATTATTTATTAAAATTTCATATGATTATTTCTGAATATTCCTTGCAAACATCAAGTTTTTTCTGCTTATACAATACTGTTCAACTTTGCCAAAAATTGAAAAAAAGTTGGAAAGTGTTCTGCAGAGCACTCATCCGAAAGTGGATTGTCTGAATCAAGGGCAGGACTTTTAAAATGTATTATTTCTATCAAACTTGGAGGAAGAAACTAATATACCTTTTTTCTTTAAAAAAACTGATATTTGATTTTAAAAAACAGAGGTGAAGATTCATGGCTCTGAAAAGCACTACTTATATATTTAATTGACATCCAGTATCTACAAATCCACCTGTGAAATGTTCATATGCGGACAAACTGGACTAATAGTATAATGAAACCTATGTACCAATGTTAATTTTTTTTATTTCTTCTACTTTATTTCTGTTTGCTCGTCATTTTGTTGGCAATAATGTACATTAAATGTCCCTTTAATTGTCCTGTTGAACCAGATCTTGTGAAAGCTCTAATATGGTGATAAGGCTGCTGATCAAAGCATTCAACTGTATTTTCAGTAAAGAATTGATCTGGTGGTCTACTGAGAATGAACAATGAGAACATTATCACATAGACTTCCCAACCTAATTCATTTCCATACATGTTGAATTGCATTTCAATTCCTGTCCAGCATGGTCTGCCCAATGTATCTAGAAGACTCATGAGCTTGCGGAAAGCTGCCATAATAGATAACCACAGTCATCCTTGAGCTAGTTGCTTGATAAATACAAATTTGTAATCGTTCTCTTAAAGAAGTGCCACTTCACCCTGAATAAAAAAGGCATAGGCAGCTTTCAGACATAATCATCTTCCTCATAAAAATGTAGTTGATTGCAAAGCTTTAAAAACTGTAGGTAGAATGTCAGAGATAATTTCAGTATTTTGTTATAAAAATAATATAACGGAGGAGTCAAGAGGTGTAGTAACTCACTCATGGCCTCTATTATGCAATGAAGAGAAATGAGTGTTTTTGTTTTGTTTTTTCTCATAGGAAGATACCAAAAAAGAGGATACATCCCTAACTATATTTTCTAATTTTAGCTCCACAGAAGCAAAAAGAAAATAATCAAAGTTACATTTACACAAGAAAAGACACCAGAATTCTAGAATATATTGGCTAGATGTTCAGATATGGTAGTGTGTGTTTCTAATTTCTCCAGCTTGGCTCCTATTATTAGCAAGACAATCTTACAAACAAGAATATGTTAAGAAAACGGCTTAGTATAAAATCAGAACTGAGACTTCCAGTCTATCCTCCTTCAGCAAGGATTAAGGTGGTTTATACATTCAAATTTTTGAGCCATGTGAACAAGCCAATATAGCCTGATGTAGATGTTAAGGGCTAATGTTGATCTCACATATCACGCTAAATCAGAAACAAGCAACAATAGTCCTTGGCATCTACACCTGGCCATATTGGTTTGTTCACATGGCTCAAAAATTTGAATTTCATCTGCAAATTAGGCTGATTCTGAAGCCATTTGAATGTGACTAATTATGATAATTGGTTTGGAAATAAATGCCAGGAATCACATATAGACATAATGCCAAGCCCTTTTCTTACAGGTTAGTTCTGAAATATTGAAGGGGCAGGTGAAGGTAGTCAAAAGTGATAACCAGCATAGTTGTTACAAATAATAACCAGATTTTCTACGATGTTGCTTTTGTTTTGTATGAACCTAATATTCATTCAAACAAAACAGTGCAGGTGTAACAGTCGAATTAGTAAGCTCAAAGAAAGTATAGCTGAAATGTATATTTTACTCTTCTCTATTCAAATGCCCTCATGTATTAACCAATGGGCCAAATCATTTATGTCCAAAATGTGTCTCTTATCTTCAGTAATTCAGGATGTTTTCAGATGGACAGCTCCAAGTACTACCAATCCAAAAGTTGCCAGAGGCAATTGCAGTTTTTCCTTCCATCTCTCTCTCTCTCTCTCTCTCTCTCAGTGTGTGTGAGTGTGTGTGTGTGTGTGAGTGAAAGGGAAAGATATGAATATGCAAGGGATTATTAGAAAAGGAAGAGACATCTGAATTTCATGAAGGAGCAGTTACATAAAACCACTGACTAGCAAGGAAAGAATCCCAACATCATTTGCAAGTTGATTAGAATAGTACTTAAATAGCATTACTTCTCATTTGGGACAAAAAAAAAATCTAAACTTCTTCCCCCAAGATAGATATTACTGCATTTTTCTCCCAACATCCAAAATATAGTACTTTGTTGGGAAAAATTCAGCAACTCTACCTTCTTACCCTACAAATTGTGTTGTTGCTTCAGACATGAGAGAAGATCAACAGTATTAATATTACCAATTGTATTAATACATACCCCTACATTTAAAAAGTGATTTCCTAATGATATTTTTTGAATATGCTTGCTGTCCAAGTACAGATCATTTAGACTTCTTCTCTGGAAATATATTTAGTTTTCTAATAGGATGTGAATTCTTTTGAATTCCCACCACACAGATACACACATACATGTGAACAGAAGCATTTATCCAGATGCTTTCTGGTCTGAAAGTGAAGAAAGTTGTACAAAATGTGACATTTTGGATTTTTATCCCAGAATTTTGGAATTCTGTGATTCAAAATATCCATTTAACAATACATCTATGGGGATTCTCAGTCATCCAGGTCATGGTTGTCCCAAAAGAGCTGAAGAAGCTTCTTGGATGAGAAGTGAAATGTCTTCAAAGAAAAACCAGAAAGTCCACTTGCCTCTTTAAAAAAGCACCTCTGGAACATTTAACAACACTTTTCACTTTCAATGATGAACTGGGATAAAGTAACTGAAACAAAATATATACTGACTTGGCATTTCAAAAAATTAAGTGACATTTAATGTGTTGGATTTATTCTGAACTTCTGCTTCTTTTACTTCACGTTTTATTGAGTTATGCTTTATTAATGTTAGATTTCACATGTTTCGTAAGATGTTTGCAGTAGAAAAGGGAAGGAATGCTGATTTTAATAAATATGTTTTCTTCACATATTTTGAAGGAGAAAAATGATGCATCCAGTAAATGAGTCAGAGTATGATTAAAACA
This sequence comes from Laticauda colubrina, assembly GCA_015471245.1. Taxonomy (NCBI): domain Eukaryota; kingdom Metazoa; phylum Chordata; class Lepidosauria; order Squamata; family Elapidae; genus Laticauda; species Laticauda colubrina. The sequence continues at coordinate 9,948,768 of BLBF01000011.1, read as the reverse complement.
ATGAATCCATCAAGTAAGAAATCTCTCATAAACATTTGTAATAGAATTTAATTTCAGGCACATATGCATGAAGGAGAGTACAAATTTATGTGCATGTCTACTCATTAGTGAACCATTTGTTCATATTTTAAAGAAATAAAACATCAGCTATTGTTTTTTTTCCTTTTATTTCAGCAATTTGAAATACTATTTTGAAATCTACAGAAAATACAAGCTAATTTTTAATTCTTTACCCACTTTTCATTTTGCTTAGCATCCAGCCTGTTGATGAATTCTAGAAGAATTTGAAACTTTTTTTTTTACTATTTTCTGATTATTTGATTCTAATACAATTATGTTGATTTTTTTTTCAAATCAATGCATGGCTTCTTCAGGAACTCTAGCTGCTTCCTAAAAAAATGTCAAATGAAATTTTAAATTAATTAGAGCAAAGTCTGTTCATACACTAATTAGATTAGAAAAAATGTAAGTGAAAGAGATGAGGCTATTCCTAAGAAGCCAACCCCCATCTTTTCATTCTCCAAATTTCAAATTCTTGTGTTAAGTTGCAATGCTCATGTTTCTTTTAATGCAAGCAACACCCTTGACACAGTGGGAACTTTACAGTAAATGAGAGCAAAAAACCCCTTTCACATCACGAGGGTCAAAGGGCAAAGCTGTAACATGCGAGAGTACCTGGGACAGAGTCAGCATGCATGGGTTTATTACACAAGTATAAAAGCCAAATAAGACCACATTGGAATTCCAATAAAGTCTCCTTTATGTGTAGCTCAGGGTTAAAATGAGGGTTCCTTGGTGCTCTCTGTTGTTTTCTTAGATGTTTTCTTGTAGATGTTTCATTACCAACAAAGGTAACATAATCAGTGCTAGATGTTACCTAGTTTGGGTAATGAAACATCTATAAGAAAACAAGCATGCTCAGAGAGTACCAAGGACCTCCTCGCTAGAAATCACACTCTGGACAAGGATCTGCATCAAGTTGAGAGTACCACATATATACAGTGCTTGCTATATTAAGAAATATATATTTTAGGAATACTCTCTAAAAAAGTCAAATCGTATTCATTTTTTAAAAAGCTACTATAGAAATGTCATTGCATTATTTGAAATAATGTTCCCTAGAGTTATTAATGTTGAATATTGGTCATCCAGAAAGAGGCTGCAGTGGTCAACCTAGCGATATCTTGAGCATATGTTCTGAAAGAATAAAAGGCAAAACGAAGCTTTGCCTCACACTGAAGGGCAGATTTGCCTGGGAAAGAAAGCATTTTCATAGCAACCATTTTCATCACACCAATCCCTAGTAAGGGGCTCAGGAACTACAAGCCATTTCCAAGTAGGAGCAGCAACAGAGAGTATTTCCTCACATTCCCCCACACTCCTATGCATTTTATCACCATCATCATCAGCTCAAAAGGCCTGATTTTCCTCAGCAGTTCATGAAGACGTATCAGAATGACTTTACGGGGCTCTTTGACTCAAATTTTGGCTCACTCTGACATTTTGTTGCCAGAGAGGGACAAAATGGTGTCCTATTTCTATTCCCCAGGTGAACACTCACTTAAATTGCTAGGGTATCATTCATCACACACCAGAGGCAGATTTTAGGGTCAGGGAGGTCCTATGAACTACTCTGCAATCAAGAAAAACTGGAGGAACAGTCTAGAAGGGTCTCCAGCCTTGGCAACTTTTAAAGCTTGCTGGGGAATTCTGGTAGAAGTCCTTCAGGCTTAAAGTCGTCAAGGTTGCAGACCCCTGGCTCTAGAATAGCTTTCCTCAGCTTGAATACCCTTCAGAGTGTAGGTGTCAGATCTCCAAATTCCCAGCCAGCACGGCCATTGTGGAAAATTCCACCAGTGGAAATCCACACCTGTAGAGGGAGGAACAGATTGGGAAAACAGGTTGCCCTAGAGATTGCTATTGTCCCCTGCATTTGCCATTTTAAATATTACTCCACTTTCTAACAGTACAGTGGCTCTGCATGAGGAGATATCCTGGAAGCCAAAGAAGTTCTGTGGTCAAACTAGGACCTTAATTCTCCGTTCATAAACCTAGAAATATCATCTTACTAACCACACTTCTCAGAAATCTAAAAATGCATTTGCATAACTGAGGAAGGCTAATAAGCTTCATATGAAGGAAAACAAATCCTAAATAGGGTTTCTAAGATATTTAAATCAGATAATTACAGATAATCAGAGTTGGAAAGGACCTTGTAGGTCATCTAGTCCAACCTCCCACCTAAGCAGGAGACAATCCAGTTGGCATTCATGCTAAGGCGGGACCAGAACTCACAGTCTCCTGGTGATTGGCCTCAAGTCATCCAGTTGATCCAGTTGATCTTTTGATGGAAGAAAACCTCCCCAACCAGATACCCTTCTGATATACAGAAATGCAGTTCCCATAATCCCAATGTGCATGGCCTTTAGATAGGAATTAGGGAGCCTGCAATGCAACACATTCATAGGGTACCAAACTTATGCAAAACTTGTTAAGAACTAGGTTAAAGTTCTTTCAAATTCATCTGAGCATCAAAAAGCACATCATAACAGAATCCAAATTATACAGTTTCATGAACGGTTATATCTTCATGCATGCCTACTCTTCCGTGATCCTTCAACCACAGTATTTTTTTTCTTAATAAACTTGGCAATTCTTGTAACTTCTAAAACTATAATTCATTTCTTTCAGATGAAGCCAAGGCATTGAAAGGGCTGTTCAAATGTATGACTTGTTCCAACTCCTTCTTTTTGCTAATCGCCATCAGCCTTACACTAAGGGAAAATAAGAGGGTTTAGAAATTAACTTGTTCATAAAGGGCACAGGTGCAAGAGTATTGAAAAGCCTTCCGTAATCTAAGCCTACTACTGGGCTACTATATCTCTATAGGAATTTTATATAGGACTACTACTCTATAGGACTACTATATCTCTAGGAATTTTCTGACTGTGCTGGTGGCTAGCATGCTGGCTAGCAATTCTGGAAGGCCCTAGGTTTGGAAATATATTAACAGAGCATATGTAATGGTGATATCACATAATCTAGCATGATTATTTTTTTGGTTCAACAGAAACTCTTTAATTAATATTTTTGTTAAAAGATCCACATAGCAAACCACCATCTTGACATAAACATGCAGTAAATAACTATCCTGGGGTGCTGTTTTTTTACTTTATTGATTTACAAAGGAGCTTTAAACTAGGAATGTATACTGTAATTGATTTTCACCATACAATAAAGGTCAAGATTATTGTGGGTTCTTTTTTTAAATAAACAGAAAATCTAAAGTTGAAATAGAAAGTGCACTTCAAAGCACACCTTTTATGAACCAGCTGTTGTTCCACTATACTGATCAGATTTGTCTGAACATATGGAGAGTGTATATTCAGTGATGAATGGCAGATTGTAAGCATCTTGAGATGTGATGAATACCATTTTCAAGTTATATAATGGACAAATACTAATAAGAAAGCTATAACTATAGCTTATAGCTATATAGCCCTAACTATATAGATTACTCTATGCTCCTTACTCTAAGGGAAAGGCCTCTGTTCAAACATCTGCAACAATTCTGAAATATAAAGACTTTTGCTCAGTAAATCAATCAATAGATACAATGGACATTACTACCTAGCTATTTCATTGTGGTTTAAAATTATTCCCCAAATCATTCACATTGACAGAAAAAAAGTGACTTCTGACTTGAACACCCACATGCAATCACAATAATCCAGAATATAGTTGGTGATGCTGCTAAGATCACCAAATTCAACACCGCATTATTATGGTTGGTTACGCAGTCAACTCGATCCTGAGACTGAATTTGGCATTTTATCCACCTATCAAGTATTTTCCCAAGGACCTGGGAGAAGTAGATATTATTTTATCATCAGGGTTATCATGTTTAAAAGGGCAGCAGAAATTCTATTCTGCTCCACTTCTCTTCTTCCTTCCTTTCTTCCCAGAAGCCTCTAGAGAAATGAAGATGCCCAGAACAGGTGAGATGAGAAACAGGATGGAAGGAAGGAAAGGTGGAATCTCAAAGGCCACGTTGTCTAGTAGAACTGCTCACTCTGGCAAAGTTACTGAATGTGGCTGATGGGATTTGCTTCGAAAGAGGTCCCTAAAGACAGGCGTGAGCTTCAGAAAAACCCACATGTCAGCCCTCCGTGGAGATATATGTACGCACACATGCTATGTCAGGCAGAAAAAAGAAAAATTGTTCAATCAGGCAACCTATGCATAGCAGAGGATGCCAACAAAGCCGGGGGGGGGGGGGGGGGGGGGGGGGGGGGAGGGGGGGAGGAGAGAGAGAGAGAACACAGATGTGAAAGCTCTGCTGTAAGAACCCTTAAAACAAACACCAACCCAACAGGTGAGTGCAGGTTTGTAAAGCAGCCCCCTCCCAGCCATTTCTGCATCCATGTGCAAGAGCAGGTTGCTGCAAAAATACGCGTTTGGGTATAAAAGACAGCTCTCTCTCTCTCTCTCTCTCTCTCTCTCTCTTTCTCTCTCTCTCTCTCTCTCTCCCCCCCCCCCCCCCCCATTCAATCTCGGTGTGTCTGTGTGTCCTGTGTTTGCACAAGGACAGCATAATGTAGCTTGCAGGCGCACATGGAAGCCAAAGCACTTCTCTGGGACAAATCAGGCAGAGGGGACCATTCCTTGCGCTTTTTGCCTCGCAAAGATCCGGCGGGCCAGGCACGGTTAAGAAGAGGCAGATCGCCACCCTCGGCCCAACACTCGCCAATGCGCGGCGAACGGAGCGCCAGGAGCCGCAGCATCTCCGAAGCAGATCAGGTGCAGGGCAAGCGAGGAGAGGCGCCGGGCAACTCTCTCTCTCTCTCTCTCTCTCTCTCTCCCTCTTCCGTCCAAGGCGCGACACCCACCCACCCCGTCCCCGCGTTTGGGGCCCACAGGCCTCTGGCCTCTTCCTCCCGCCCGCCACAGGAGGAGGCCCGGAGAAACCCCGGGGCCGCGCGCGTTTTGAACCCGTGCACTCGGAGCCCGCCGAAGACGGCGAGCCCGAGGCAGCCGAGCGTGTCGAAAGGCTTCCCTCGGTTTCCTCCTCTCCCCGACTCAACCTTCCCGGTGGCCGGACCCGTCCAAGCCGGCCCGCACGTCTCTCTCCCCCCCCCCCCCGGGGGGGGGGGGGGAGCTTTGCGGCACGGGCTCGCCAATACGGCTCCTTACCGTGGGCAGCAGCGGCTCCATCTGAGCGCCTTGATCTTTCGTCTCCATCTTTCCGCGCCTTTGCAAAAAAGGGGCGAGCTGGGGCGCTCGGATCGGTTTTGGCGACGCGCCTCCCTCGAGGGTTTCTCCGCCTCCGGCGTCCGCACCACTCGCTGCCTCCGCTCAGGGGTCGGATCAGGTAGCTCTGAAGCGGGAGGCAAAGTCGCACGGCCCGGACTCACCGGCGAGTCACATGGCTCCCCGGTCGCCCTCGAAAGGCGGCGGCGGCGGCGGTCCCTCCGCTCCTCGCTGCGCACAGTGCCCGCTGCTGGGAAGCAGGACCGCAGGGCGGAGAAAGGTAACAGTGGGTTGACTTGGCGGCGGAGGAGGAGGAGCCTCTCCTACTCCCGCTACCCAAGCAGGCAACGCACCGAGCGAGGCTCCGAGCCGAGATTAGATGCTGCCCATCCTGACCCGCTTTGCAATCCTACAGGCCACGGCTGGCAAAGCCACGCGCGCGCACACCCCAATTCCCCAAGCACCGAGGATGCTGCATCCAAAACAGCTGGCATCCATTTCTAAGTCCGGCCCACAGGAGCGGCTTCCTTTTTTTTTGCTTGCAAGTTTCCAAGGTCATTCTTGTGCCCCACCTGTGACCTTGAAAAATGCTGTCAAAAATGATTCCCACCCATCACAGGCCAGGGTTATCTGACATGCTGCAGCTCCAGTTCCATGGAAGGGGGCTGGGGAGAAGCAGGGGCATGTCAGAGCTGCTCCTTATCCCCTTCTTCCGTGTCACACCATCCAGTAGGCACCAAGGCAAAAATAAAAATGTGCAGCCCATGGGCATCCAATGTCATTGCACGAAGAACATCCCAGCAATTGGATTCTGCCAACTTCAGATTCAAACCTGAAAGGAACCATTATCAGAAGAAAAATACAGTCACCGCTCTTTCAAAATATCCAGGACTACAATACTAAATATGGGCTGCGCATTTCAAGACAATTACTACTGTGGATGGCAGCAAAGGGATTCAGAAAAAAAACAACTGACTTTTCTGCCACCTAGCAACTGTCTGGAGTTTTCCAGCCCAGAAATGGTAGCCTAAACAAATCTCCTTTAGGTAGCAGCTCAGTGAAATATTTGATGCATTAGAGTCTCCTTATCTTCAGAGTTCAGAGCCCTAACTTAAACTGGACTGTCATATTCCCAAAATAAGGTGGGATGAATTTTTTTCTCTGAAGTTTATGCTGAGGAGATTGAAACAATCTCAAATCTTTTGAACCTCTTTGATACTAGCCACAGATCTCAGTCTCAGAAATCAATAGATCACCTGAAATCTGGAAAGGCGTTAGGAATAGATTTCAGCTCTGCAGAACATATTAAAATAATCTGGGTTGGTTTCAATTTATTTCATTTTTAATTCTACTTTATTACTTTTACTTATCAGTGTACTCGTTAAGTACACTGGTATTAAAACAAAAAAAACAGTCATAATTCAACTAACTTGATGTACTGCTGTTCAAGAATAACATTATTTTTCTTCATCCCCAAATGCCTTTCCAAAGAGTCGTGTGTTTAAAGCCCATGTCACAGTGAACCAACGGATGCAAAGAGGATGTAAAATGGACAAAAAAGCTTGCCATCATTTGGAAAACGCGATGTACTCACTGCCTCCGTTTTGCTTCCTCTCTATCCATCCAGCATCCGTTTATTGACGTTTCATCCGCTCCAAAAGTTTTGGGCTGCCTAAAACTTTTGCGCAGAAAATGTATCCAATGCGTCCGTTCTGCATCCGCTACGCATCCGTTACACATCCGTTCTGCATCCGTTACGCATCCGCGATATCCGCTAGGCATCTGTTCCGCATCCGCGCAACTCGCATCCGCTCGGACGCAGGGAGGAAGTGGAACGGACGCAGAACGGACGCAGAACGGATGCAGAACGGATGCAGCACGGAAACAAAGCGTTTAAAACGGAAAAAACGTTCGCAGAGGGGACCTATCTCGGATATTAAGGATGCCTAGAGGATGCCTAGCGTAAAACCTATATTTCCTATAAAAAGGGGGAGCAACTCATCTGCATCTCACTTTCAGAACAGCAGCCCAGCGGTGCAGACCTTTGCAGCCTTCATCTGACTCTTCCTCTTCCACAGCATCCAGTCATGTCCACCATGGATTGCAACAAAGTCCTTTCGGCAGCCACCATCGTTCTGCAACAGTGCGAAGCCATCTGCAGTCTCTGTGAATTCTACTGCGAGAAGAAAAAGAGGCAGCCAAAAAGAGTCTGGGTCCGAAGATGGTTCGCCAGAAGAGCAGAGGACGGACTGTACAACAAGCTGATGGTGGAGCTCAGGAACGAAGACACTCGGGCATTCCAGAACTTCATGAGGATGCCTCCAGCCATGTTTGACGAAGTTGTGCAGTGGCTGACACCCAGGTTGACCAAGCACAGCACCAGCTTCTGCCCCAGCCTGGAACCTGGGCTCAAGGTGACACGCACTCTGCGTCACCTGGCCTCCGGGACCACTACAGGAGCATGCAGTACGGCTGGAGGGTGCCATCCAACACCATCAGCATTGTGGTCAGAGAAATGGTGCAGGCCATCATCGAAGAATACAAGGAGGAGCTCCTCCAGTACCCCTCCACTGAAGAAGGATGGAGGAAAGTTGCAGAGCAGTGGTATCAGAAGTGGAACTTACCACACACCGTTGGAGCCATAGATGGGAAGCACGTGGCCTGCAAAGCTCCAGCCAAGTCGGGGTCCACTTATTTCAACTCCAAGGGCTTCTTCAGCATCATCCTCTTCGCCGTGGTCGATGCTGACTACAAGTTCATGTACATCGATGCTTCAGGCAACAGCTCATCTTCAGATGCCCAGGTATACAACGCCAGTGTCCTCAAGGAAGGGCTGGAACGCAACCTCATCGTGGGCTTCCCAGATCCAGACCCACTGCCCAACGACACACAAGATGTGTCCTACTTCATCGTGGGGGATCACGCCTTCTCCATCAGAACCTACCTCATGAAGCCCTACACCTCCAGACCCCTCACCCGTAAAGAGAGGATCTTCAACTACAGGCTGTCCAGGGCAAGGCGGGTGGTGGACAATGCCTTTGGCATCCTGGCCAACAGGTTCCAGGTACTTCCCACCATCATGTAGCATAGCCCAGAGACCGTGAGGAGGATCGTGGAAGCTTGCTGCATCCTGCACAATCTCATGCACACCTGCTACCCAGTGTTACAGGACAGGCTTGTGGACCGTCAGCAAGGCAATGGGGATATGGAGCCTGGGGAATGGAGGCAAGGGCAAAACCTGATAGACACTGTGGATGTGCAAGGCCCCAACAGAGCCTCACGTGAAGGGAAGAAGCAGTGCAACCTCCTAAGACGCTGGTGCAACTCCCCAGCTGGAGCAGTGGAGTGGCAAGACAGGATGGTAGATGCTTAATGGATGCTTCCTTGAGCCTGTCTCATCACATGGATGAGATTGGGCCATGTATGTTGGGTGGGCCTACAATGAACAGGGCGTTTAATAAAGAGTTGTGTTTATGTTGACATGTGTGGATGATTATTACATTATTATTGATAATAATGGGCCATAGGTGTTGCACCTGGGAGGGTGGACCATACAGTCCCACTATGCTTGCGCTGGAGGTTTATCTATCCCACAGCTATTACCCATCCCAAAGGTATCCCTGCCCATTCCACAGCTATCTCAACCCATCCCACTGCTATCTTAACCCATCCCACAAGCATGCAAAGGCTTAAACCATTTCTAAAAGTTTCCAGCAAGACTTTATTTAAAAAAAGAAATGAAGCAAGTGTGTGAATCAAAAATAGACTTTATTATCAACAAGCTATAAGACAAAAATGAGTCTCTGGCACTCCTCTTGGTCACTCTGTCTCAGGGGTGAAGGGTGCAGGTGCTGTGGAGGTGGCTGGTGCTGGAGTGCTTGTCATCAGCTCCTCCAGAAGCAGAAGCAGCAGAAGCCCCAGCCCCAGCAGAACCAGAGTGAGGGCCAGGGGGCGGGATGGTAGCCCCGTCCCTCTTGCCAGGGCTGGCAGCAGATGGCTGAGGCTTTCTGTTCTTACCCATGGTTGTGGAGTTACTGGCTGGCAGGGAGGCTGGCAGGAACCAAGGCTGGCAGGAAGGCTAGCAGGGAGGCAGGCACCAAGGCTGGCAGGAAGGCTGGCAGGAAGGCATGAACCAAGGCTGGCAGGAAGCAGGCACCAAGGCTGGCAGGCAGACTGGCTGGCAGCAAGGCTGGCAGGCAGGCAGACAGCAAGGCTGGCAGGGAGGCTGGCAGCAAGGCTGGCAGGCAGGCAGACAGCAAGGCTGGCAGGAAGGCTGGCGCCAAGGCAGGCACCAAGGAGAACCAGAGTGAGGGCCAGGGGGCGGGATGGTAGCCCTGTCCCTCTTGCCAGGGCTGGCAGCAGATGGCTGAGGCTTGCTGTGCTTCCGCATGGTTGTGGGGTTGCTGGCTGGCCGGGAGGCTGGCAGGAACCAAGGCTGGCAGGAAGGCTAGCAGGGAGGCAGGCACCAAGGCTGGGAGGAAGGCTGGCAGGCAGGCAGACACCAAGGCTGGCAGGCAGGCAGACACCAAGGCTGGCAGGCAGGCAGACACCAAGGCTGGCTGGAAGGCAGGCACCAAGGCTGGCAGGAAGGCTGACGCCAAGGTAGGCACCAAGGCTGGCAGGTAGGCAGGCACCAAGGCTTGCAGGAAGGCTGGCAGGCAGGTAGGCACCAAGGCTGGCAGGCAGACAGGAACTAAAGCTGGCAGGAAGGCAGGCAGCAAGGCTGGCAGGCAGACTGGCTGGCAGCAAAGCTTTCAGGCAGACATGCAGGCAGGGCAGGCAAGGCAGCCAATCCGTCCGGCAGCAGGTCTTTCCCCCGAATGGCAACCTGCTTCCGAGCTGCTTCCGTTATATCCGTGGGGCTGACGCAATGCATCCTCCCCGCATGCGCAATTAACGCCAGGCATCCATTAGGCTTCCACTGTGCATCCGCTCTTTCCGTTCCGCGTCCGCTTTGCTCCGGCCCCCCGGAAGCCTAGCAGACGTGCCATCCGCTCCCATCCGCTTCCATCCGCTGGGCTTCCGTTCCACATCCGCTTTGCATCCGCCCTGCGTCCTCACGCGTCCGTGTTATCCGCTCCGGTTATGCAAATTTTTGCTCCTTTTGAGAGCGGATATCAACGGATGGTACATTTTGCTCATCCGCTGTGTCTTTTTTGCATCCGTTGGGCAGTGTGACATGGGCTTAAGGCTCTTCCAAAAAGTTACAAAAACCAAATTTATGGTCCATATATCTGGGGACAGGCTGTTCCAGAAGAGAGGGGGAGCAACATGAGATAGCATTCCCTTAAGGCCCTGTCACACTGCCCAATGGATGCAAAACGTTTGTAAAAAGGACACAACGGATGAGAAAAATGTTCCATCCGTTGTTATCCGCTCTCAAAATGGGCGAAAATTTGCATAACCAGAGTGGATAACACGGAAAGGAACGGACGGGGAGAGGACGCAGAGCGGATGGAAAATGGATGCAGAGCGGAAGCCTAGCGGATGGAAGCGGATGGGAGCGGATGGCACATCCGCTAGGCTTCCAGGGGACATCAGCAAAGCGGACGCGGAACGGATACAGCGGATGCAGAGTGGACGCGGAACGGATGAAGCGGATGCACAGTGGATGCACAGCGGATGAAGCGGATGCAGAGCGGAAGCCTAGCGGAAGCCTAGCGGATGCCTTGCGTTAATTGCACATGCGTGAGGGATTGCGTCAGCCCCGCGGATATAAAGGGAAGCAGCTCGGAAGCAGGTCACCATTCAGAGGAAAGACCTGCTGCCAGACGCATTGAGTGCCTTGCCTGCCTGCCTTGGTGCCTGCCATCCTGCCAGCCTTGGTGCCTGCCTCCCTGCAAGCCTTGCTGCCTGCCAGCCTTGGTGCCTGCCTGCCTGCCAACCTTGCTGCTGGCCAGCCTTGGTGCCTGCCTGCCTGCCAGCCTTCCTGCCAGCCTTCCTGCCAGCCAGCAACCCCACAACCATGGGGAAAAAGAGGAAGCCTCAGCCATCTGCTGCCAGCCTTGGCAAGAGGGACAGGGCCATCCTCCCGCCCCCTGGCCCTCACTCTGCTTCTGCTGGGGCTTCTGTAGCACGGGCTCGCTCTTCTGCAGCTGGGGCTTCTGCTGCTTCTGCTTCTGGAGAACTGATGATGCTGTTTCTGGTGGTGGTGCTTCTGCTGGTCCTTACTCTGCTGATGCTGCTTCTCACGGTGGTGCTTCTGCTGGTGCTTACTCTGCTGAAGCTGCTCCTCGTCCTGCTGGTCCTGCTCGTCCTGCTCATGCTCCTGGACTTGCTTGTACTGCTCGTGCTCCTGGTCTTGCTCGTACTGCTGGTACTGCTGGTCCTGCTCGTGCTCCTCATCCTGCTCGTGCTCCTGGTCCTGCTCATGCTGCTGCTGATGATGATGATGATCCTCCTGCTGCTGCTGCTGCTGCTGCTGGTGGTGTGGAGGAGCAGCCCCTACAAACTGGAAGCCCCTCTGATGAGGGCCCATCTAGTCCTGGCAAAGGGAGGAAGAGGCATATGCGAGAACAGGAGAGGAGGCAATACTCCATTGAGGAGGAACACGAGGATGAGGTGCTGGAGTGGCTGAGAGAGAATGACTATCTGTGGCGGAAGGGACACCGGCTGTACAGGGACACTAAAAGGAAGCAGACTGCTTGGAGAGAGAAGGCGGAGAGTATGGGCTACACATCGGAGGTGCTCCTCGGCTGGTGGAAACATATGCACACCTGGTATGGGAAGCTGCACCTCAAGAAATCTGGCCAGGCCACGGTTAAGCTGATGGACAGAGAGACCTATGTCATGGCCAGGTGCAGCTTCCTGGAGGGTGAGATCCGCCACCGAGGAGCAGCAGCAGCAGCCCCTCTAACAACTCTCTCTCTGCGGCAGCCTGCTGAGAGCCAGTCCTCTTCCGGCCCAGAGTCAGTTCCTGTCTCCAGGCAGGTTTCTGTGGAGTGTGCCACAGCGGAGAACCCAAGGACAGGTGTTTTAACCGTGGTGGAGCGCGTGGAGGACTCCCTGGTGCAGTGGGAGAAAGGAGACGGCACTTCCACCACAGCCCTACCCACATCCACCCACAGCTCCACCTCCACAGAAAGGCAGAGAGCCAGACAGGAGGGCCAGAGCCACACTGTCCTGCTGGAGATCAGGGACACCATCCGGAGCAGCATAGATCTCCTCTCTCAGCTGGTCCACACTGACTCCTCATCCTCCAACCACAAGCCCTTCCTCACCTATGTCAACCAAACCCTCACGGACATGGCGGAACCCCAGTACCAGGTGGCGAAGGACCGGATCACCGAGCTGCTTCACAACCCTCCAGACCCAGAGGCACCTGCTCCCACCCAGTCCAGGTCTGCTCCTCCACCCCAGGTGATGTCCCTCCCATTCCAAGGCTTCCCACAGGCCCTCACCTACCAAGGCTACAGCTACCAGGAGGTTCAGCAGCACAGGCAGCAGCCCTTCCCAGTCCAGGCACAGAGTCATCGGACGACACCGTTGCCACCAGTTCCACCGATGCCACCAATGCCACCGATGCCACCCATGCCACCGATGCCACCCATGCCAATGATGCCACCGATGACAGTGATGCCACCCACGCCACCGATGCCACCAACGCCAGTCCTCACCCAGCTGCAGACCAGACAGCCCCGCTACACTGCTCCTTCCTCCATCCCATAGCCAAGCCCGGCCTCAGTACATCTGTCCTTGGTACTGGGGCTGACACCCCATGGCATGGAGGAAGGAGCTCTCAACATCATGGGGCTGAGCCAGCTGTCCGAGAGCTTCCTCAACACACCGTCACCTGTTGTCCTCTCAGGGCCAGGCACCCCAGTGGTGCTTCAGACCAGCACTCCAGCAGCAGCCACCTCCACAGTACCTGGACCCTTCACCCCTGAGACTGGGCACACCTCCGAGTGATCAAGAGGAGTGCCAGAGACTGGGTGGCTACCTGTAGTCTTTATTTGGACACTTGACTTGGGTCATTTTTCTTTTACAGCTTGTGATTAACAAAGTTTATCTTTGCTTCACACACTTGCTTCATTTATTTATGTCAATAAAGACTTGGTGGAAACTTTTAGAAATGGTTTAAGCCTTTGCATGCTTGTGGGATAGGTAAGGATAGCAGTGGGATGGTCAGAGATACCTTTGGGATGGGTAAGGATAGCAGTGGGATGGGCAGGGATATCTTTGGGATGGGTAATAGCTGTGGAATGGGCAGGGATACCTTTGGGATGGGTAATAGCTGTGGGATAGATAAACCTCCAGTACAAGCATAGTGGGACTGTATGGTCCACCCTCCCAGCTGCCACACCTATGGTCCTTCATTATCAATACTAATGTAAGCATTGATCCACACATTTGAACATAAACACAACTCTTTATTAAATGCCCTGTTCATTGTAGGCCCACCCAACATACATGGCCCGATCTCATCAGTGTGATGAGACAGGCTGAAGGAAGCATCCATTAATCATCTATCATCCTGTCTTGCTACTCCACTGCTCCAGCTGGGGAGTTGCACCAGTGTTTCAGGAGGTTGCGCTGCTTCTTCCCTTCACATGAGGCTCTGTTGGGGACTTGCACATCCTCAGTGTCTTATCAGGTTTCACCCTTGCCTCCATTCCCCAGGCTCCATGTCCCCATTGCCTTGCTGGAGGTCCACGAGCCTGTTCTGCAAGACTGGGTAGCGGGTGCGCATGAGATTGTGCAGGATGCAGCAAGCTTCCATGATCCTCCTCACGGTCTCTGGGCGATGCTGCATGGTGGTGAGAAGTACCTGGAACCTGTTGGCCAGGATGCCAAAGGCGTTGTCCACCACCCGCCTTGCCCTGGACAGCCTGTAGTTGAAGATCCTCTCTTCATGGGTGAGGAGTCTGGAAGTGTAGGGCTTCATGAGGTAGGTTCTGAGGGAGAAGGCACATCTTGCGTGTCGTTGGGCAGGGGGTCTGGATCTGGGAAGCCCATGATGAGGTTGCGTTCCAGCCCCTCATTGAGGTGACTTGCGTTGTATACCTGGGCATCTGAACATAAGCCGTTGCCTGAAGCATCGATGTACATGAACTTGTAGTCAGCATCGACCATGGCGAAGAGGACGATGCTGAAGAAGCCCTTGTAGTTGAAATAAGTGGACCCCGACTTGGCTGGTGCTTTGCAAGCCACGTGCTTCCCATCTATGGCTCCAATGGTGTGGGGGAAGTTCCACTTCTGATACCACTGCTCTGCAGCTTTCTTCCATCCTTCTTCAGTGGAGGGGCACTGGAGGAGCTCCTCCAGGTATTCTTCGATGATGGCCTGCACCACTTCTCTGACCACAATGCTGATGGTGTTGTGTGGCACCCTCCAGCTGTACTGCATGCTCCTGTAGGTGTTCCCTGAGGCCAGGTGGGGCAGAGTCAGTGCCACCTTGAGCCCAGGGTCCAGGCTGGGCCAGACGTTGGTGCTCTGCTTGGTCAACCTGGGTGTCAGCCGCTGCACAACTTCGTCAAACATGGCTGGAGGCATCCTCCTGAAGTTCTGGAATGCACGAGTGTCTTCGTTCCTGAGCTCCACCATCAGCTTGTTGTACAGTCCGTCCTCTGCTCTTCTGGTGATCCATCTTCGGACCCAGACGCTTCTTGGCTGCCTCCTTTTCTTCCCGTAGTAGAGTTCACAGAGCCTGAAGATGGCTTCGCACTGTTGCAGAAGGATGGTGGCTACCAAAAGGAGTTTGTTACGATCCATGGTGGAGATGACTGGATGCTGTGGAAGAGGAAGAGGCAGATGAAGACTGCAGAGGTCTGCACAGCAGGGCTGCTGGTCTGAAAGTGAGATCCAGGTGAGGTGCTCCCCCTTTTTATAGGCAATATAGGTTTTCCCCATGTGTCCCTTTGCATCCTCTAGGCATCCTCTATACATCCTTAATATCCGAGATAGGCCCCCTCTGCGAACGTTTTTAAACGCTTTCTTTGTGTGCTGCATCCGCTTTCATCCTTTCTCCGTCCGTGCTACTAACGCTGCGCGTCCATTCTGCGTCTGTTCCACTTCCTCCCTGCGTCCGTTTACCGCTGGAGCGGATTGAGTTGCGCGGATGCGCAGCGGATGCCTAGAGGATATAGCGGATGCGTAACGGATGCAGAACGTATGTCCCTCATATGCCTAGCGGATGCAGAATGGACGCAATGGATACATTTTCCGTTCAAAAGTTTTGAGCAGCTCAAAACCCTCTGAGCGGATGAAACGTCAATAGATGGATGCTGGATGGATAGAGAGGAAGCAAAACGGAGGCAGTGAGTACAGAACGGAAGCATCGCGTTAACCAACGGATGGCAAGTGTTTTTCTCCATTTTACATCCTCTTTCCATCCGTTGGTGCAGTGTGACAGGGGCTTTAATAGTGGAACTCTCTCCCCACTCTACCAAATCTGTCTGAACTGATTGATTTAATTTAGAGGAGATGATCCCCAAAGTATGTATACAAGGTTTAGCTTTTAGCCATATGGGGCTTTAAAGCTACCAACCAGGATCCTTTCAGCACTGGCTGAAAGTTCTACATCAGGATGTCAAACTCAAAGCCCGTGGATGCTTAGATCTGGACCGTAGGGCCACCCTAGAACCATGCAAGACCAGCCTGCTGTGCCTCTTAAGAAGAAAGGAGAATGAAGAGGGGAAGAAAAATAAGAAAAGGAAGGGAGGGAGGGAGGGAAGGAATTAGATCCTCCAGCCTTGCCTGGGCCACCACAGATGCCCCTGATATGAGTGATGTTGAGCTAGTCAAACCCCGGCCTTTCCCACCTGGACACCCAAAGTCAAACACAACCCTCATGTAGCCCTCAATGGTATTTGACACCCCTGTTCTACATGGTCTTTAAGGGCAGCTCTGCTTAGGGTGCTCTGCAATCACCCACAAAGTGACAAGGCATGAGTGACTGTGAATAAATTCTCCTGACCCAGAAAAGCCATAGAATACATATAAAAATGGAATTATGAAAAGATCCCTTTAACCCAGCCTCTACCTGTTTTTCAAGGATGTACTCAGGATTTTTGTACTCAGGAGCCTCTGAATTCCCATCAGGATTTCATCTCTGTTTATCCCCATCAAACTTTCCAGGCTTTCTGGACCAGACCATCATTAATGGCCTGTCTGAGGCCTTCAAGCCACCTTATTAATATAGTCTTCTTTAATCTGGTGCCTTGAGGATATGTCAAGACTGCAGTTTCCACAATTCTAAACTGGTATAATGCTCCTGATGTTCAGATGTTCCTGACTGGAGAAAGCTGGTTTAACTGCATGCTGATTATTACTGAAAGTCCTCTTGTCAAAATTACCATTTAGTAATGACTGGCCTGCAGTGCCTCTGCCAGCAAAAATGGAGCTCATTTTCGGGCTAGCAAAACAAACTAAAAGCAAAACAAAAAGTGAAATGTTTCCCCTTTGGCATTTGAGCATCTAAGAAGGGACAGGAAAGGAGAAAGGGAAAGAGGAAAGACAGAGAAAAAGAAGGAAAGATGGGAAGAGATAATGAAGGAAAAAGAAGGAAGGAAGGAAGGAAGGAAGGAAGGAAGGAAAGAAGGAAGGAAGGAAGGAAGGAAGGAAGGAAGGAAGGAAGGAAGGAAGGAAGGAAGGAAGGAAGGAAGGAAGGAAGGAAGGAAGGAAGGAAGATTATAATGAAAGGAAGGGAAGGTCTGAAGTAAGTCCTGCCTTAGCACTTGGCCACCCCAGGTGCCCCCAACATGAGTGATGTTGAGCTGGCCACACCTACCCCCTACCCCAATGTCAAACACAACCCTGATGCAGCCCTCAGTGAAATCAAGTTTGGCACCCCTGATTTAGTGGCACAGAGGTGCAGTATTGCAGGCTAATTCTGCTGACTGCCAGCAGTTTGATCCTAACTGGCTCAAGATTGTTTCATCCTTCCATCCTTCCAAGGTCAGTAAAATGAGGACTCAGATTGTTGAGACCAATATGCTGACTCTGTAAACCGTTTAGAGAGGACTGTAAAGCACTGTGAAGTGGTATATAAATCTAAGTGCTATTGCTATTAACGTTCAACAGGCAAATGTTGGTAGGCTTGAGGAAGTTCTGCACTTAACCAGCGTACAATATAATTTCAGCAGCAATTTGCAGAAGATTGTTCACTGCAAAAACCAGTTTTTCTTCCTATTAGTAGTTTTATTAAGGCCTCCTATTTTAGTGAGCTTTTATTTCAATTTTGTGTAGTAGAACTACAACAGAGAGAGAAAGAAGAGAGAAGCTGATTAATTTATGTAATGATTGATATTCGGGAAAGAGAATATTTTCTCCCTTTCTATTCCAAACTGATCTCACATAGAGTGAATTCTTCACCATGAGATTCAACAATGGCCAACATCTAAGACAATTTTTAAAACGTAAGCCTACCAACTTCATAATGAAGTAGCTTTTTTGGCATTCAGAAATGGCAGACCAGAGAATCAATTGCTAGTGGCAAGGAGGAGATGGCAATCACTTTTATCTTCTGGCTGGGCAATTTCAGACATAGAGTTAAAACCAGAATACTAGATGAGATGAAATAAAGACATTTCCAACAAGATAGCTTTTTTTCTAAACCATTTAACAAATGAACATAATTTCAGTAGATCACTCAAAGGAAAAAGAATGGCCAAGTTACCTAATTAGTGTGTTTAAGGAATGCATACATAGCATTTCCATCATGATGGAGGTCATTGAATGAATGAGACTATTTTTTAAATTTAATCTGTTAACTTTAATCACAAATATCAAGAAAAATTAGATGCCAAGTCTCACCCAACTTATACTGCATTAACTAGTGAAAGTGTGCTCCAAAGAAATGCTGATATTTTAACAAAATATCCAATCACAATGGCAGGGTTCCAAGTAACAGCCCAGATGAAATCAAAACTCCAAAGCCAAAGGCTCCCTCAAGGTATAGATTTATTTGGCATGTCATATTGGCACATCTGGTGAAAACCCAACTCGGAAGACCCCGGGTTTTCCCCACCCAGTTCAAAGTCCAAAGTTCTTTCCCCCATTACACACAACCATCACATGCTCCAATCAGGTCCTTCCCATCGTGGAGCCTCCCACCCACTCCTCTCCAGGTGCTGGAAAGAATGTTATTTTGGCTACATACTCTCCCACTTATCTCCACCACCACCCCCGTCCCTTTCCCACAGCTCCATTCTGCCTCCATTTATGGCAACCCTGAAGACACTCAAAGATGGCTCCAGGGTTGACACACAACTGGAAACTTATACTATATCTGTTTTAAAGAACACATGCAATTAACATGCCTACAATCAGCAGGACAACATAAATGCAAAATAGTATTGACATAAAATATATTTTTACAAAATGAAATGGTAATGAAATCAAATGGCCACCTCATGTTCACAAATACTTTATTAAAGGTGCAACCCTAAATATTAAATATTTCAATCATTTTAACTATATTAAATATTTTAAATATCCTAAATATGCTACATCGGTTGATATAAATGTTGCATTCTTTGTACTTGCAAATGAAAGGACTTGACCACTCAACAGTTGATGATACACATCTGAATAAAAATTGCATTTGCTGATAATATAAAAACCCTTTGTTGTTGTCTTTTGATCTGTTATACTCATCAGTAGATGAGCATGCATACTGAGGGAGGGAGGAGGAAAGAGAAAACAATAAAATGGCAGTACTCTGATACCTACACAATTTCTAGTTTGTCAACTTTAGCTAATTTATTCATTTTAATTATTTTTAATTCCCTTTTGAGGAGGTAAGGAGATTTCTCACATCAAAAACAATGCTTTATTTATTGTTGTGAGAAGTGTGCCAAAATGAATGAGGGCCATTGACAGGTTTGAGAAACAGAAAGAAATAGATTTGCATAGGCCAAAATTATGGAAAATGAAATGCAATTGAATTGCAATTTGAATTCATTTACATAGAAATAATTTGTTACAATCAGTGTTGATCAATTGTCTTAACTGGCTAGTAAACATAGCCCCAGCCATGTCGCCTGGCTTCCTGCAAAGGAGCAATTCCTGAATTCTGGAATTGGAGAGGCTAACTCTTTTACACTGATTTCTGCCAAAAGTAACCCTGCACAAATCTATTGAAAAATACTAAGTTGAAGATGGCCATCTTTCAGATCCAAGCTTTCTCTTACCACCCTTTTTCCTAACTCATCAGAAATCCCAAACTTCTCTCCATTTCTAAAACAAAGACTCCAACTCTGATAGCTCGCTGGCATTTTCAAAGTTAAAGGTGACAACAATCTGATTCATTGTTGTCACTAGGGGATAGGGTATTATTGTTTAATTGTTGGTACATTGATTTTTTATTTCTGTAAGCTGCCCAGAATCACTGAGAATGTGTGGACAGCCATATAAATTTTCATTCATACATACATACATGCATGCATGCATGCATAGATACATATGTTCTTTGTATGTTTTGTTATGCCTTGGGGATTTAAATATAAATTGTATACTCTAAGATTTCTCAGATAAAATTCTGTGAAATGCTAAATGTGAATATTTTGTGGAATGTAGACAATCATTGCACACGCATAACACTGGAATACTGAAAAGCTATTCCAGGATTGGTTTTCAACTAAAGTTCCCATAAATCCATCACTGAATTATTATTGGAGCTGTTGGCAACTATATCGTTGAGAGCAGCAGATGCCTATTTCTTACCTAGCATGAAATTATTGATTTTATACTGCATTTTAATTGCAAATGTGCTGAATTAAGGCTGGAAAACTACCAAGAAGGAATCTTATTTTTATTTTAATAATAAATTTAGAAATGAAATTGGAAAAAAATATATGTAGAATTAATGAGACAAAAACTTTTAAGCACCACCAACACAGCCAATGCATGCAAAGTTGCATGTGTTAACAACCTTTCCTTAACAGCTTACAAGTAATTATGTACAATATATCCACATTATTTGAACTCCTCTTGATTTGAAGTGTTTTAACATTGCCAAGTTGCACATTCTTTAGATAGTTGAATTAAAGCACTGAGGAGGTAACTAATCCATTTAGCCGTTTTATGATGCTCAGGACCCAGGACTGCTTCTATGTTTATTGCTAACCTGAGGAATATGACTGGATCCCACACTGGGCTTGGGTTATATTGAGCTTAGCTTATTTAATGGAAGTTAAGTCCTCAATTCTTTTCCTTGCTAAGGAAGATTGAAAACACCAGTAGGTAATCCTTCCACAATTTAATTACAGCAAGCTGCCCTTCATCCCTGCCAGACATGGTTTAGGGGGGTGGAGGGATGAAAACCAATGAAAGCAAGAATGTTTCTGGAGCAAGCCAGGCAAAGTATACTTACATTTTAACAGGACTGCTTACAGGAGAGTGTGCTTGAATGGGAAGTCTTCAGTCAAAAATGTAGGGTCATTTCTAATCCGCCTGTTACCTTTAACCCTTCTTATCCACACCCACCCTTGCTCCTGTCCTCTCATCAGTCTTCTTCCTCAACTTCCTTTCCCATTTCTTATTTCTTTCCAACCTTCTCTGCTTCCCTTTCCTGTTTTATATTGCCATGAACTTTTTCTTGTGTTACACTGTTAATATGTATAATAAATAACAACAATAACAATAACAATAACAATAACAACAACAACAACAACAACAATAACAACAACAACAACAACAACAACAACAATAATAATAATAATAATAATAATAATAATAATAATAATAATAATAA
>BLBF01000011.1:9878605-9890931 GCA_015471245.1 Laticauda colubrina | reverse complement strand
GATGTTGTGACCTGTGGTTTTCATGTGTTGGACTAGTGAGGAGGTGTGTTCCAGCTTTTTTACTGCATTTTTGTGTTCATCTAGGCGGGTACTTATTCTTCTATTGGTCTGTCCAATGTATGTCCAACTCTGTTAATCTGTAAAGACATCAAGATGTCTGGTATACAATGCTGTTAAAAAGTCTAATAGGACAGTCCAAGTGCTAATCAGGCTTGACCCAACTTAACCTCCAAGGCCAAACAAGAACACCAGTTCTGTCAGCTGCTCAGATGCTTGTGGTGAAGTTGAAACATCCAAATGCAGGTTTACAATTTTTGGTACCTATGTTTTATCTGCAGGGTACCTTTTAGGTTGGATTCTGATTACATGACACCAAAACTTGGTTGGTGGTTTATGGTTCAGTCTATGGTACAAACCCACCAACAGGTTTAATTCAGCAAGAGTTAATCATGCGATAGCAAGCATACTATGTAATCATAGCCCACTGTGGCTATAAAATCCTGCTTGGTAGCCTTCAAAGTGATTTACCAGTTTTCGAAAAAGATTCCCAGATTTTCTGCCCCGAATCTGTTAGATTTTTATTAATGTGGAATTGGAATCATACCTGCCTGATAATTCTCTATAAGGAAGCAGCCTTCTTTTAAATGTATTTTAATAATCCCTGTTATATTCAGATATAGAGTCTGTAAGAAGCAAATCTACAAGGGAACTAATCTACTACGGGAAAATGCTGTGTTGCTACAGATGGAGATATTCTTCTTTAATCCCTGCTGTATGTCCATATTTTCAGCTTAGTGTTTTCATAAGCCATGATTATAGTTATTTATCAAATTCATCTAGGGTTGGAAGAATTGGATCTAGTGTGACTGCCTTTCCTTCCTTTCTCTTTATTATAGAGTACTGAGGCTTGAGTTTTTTTAGGGGATCCCACTCAAATGGGTAGACTTTGGATTTAACCCATTATATTTATTGGGTAGTGGGTTGTTCAAAAATGACCTCTAAGATGTTTCTCTTCACTTTGTGTGAACACAGCACTTATCTTCTATTCATTGGGGCAGCCCAACCTTTTCCAAGCTTCAACCCTTTCCAAGTGAAAGGAGTCAACTCATGAAACCTAATGTGGCTTTTAAAGCAGCCAATTCCATGTTTGTGTGGGGGTCTGAAAAAGGTCAGGTTGTTTTAGTGAATAGCTAAATATTGGGTCTCTGCTCATTCAAAGCCTGAAATAATTTTCTGAATCATTTTCAAAAGGTGCACAGAGCACCTATAGACACAGGTGCACTTTGATACAGATCCACTACTTTGATATAAATCCACTACTTTGATACAGATCCACTACTTTGATACACATCCACTAACTTGACTCCTTTGAACAGGAACCTGGGAAGAATATTGGAGGAAAAACAATTTTTAAAATTCCAAGAGAGAGACCGCATTAGGCTCCTGAAAAATAAACCAATTCCACAGAATACTGTTAGTTTCCCCAACCTAGTTCACTAGACCCATTATATGTGTTGGATGACAAACCCCAACTTCTATAGCAATGGCCATGACAACTAAATATAAAAGGACATATAGTCAAACTCATTTTTAGAATCGTGATTGACCAAGTAACTAAATTATGCGTCTCTTCACTTATGCTTAATCCTAAATATTTTTTGCTTTTTACACATACTGTCAACCTTGAAGCTGACCTGACCAGAGCCATTTTGAGGCTTCAGTGTTGCCACACTGGAGCTGAGGGATAGGAAGGGGGGACTTTAGATAGCTAGGGTTTTTTTAGCCAAAACAAATTACTTTCTCCTGGGAACCAAGGACATTCCCACAGGTGGCTGGATAGAGGAGGAATGAAGTTACCAGGCAACTAGATGGCATCATGATTGGACCATGTGACTGACTGTTTGGGAAAGGGGGGAAACTTTTACTTTTAATTAGACGAAAACTGCAAGAACATTCACAGTCGATTTTCACCAGCTTGTGCCAAAATGATATGTCAAATAAAACTATTCTTTGAGGAACATACCTGCCTCGGGATTCTGTTTGCTATGGACGAATTACTTGGAACATACACATACATTTAGCTGATGTCATCCTTATTTTGGGATTGGGGTAGACTATTTTTTTTTCTTTAACAGAACATTCTTGAAATGCCTGAATAGTAACATTCATAATTCCAAGTATTAGTTCCTGCTGAAAAGTATAATCTCTACATTATCAAAAGATATTTTAGACTAGCCTGAACCTTTTTTATTCACTTCAATAGACTCATAATTACAAGTATCAAAAGCATAAGAACAGAAAGCAAGCATCTTATTTCTAGAAGTAATAATTCAGAAATCTTACAAGTCAGGGAGCTTACAATTTGAGTATAAGGATGACAGTTTTGTGGTCTTGTTTGTCCTCAGATGCTTGAATCATGACTGATTACTACTGGCAGACCTGTTCTTCATAAAATGAAGTCTTGTCTTGATCTATACCAGGGTATTAAACTCAAGGCCCGAAGGCGAATCCCAAACTCTGTGTTGTGGCCTGCCAGCGGCTGACAGAGTTGGCAGCAGTCAGGCAGTAGTGAGGAGGTTGGGGAGGAACCTGGGCCAGTTTTGGAAGCTGAGGAGGTCTCAGATGAGGGCTCTGCATCAGAGGCAGAGATGGGGCCAGAGCAGGTTGGCAGTCAGCAGCTGCCTTCAGACTCAGACAGCAGTGAGGTGGGGGAGTTTTTGGAACCGGTTCCCAGCCTGCGTATGTGCAGGGCTACCAGAAGACAAGAACAATTGAGAAAGCAGGGTCGACTCAGGAGTAAGGCCACACCTCAGAGATGATTGGCCCCTCTCATAGGACATGAAAGAGGAGCAAATGGGACGTGAGCTTTTGCAAGAAGCAATTAGTTTGTCTGGTCATTTCTAGCTTTGAAAAGTGCTGTTTGACTCTGTGTCAAGTTTGGCCTTGCCGTGCGTTTGGCAATTAGTTCTCTGGCAGCATTCCAAGTGCGATAAGGTGGGTGTTTATAAACATTCCCCCAAAAGACTGTTTCTGAAGCCTTGCAGGTTGTGAACGAACATAATTCACAGCTGTGGAAATAAAAGAGGTTTTATCAGAACTAAGATTGTGTTTTAGGTTTTCTAAGGAAGCCTAGGTCAGAACACTCCATTTTTGTTGGCAGAGGGTTTCAGGAAGCCATCGCAGCCAAAACTGGAGTTCGGGAGGGCCTTGTGTGGCCCTTCCAAGCTCCATTTTTCCTGGCAGAGCACTCAGGCCACCACAGGCGCCCCTGACACAAGTGACGTTGAGATGGGCATGCCCACTCTGGCCACTCCCACTCGGCCCCCTGTGGTAAAACACAACCCTGATGTGGCCCTTAATGAAATCGAGTTTGACACTCCTGATCTATACTATATTCAGATATCATGAACAACAACAGCCTTAGGTAAAGCCCATGTCACACTGCCCAACGGATGCAAAAAGGACACAGCGGACGAGCAAAATGTTCCATCCGTTGTTATCCACTCTCAAAAGGGGCAAAAATTTGCATAACCGGAGCAGATAACACGGACGCGGGGAGGACGCAGGGCGGATGCAAAGTGGATGCGGAACGGAAGCCTAGCAGATGGAAGCGGATGGGAGCGGATGGCACATCCGCAGGGCTTCCGGGGGGTCTCAGCAAAGCGGACGCGGAACGGAAAGAGCGGATGCAGAGCGGAAGCCTAGCGGATGAAGCAGAAGCACAGCGGATGCACAGCGGAAGCCTAATGGATGCCTGGCGTTAATTGCGCATGCGGGGGGGATGCATTGCATCAGCCCCGCGGATATAACAGAAGCAGCTCGGAAGCAGGTCGCCATTCAGAGGAAAGACCTGCTGCCGGACGGATTGGCTGCCTTGCCTGCCCTGCCTGCATGTCTGCCTGCAAGCCTTGCTGCCAGTCGTGCTGCCACCCTCCCTGCCAGCCTTGGTCCCTGCCAGCATCCCTGCCAGCCAGCAACCCCACAACCATGCGGAAGCACAGCAAGCCTCAGCCATTTGCTGCCAGCCCTGGCAAGAGGGACAGGGCTACCATCCCGCCCCCTGGCCCTCACTCTGGTTCTCCTGGGGCTTCTGCAGCACGGGCTCGCTCTTCTGGGGCTGCCGCTTCTGCTGCTTCTGCTTCTGGAGGAGCTGATGACAAGCACTCCAGCACCAGCCACCTCCACAGTACCTGCACCCTTCACCCCTGAGACTGAGCGACCAAGAGGAGTGCCAGAGACTCATTTTTGTCTTATAACTTGTTGTTAATAAAGTCTATTTATGATTCACACACTTGTTTCATTTCTTTTTTTAAATAAAGTCTTGGTGGAAACTTTTAGAAATGGTTTAAGCCTTTGCTTGCTTTTGAGATGGGTAAGGATAGCTTTGGGATGGGTTAGGATACCTGTGGGATGGGTAATAGCTGTGGAATGGGTTAGGATAGCAGTGGGATAGATAAACCTCCAGTGCAAGCATAGTGGGACTGCATGGTCCACCCTCCCAGGTGCCACACCTATGGCCCTTTATTATCAAGAATGATATAATCAATCATCCACACATGTCAACATAAACACAACTCTTTATTAAATGCCCTGTTCATTGTAGGCCAACCAAACATACATGGCCCAATCTCATCCGTGTGATGAGACAGGCTGAAGGAAGCATCCATTAAGCATTTACCATCCTGTCTTGCCACTGCACTGCTCCAGCTGGGGAGTTCCACCAGTGTTTCAGGAGGTTGCACTGCTTCTTCGCCTCACGTGAGGCTCTGTTGGGGCCTTGCACATTCTTAGTGTCGATCAGGTTTTGCCCTTGCCTCCATTCCCCAGGCTCCATGTCCCCAATGCCTTGTTGGAGGTCCACAAGCCTGTTTTGCAAGATTGTGCAGGATGCAGCAAGCTTCCATGATCCTCCTCATGGTCTCTGGGCTATGCTGCATGTTGGTGAGAAGTATCTGGAATCTGTTGGCCAGGATGCCAAAGGGGTTCTCCACCACCCGCCTTGCCTTGAACAGCCTGTAGTTGAAGATCCTCTCTTCGCAGGTGAGGTATTTGGAGGTGTAGGGCTTCATGAGGTAGGTTGTGAGGGAGAAGGCGTCATCCCCCACGATGAAGTAGGGCACATCTTGCGTGTTGTTGGGCAGCGGGTCTGGATCTGGGAAGCCCACCATGAGGTTGCCTTCCAGCCCCTCCTTGAGGTGACTGGCGTTGTATACCTGGGCATCTGAAGATGAGCCATTGCCTGAAGCATCGATGTACATGAACTTGTAGTCAGCATTGACCATGGCAAAGAGGATGATGCTGAAGAAGCCCTTGTAGTTGTGATAAGTGGACCCCAACTTGGCTGGAACTTTGCAGGCCACGTGCTTGCCATCTATGGCTCCAACGGTGTGGGGGAAGTTCCACTTCTGATACCACTGCTCTGCAACTTTCCTCCATCCTTCTTCAGTGGAGGGGTACTGGAGGAGCTCCTCCTTGTATTCTTCGATGATGGCCGGCACCACTTCTCTGACCACAATGCTGATGGTGTTGGGTGGCACCCTCCAGCCATACTGCATGCTCCTGTAGGTGGTCCCTGAGGCCAGGTGGCGCAGAGTGAGTGCCACCTTGAGCCCAGGTTCCAGGCTGGGTGGGAAGTTGGTGTTTGTCTTGGTCAACTTGGGTGTCAGCCGCTGCACAAGTTCGTCAAACATGGCTGGAGGCATCCTCATGAAGTTCTGGAACACCCGAGTGTCTTCACTCCTGAGTTCCACCATCAGCTTGTTGTACAGTCCGTCCTCTGCTCTTCTGGCGAACCATTTTTGGACCCAGACCTTTTTTGGGTGCCTCCTTTTCTTCCTGTAGTAGAGTTCACAGAGCCTGTAGATGGTTTCGCACTGTTGCAGAAGGATGGTGGCTGCCGAAAGGACTTTGTCACAATCCACGGTGGACATGACTGGATGCTGTGGAAGAGGAAGAGTCAGATGAAGGCTGCAGAGGTCTGCACAGCTTGGCTGCTGTTCTGAAAGTGAGATGCAGGCGAGTTGCTCCCCCTTTTTATAGGCAGTATAGGTGTCCCTTTGCATCCTCTAGGCATCCTCTAGGCATCCTCTAGGCATCCTCTAGACATCCTTAATATTCGAGATAGGTCCCCTCTGCGGACGTTTTTTCCGTTTTAAACGCCTTGTTTCCGTGCTGCATCCGTTCTGCATCCGTTCTGCATTCGTTCCGTGTCCGTTCTGCTTCCTCCCTGAGTCTAAGCGGATGCGAGTTGCGCGGATTCGGAACGGATGCCTAACAGATATAACGGATGCGTAGCGGATGCGTAGCGGATGCGTAGCGGATGCGTAGCGGATGCAGAACGGATGAACTGGATACATTTTCCGCGCAAAAGTTTTGGGCAGCCCAAAACTTTTGGAGCGGATGAAACGTCCATAAACGGATGCTGGACAGATAGAGAGGAAGCCAAACGGAGGCAGTGAGTGCATCGCGTTTTCCAACGGATGGCAAGCTTTTTTGTCCGTTTTATATCCTCTTTGCATCCGTTGGTTCGGTGTGACATGGGCTTTAGCTCTTGTCAATTTATGTAAGAATAATAGTTTTGAGCACCAGATGCTAAAATAGTTAAATTCTATGTATATAATGCTCAACATTTAAATCAATATGCAGATATGGATAACCTGATACTCTCTAGATATTTTGAACTTCAGAAACTACTCTGCCACTGGAGTAGGTGGGGCTGGTAGAGATTGAAGGCCAATTGAAGTAAAGCACCAGAAAAAGAAAACAACAAGGATATATCCATGTATCCACCAGATATTAACGATGACTTGAGAAAGATTCTTATTTCCTGCACAAAGGGGATATTAGGAAACATACTTATTACCCTGTATTGTCATCAGCCTTAGCTTTGATCAGTTTTTGTTTTTCAAGTTATACATCCTTCCCAATCAAAGAGAAGCCTTCAAAAAAGTTATTCTCTTTTTATAATTAAGAGCTCAATGTAAATATATATTTACATCTGTTATAAATCAAATGTCATTTCTCTGTATTTCTTTTTCTTTCTGCAGTTTTGTTTTTGTTCCTTCTTTCATTCTTTAGTTTTTTTTCTTTTTTGTACTTAATTATTCATTTTTGTTAGTTTTTATCTATAAAAAAAGCTAATAAAGTTATCTTTTAAAAAAGAAGCAGGAGTTAATGGGAAATATTATCAGATCAACTGATTACAGTGTGATTATTTGTTTTGATAGTCTGATGTTTTATTATGTTCCAGCTAACATATGTGAGGCATCAAAGTCTCTATAATAGTACCAGAGTAAAAAATTAATAAATAAACAGTAAACCTATTGAAGTTTTATGCTAAGACAAAGATTTCAGCTCAATGGAAAAATTAATTGTAACACACATATACATTTCTCTCCCAACTTCATTTCTAAAGTGTTCCCATAAAAACTAGTAATTCACAGCAAACATTTCCTGTAAACAATGTCAATTCAAAAATGTGGAGCCAAACTTCAATGGAAAATATATGCACTGTATACAGACCCAGAAATAATTTTTTGCATTTTTAATTTAAAAGCTTAAACATATTTTTAAAAAACCATGAAATTAAACAGTTGGTATCACTCAGAAAACTACCTAGAGGAATCAACAATCTGAGATAATAGGTTCCGTAGTTTATAATTTGCATATCTTTAATAAATTATCCTGTGTTTTTTTTAAAGTAATTCTCAAAGCTGACAATTTTCTCATTTCAGTTGCCAAGGTTGCAGTGCCACATAGTGGTCATCACACAAATTGCAAAGCACAGATTTAGCAACAGTTACACAAGCAGGAACCACTACATCAGTGGTCCCCAACCTTTTTTGTACCAGGGACCAGTTTCACACAGAAACACTTTCTCAAGGACTGGCAAAATCAATTCTTCCCCAATAGTAAAGGGCTTCTTTACTATTTCTTTACTAAAAACATATTTTTATATGTATTTTAATCATGATTATTCATTCTTTGCGGCCCGATACAAAATGATCCACAGACCGGTATCGGTCCGGGGCCCGGTAGTTGGGGACACAATGATGGTTGCACTACATAATTTAATTGTTTAGGAGCTGCTATTTACTTCACTCTCCCAGAGGCTGTAATAGATGGATTGCTATTTAAAATTATCTGTAAATCAGCAGAAGATGTCCAGAAGACAATGTTGAAAAAGCACTTCACAATCTAAAGCCATCTCTATTTATTGGACCGGACGGAATATGTGCCTACTTCTTAAAAAATCTACCCACTGCGATAGCCGAACCTCTAAGTATAATCTTTGAAAAATCTTTCAGGACCAGCTCCTTGCCAAAATTATGGTCACAAGCCACAGTCATCCCCATCTTCAAAAAGGGGGACCCCAGCCTAGTTGAAAATTACAGACCAATCTCTTTAAGCTGCATCACCTGTAAAGTCATGGAATCAATTATTAACCAATCCATCATCCTCCACTGAGACACAAACAACCAACTCTCTAATAAACAATTTGGTTTTAGCAAAAAACTATCGTGTAATCTGAAACTCTTACACTGCATAAACATATGGACTAACAACTTGATCAGGGCAAAGCAATAGATGCAATCTACACAGACTTCTGTAAAGCCTTTGATTCAGTGGTACACAACAAACTACTCCTAAAACTAAAACCTTACGGTATTTCTGGACAACTGCATAACTGGAAAGAAGCATTCCTGTCAAACAGACAACAAATGGTCAAAATTGGGAGTGTCCTATCAAATTCTGTACCTGTCAACAGTGGTGTCCCCCAAGGCAGTGTTCTAGGACCAACTCTCTTCATACTCTACATAAATGACCTCTGTGATCATATTAAGAGCAACTGTGTTCTCTTCGCTGATGATGTAAAGCTATTCAACACCACAGACAATACTACTACCCTCAAAAAAGACCTTGACTATGTATCAGAATGGTCAACAAATGGCAACTTCAAATCTCAACAAATAAATGCTCTGTCCTACATATTGGCAAAAAAAATCAGAAAATAAAATACAGGCTGAATAGTCAAGACTTTGTTGATGATCCAAACTTTGTCAAGGATCTTGGAGTACTCATTTCAAATGACCTAAGTGCTTGAGCCCACTGTAACTACATAGCCAAAAAGATGTTAAGAGTTGTTAACCTAATCATACGTAGCTTTTTTTCTGGTAATATTCCACTAATAACTAGAGCATGCCAAACATTTGCTAGACCAATACTTGAATACAGCTCATCAGTCTGGAATTCACATTACATATCTGATATTAACACAGTTGAGAAAATCCAGAAATATTTCCCAAGAAGAGTTCTCCACTCCTCTACTCGTTGCAGAATACCTTATGCCACCAGACTCGAAATTCCAGACCTAGAAAACCGAGAACTATGTTGCCTTCGGTCTGATCTAAGTATAGTATATAAAATCATACATTGCAATGTCCTACCAGTCAATGAATACTTCAGCTTCAACCATAACAATACAAGAGAACACAATAGATACAAACTCAAGGTTAACAGCACCAAACTTGATTGCAGGAAATATGACTTCAGCAACAGAGTGGTCACTGTCTGGAATACTCTACCTGACTCTGTGGTTACTTCCCCAAACCCCAAAAACTTTAACCTTAGTCTACTATTGACCTCACCCCTTTCTTAAGAGGTTTGTAGGGGGCGTGTCTACCATTCCTGTCCTATTGTTTCTTTTATTTTATATATATATATATATATTTATTTTTCTTATATGTATCCATATATTCATAAATATGTTTTTACTTATACCTATTATCTTGTAAGCAATTGACAAATAAAAAAAAAAGAATCATGAGCATTCATAGATGTAAAGGAGGGTGAACGAAGTCACAGGGTCTTGGTTTAATTTGTTGGTTTATATTTGGGTTTTGCCCAAGAATTCAAGGTAGCACACATAATCTTTTCTCCTCCTATATATTTGTGCAGTAACCCTGTAAGGGATTGTTTAAACTAACCATCACCCAGTGATATCCTCTGGAGGGAGATGGGCTAAGACCTGGGTATCCTGGTACCCAGGTATAAGGATGGGCTAAGACCTGGGTATTCTGGTACCAATCTTACTGCTTAATTACGACAGCACTCATTGACATGAATTGTGTGATTTGCCTCTGTGGGGAAACATTCCCCCCAAGAAGAATGAAGTATTTGGGGAAATATTAAAAAGGCAGAATATTATATTTCCCCAAAAGGAGAAAGGGAGAAACATGCTCAGTCTTTCTTAATAGCACTTTCTTCCCCAGCAGATATTTTGTGCCCATTAAGAAAGACTGGGCCAGCCTCAGGGGTGGGATTCAAAAATCCCAGCAACCAGTTCACTGCCTGTTTGCTGAGTGGGTGTGGCCATGATGGGCGTGGCCTACTGGAACTTCCAGGAGGCCCATTCTTTGCCTTCCTCAGGGTCCACAGGCTTCCTTTGGGCCTCTGGGACAGTGAAAATGGCCTCCTCCAGAGGGCCTTAGGAAGCCGGAAATAGGCCCATTTCCAGACTTTCAGAACTTCCGGTTCGGCTCATTTTTCTCCCTCCCAGAGCCTCCACATGGACCCTGCATTTACCTGCATCCAAAACGGGCTGCATGGAGACTCCTGGGATGGGAGGGATGGAGTGCGCAGGGCGGGGCTAGCCAGTCAGTTCAACTACCGGTAAATTAAACATCCAATTTGCCCAAACCGGTAGAATCCCACCCCTGGCCAGCCTATCCACAAAACAAAAGACTTTCAGCTCCAGAATGATAGGATTAAGAAGAAAAGGACATGATCCTTTAGGACACAATAGGATGAACCCATTTAGCAGAAGACACAGAGCTCACTACATTGCACAATCTCCTAAGAGCATTTAAGACATTGCACAATCCCCACCCCCAGCAGTATCTCTGAAACTTATAAAAATCCATCTACTCATCAAACCAATTGGTCAGCTGTACGAGCATCACAAATCCTGGTGGTTCTGTTCCTCAATAAATTGACCTTTCTTTCCAATCAGCCTCCAGCCTCCATTTTATTTCCAGTATCTTTCTCTTAGCTTGGAACTGAACCAGATGGATATTTCTTCCAACACCTCATTACATCATTTTCCTCATTTGCATAAAGATATCATGATATCTTATATCATCGTGGTTTCAAATAGTTATGGCAATAATAGTGAAGGGGTTTTCAGCGTATTCAACTATTACGAGAACACAAAGTGAAGCTTCTTTCTCATCAAGGGCAGGATAATTTTGGAAGGAGGTGAACCAAAGCCTTTTAAATATGTAAACATAATCATCTACAATGAATAATGACCATAAATAACCCCAAAATTTGGTACAGTAATTACAGGATAGAATTGATTTCTAAGCAAATGCCTTCCAATAGCCTTATGTCTGTGTTTACAGATAGTCAATCCCATTTTGATGGAAGTATGTTTCTATCTCTCATTCTTCCGGGGCTGACCTCATCAGTACTGTACAGCAGGGGTCCCCAACCCACGGTCCATGAATCGGCACCAGTCCACAGCATGCCAGAAACTGGTCCACGCAAACAAGTGAAGCCCCATCCATGGGATGCAAGCAGCACATGAAGCCACACCCCCTCTGGTCCACGGAAAAACCTCTATCCTCAGAACTGGTCCAGCAGTCCCCCAAATGGTTGGGGGGCCACTACTGTCCACGTAGTTCTTGATTGAACCCAAAATTTATGTTGCGAAGTGAGACATTTGTTAATTGGCTTTTACCCCATTTTATGATTTTTCTTGCCACTGTGGTTAAGTGAATCATTGTAGTTGGTAAGTTAGAAACTCATTGACTTTGCTTGTCAGAAGGTTGCAAAAGGGGATCACATGACCCCAGGACACTGCATCGCCATCATAAATATGAACCAGCTGCCAAGCATCTGAATTTTGATCACATGATTATGGGGAATGTTGCAACAGCTGTAAGTGTGAAAAATGATCATATAAGTCACTTTTTTCAGTGCCGTTGTAACTTTGAATGGTCACTGAATGAACTGTTGTAAGTTGAGGACTACCTGTATGTTATTTTAAGCCAGGGACAGCTAGGAACGATCAATGAGTGCCCAGGTCATATAGTCAAAGTTCTAACTATGAATCCATAAGTAGTTTCTTTCTCAAGAAGAATAAAGCACCATCACAATATGACCGAGTCCCTATTCCACAATTTGTCCTTTTCCTGAATCATCTGTTAGATTCAGGAGCAGGATCTGTTTGCTGAAAACAGCATCTTGAGGGAAATGTTTATGATGGAGAAAAGCCACAGAGGGAGAGAGGGAGGGAGGGAGGGAGGGAGGGAGGGAGGGAGAGA
>BLBF01000011.1:9780600-9878505 GCA_015471245.1 Laticauda colubrina | reverse complement strand
AGAGAGAGAGAGAGAGAGAGAGAGAGAGAGAGAGAGAGAGAGAGAGAAAACACCAAAAAATGTCACAAGAAGCCAGCAAGCAGCAGGCTAAGTGAAAAAAGAGAACCACCAGTCAACTATCACTCCACAATAACATTTTGTAAAATCAAAGCACAGACCCTGTATCAATTCATAAATTGGGTTTATGATGCAATATCAAAGCAGGATAACAAAATGTGGCTTGGGATTGGTTTTCTGACCATAGGTTGTACCTATTCTGTTGTGCTAAGCAATGATGCATAACGCAATCACAATCTGTTCAGTCAATCATAGTGGCCCACTTCAGAGATTACATCAAGTCAGAATTGTAAAAAACATATTATAGTTTAGTATTATGTCTGAAGAATCCCATCGTTAATAGGATTTTGGTCATGTACTGGAACTGACAAACCATTACCCCACTTCCAAAAACACTTGTTCCATGGAGAAAAGTGGGGGGGGGGGGGAACCTGTGAAACAAATGGTGAACAAATGGAAAACTAAAGCAGAAACAGGAATATCTAAAATATGGTATGCACAGCATATGCCTTCTGACAGCATATGGAATCATAATAAGCTACAAATGATCGTGTATACTGTAACTTTGTGGGAGATTGTATCCAGATGGCGTTCACTCCATTGAGATTATTCCTTCCAAACACCCCTGGTCTTCGGGCCAGGTGAGTGGAGGGGATATAAAACATAATAACTGCAGTTAACTCCACCTACCTTTAGGAATCTATCTTTTAAAAATTACCTGTACGTTAATAAATGTCACCCAGTCTTATGGCAGTACATTTCATAGGATCATCCGGAAAGAAGTGCTTGTTTTTTCTGCTATTTCAATTCTGGCATTATGAAAGAAAAGAAGAAAACCCTCCATCGCAGACCTCTT
This sequence comes from Laticauda colubrina, assembly GCA_015471245.1. Taxonomy (NCBI): domain Eukaryota; kingdom Metazoa; phylum Chordata; class Lepidosauria; order Squamata; family Elapidae; genus Laticauda; species Laticauda colubrina. The sequence goes on along the minus strand of BLBF01000011.1, from coordinate 9,877,592 downwards.
TTAAGAGCTGGGGTTTTTTCACTCCCCTAAGAAACCCCTGATCTCCAGCAGGAAATAGCAGTGGCACTTTGACTTATATACCACTTCACAGTGCTTTTACAGCCCTCTCTAAGCAGTTTACAGAGTCAGCATATTTGCCTCCAACAATCTGGCTCAAAGGTGGTATTCAGCAGGTTCTGACCAGTTCTGGAGGACCGGTAGCGGAAATTTTCAGTAGTTCACAGAACCAGCAAAAATCCACCTCTGACTGGAGATTTTACAGTATCCTTCCCCTGCCACACCCATCAAGCCATGCCCACAGAACCAGTAGTAGAAAAAAATGTGAATCCCATCACTGATCTGGCTCCTCATTTTACCCACCTCGGAAGGATGGAAGGCTAAGTCAAACTTGAGATTCAAGTGAGATTCAAACTTCTGGCAGCCAGCAATCAGCAGAAGTAGTTTGCAGGTTTGCATTCTAACCACTGCACCACCATGTCTTTCAATAAATGCCCTCAGAGGGCTGTCCTCAAAGCAGTGTCTGCTTTATTTAAAGGAGCAAGCCTATTTCTATTTATACTCCTCTTGCTCCCCTACTTTCTGCATCCTGAATGTGGATACTTAAAGACACTTTGACCCAAGGCGTGCAACTTGTTAAATTAGGATCACATTCCTCAAAGTGGCTGAAGTCAGGTTAAAAAACTAAATGGATTTAAAATTAGTTTTACTTTTCAATGAAATGAAATACAAGTTAATTGGATTATTGTCTATGTATTACGGGTAGTCTTTGGTTAATTACTTTGAGGCCCGTTTTCAACCTCCCAAGGCTCCAGAGGCTTCCTTCGAGCCTCCAGGAGGGCAAAAATGGCCTCAAATAGGCCAAAAATCAGCATATGCAGTGCAAGTAATGGGGCAGGGTGAGGGTGGGGGTTGCACACGCATGCACAGGGGGCAGCACATTGAATTGTCAGTGCTGGCAGACGTATGCTTTCGTGCACATGTGCACTTTCGGCACACCACAACCAAAAGGTTCACCATCACTGGTCTAGAAATAACCAGTTGCTGCAACTGTTCATTGTATGTTTTATCCTCCTGTGCCCAATCATCTTTGTTGCTCTTGTTTCTAGCATCTCAACATTTGTATTCTAGCAGGGGTGGATTCAAAATTTTTAACAACCGGTTCTATGGGCGTGGCTTAGTTGGTGGGCATGGCATGGTGGTCATGTTATTGGCTGGGCATGGCCAGCTCAATATCACTCACATCGAGGCATGCATCTCCTCAGTGGGGATGCTGTAACAGTCATAAGTGTGAAAAATGATCATAAGTCACTTTTTTCAGTGCGATTGTAACTTTGAGTGGTCACTCCACACAAGCAAAGGATGGGAAAGTATCAGCAAAGGAGGGGAAAAAAACTCCAGAGAAGTTCCTGAGGCAGGAAGTCTAGTCCTGCTAAGAATGCAATAAGGGTTAATGGAGAGGCAGTTTCTGTAAGCAACACCAGAATGTTTCCTTCCTGCCTTCCTGACAGGATTAGGCCAGTGATTTCTTCTAACAACCGGTTCTCCCAACTGCTTAGAATGTTAACAACCGGTTCTAGCGAATAGGTGTGAACTGGTAGAATCCCACCCCGTATCTTAGTGAACAAAAGTATTCCAAGTGTGATCTTACAAGTGATTTCAGTCCTTTGTCACAATCAAACCAATCATCCCTTAGAATCATACGTCTTTCTTTGTAATATACAGTTTATGCATGAACAGACATTCTTAAACCTCATAATCCAAAGGAAAATTTTCTATTCAGATATTCATCATTGCTCATTCTTACTCATTGTTCGGTCTCTTTTTCTGTATTGTCTCATTTTGTCCATGTCCTTTAGCAGAGTAATTTTTTTTGCCTGGATTATTTCATACTAAATACTGCACACTTTTTTCCCCCAAAACATGTCTCTGGTTCTTCCATTATCACCATTCACTGGAGTGTAACAAGCAATTAACCCCAAAATATGGATTCATACTTTCATACACCCGTAACAACCTGGGTGATACCAATTCATACTTTCTGCCACACATTTTAGCCCCTTCATTCATAATTAAGCTTATATCCTCACTTCACTGCATGTAGTCATCAACTCCGCAAGATCAAATGACCTTCTTTTAGATCCTCTACATCCTCCCCTTCTCTCTTACTTCCGCAAACACGTTTATTTTTAAATTTAATTCATTAATTCATGCTTTTTTTTATCATCTAGGCCTTCTGAATTCCAAATGGCAAGCGTTGATCATCTCAACTCCATTGATATTGGTCTCTGACACCCATCAGAGTTTCATCAATCAAGTAGCGTGGTGGTCTAGTGGTGAAGACGCTTGCCTCCCACTCAGAAGGTTGAGAGTTCAATCCTAAATAGGAGCAGATTTTTCTCTTCTATGGCACATAGAAAAAATACCTGCTGCAAACTCTGGTTGTGGTGAGGAAGGGCATCCAGCTCAGTAAACGCTCAGTTCCATTCAGTCACCCTGACTCTACCCCAAATTAAGGAATTACAGGTTCCTAAAAAGGGGCTGTGGTTTTTAGAAATATAGATAAGGTATAGATCAGGCTCTCAGTGTCAATTGTGCATTCATTAATAAGGATGAGGACAGCACCTATCAGTTTTGACATTTTGCCACAAGTACAACCTGTAATAATCCTAGACTACTTGAATTATGGAATCAGTGTCCCGCTTCTTAAGGGCAGGGGTTTTTTTCCCTCTCACAATTAGGCACCCTATTTAACTTGGTGCCCTTGGCAGCCATGCAGTTTACTTACATGAACAAGCCATTTTTGAACATTCACTTTTATTCCAGGCATGCTCATACTTTTCAAGCCAGGATCTCTTCAGTTCCAAACAGATACTGGCAAATATACAGGATTCAAATGTGTACCAACGTTGGGGCTATACTCAAAGTTTTTGGGGACGCTATGTGTCTTCAGAACCCTTCTGTCACACCTCTGCTTTACCCTGGCACCGGAAGGTCTGAGCATGAACTAGTCTTGTATCATTGCTGATAAAAATGTTCCACGCAATAGTAGCTGCTTGGCTATTATTTTCATATGATATAAAATTACAGTGTCATAAAATGCTAATATGCAAACTAACAGCAGATTTGTCCCTATATTCATAAAAGAAATGTGGATTTGGAATGTAGGAAAGGCAAGATATCAAATGGGAAAAATTTCAGACATGACAAAAATTAGCCTTTCCACCAGCCAATTAGAATGGCCCGCTTAAGCAAGACAAGCTTTAACTTGTATTTCTTTTGAGTACATTTGTTTAATCACCTCCTAATTAATATGTTAATTAGTTATATTTTAGGGTAGTGTGCAACTGCAGCCAAACAGGTCCACCAGCTGCTATTTTCTGCATAGGAAGTAATATCCCTGCATATTCAAATTCAGACTTTGCATTTCTTTTTTTAAACTGCCCTACGATGAATAGCACAAATGTCCCATTTATTTCAGGGAGACTTTGCAAAATTAAAACGCTATATAGTAAAAACAATATGTGTGAACCACCTGCTTTCTATTGGACGAAGTCAATTGTCACAGAATGACAGCTGCCGCAAAGCCAACACCATTTCAGATTTTATCTTACCTTGCCAACTGGACTTACATTCACGCATGGGGTTCTTTGCTAGCACTGAATGAATTTCACTGCTATTAATATGCACTGGCAACTGCTTCTGCTCACTGGGTCACCCAGTGGGTCAACATTAGTTCAAAGAAAGAACAATCCACCCCCCAGTTGGAAAAAGACTAATGGGGAGCTTTTGAGTAGAGGAACAACTCTCGCCAGGGAGCAAACATGGAGTCAGCTTCTTACTCAAGGAAAAGTTCTCCCCATATACTTCCTCTTGAGTTTTTTTCAGACTTGGGAGGAGGTGGGCTAAAAGCCACTTTGGGACTTTTTAAAACTCTCCCACAGGGACAAAAAAAGAACCAACAACACAGCAGACAATTGGATTGTTATGCTCACAATTTTGACTTACATATACACTTTGGATTTTATTCTGTAGTGATGCCTTCTCTAGGCTGAACTGGTTGGATGTAAATTAACTTCGCTAGTCACTTTCTGCATCAAATTTTTAGAAAGAATTTTAAAGAGCTGTTTTTGTATACCAGTTAAACCATGGCTTTAACTGAAAGACAATGCAAGCCAGTTACTTCAGTTGTCAGGACTGATGATCTCAAGTATTCTGCATCTCCCTGGGAGTCACTCAGTTATTATTCAGTTATTATCAGGTTTATACTGGTTTGATTCCCACAATACCCCAAGCCAACCATGGTTTTCCAAATCACAGAGTATGTTTATGTATCATGCATAGCTCATGGCTTATCACTGTGTCTATTCATCTAATTGTAATTTCCATGTGATAGGAACCAGAGGCTGGCTTTGCACACATGCAGGAGGCATCATTAATTGCCACATCAATTCCATGTGACATTATGTTGATGAGAATTGAGGCAAGTTGAAGAAGAAGAAGAAAAATGTTGAAGACCTGAGTCTCAACATTGCACTAACCATAATGTAGTTTATTTGACTTTCATTTAAGCTACTGTAGCTTTTTCAAGGAATCATATATAAAGCAAACAATGGTGTAAACCAAGCCAGTGTTATTGCATATCTGGAGACAATTGCTGCTGCCCCTGCCTTCCATTGTGCAATGGCCATACTGAACCTGAAGGAGGAGAGAGAAAAGAAATCTGCAGAATTCCCCTGTAGAATACGAAGAGTTCCCTGAGGTCCATCTACAGTCAAATATTCTCCCACTGGGCCAGAAAAACTACCTGAGATAAGATGACTGGCAGGAGTTGCAATGCAAGACAAAGAAAACTTCATGGCTTTTGGTGAAAAGAATGACAGGTGTCCTTGCAGCATTCTGGGTGTAACAGACCATCTTGGAGAAACTCATTAAACCCTTTCATTTTTAATTATAGCCTTCTGTTGGCCTTTCTCAATTGCAAAATAAATATCTAGATCTCGATAATGTAATCCACCAGAGGGCAGGCTGCTGTGCTTAAAAAAATATTCTGAAAAATAAATTCAGAGAATCTGTTTATCCCAGCTTTTCCTCTCAATCTGGTATCTTCCAGGTATGTTCATTTATGACATCCATTACTTCTAGTCAACATAGGCTTTCTAAGCAGGATAAAAGAAATTGTACTGAAAGAATGCCCTGATTGGAGAAGACTGCTATTGCTCAGTATTGGGGGAAATTACAGCTGTGTTTTTCTTCATGCCACTTCAAACGTGTATTCAATCTGACCAATTCACTATAAAGTAATCAGCTTGTTTTACCAACAGAAAAAAAGCAATAAATAACAACTGAGAATATGAGAGAATTTTAATAGAGAGATTGGCTGTTCATATTCATGGAGTGTTTGTTTTCATTTTTTTACAACTTATTTATGAGAAGACTTAATCAGTTTGGGAGAGAAAGAGATATTAAAATGTATACAGTATATAAATATCAAGTCAACATTCAGTTGCAATCATATTCCAATCCCATTATTTTACTTAATTTTATATTAGTCCCATGTTATATTAGCTCAAAATACCAGGCTCAAATTATCCAACTTCAGAGGGTTAGGCAAAGAACATTATGAGAAAACATAAAAACCTCTGGAGAAGGTCCTAATGCCGAAAAAGAGAAAAAGAGAGAACAGGACAACCAATTGCAAGATGGATGGGCATTGTAACACTGTTGAAAGATATGAAAAGCCAGAATTGTCATGGAGAAAATCTTTCCATGTGGTCACTAGCAATCATTACTAATTTGATGGCATATAATCAATCAGTCCTTCAATATTAGCCCCATGAAATACCCTTGAAGAAAGGTAAGGTATAAATGGAATAAACTCATCTTTAATTTACTTTCACATTAAAACACCACCTGAAAAAAATATTGCACAATGAAAACATAACATGTATAACATAATGACTTAGAGATAAGGAAACGTTTTCCAAGAATCCATAATTGCAAAAGATTCCTAGTTGGAATACATTATACATAATTTGAAGCAAAACAAATCCCACTGTTGTGTGGAAGGCTCTAGCATGGCCTTCAAAATCTAATGTCCAAGCCCTTGTAATTATTTCATAATTTCTGATGTTCTGCCATACTTGTTGACAGAAGCTCTATTAATGGATTGACTGATCTATAGAAACAGCAGATTGACTCTAGCCTTTGACTTTGTTCCACTACTCTCTACATAATAGTGCAGAATTCTTAGGAGCAGTACTGTAGTTTCCCACTTCTGGAATAATTGCACGAAGCGAGGCTCAGCCAATCTCTCTGTACACATGTTGTACTCTGACAATAAAGGTAATAATAATAATAATTCCTCTCTCACAAAGAAGTCAAAGCTAACTTCCTCATTAATGAGAATGAAAATTTGAGAGCAGCAAGAAATAACTTTCAGGCCCAAATTAGATGCTATGTACTCCCATTCTCACATTCAGACCATGAAGTTGATCAGAGTGGTGGAACCAAAATAGATTGGAGGTACCAAGTTATCTTTTTCCAGTCTGTTAAGAACATCTCCAAATTCTTTTTCTAAGCCATTCTGAAATCCCAAGGCACCTCCTACAAATCCAGAAGGGTAAATGTAAAAAACATTCAGTATAATTTGGGTTTAATATGACCCCACAAGAATGGTTTTCTAGAAATAAAAGGAAACACTAAAAAAAAGAGATGCTTCAAATTAACATCTTTAATCAAATTGTTAAGGAAAGAAAAGGAAAGGGATGTCCAATATAACATATGCCACAATCAGGAATTGATGTCACAGTAAAATCCTCCGTATTCTGACAGGTAGGAAAATTCAGTTTAGATTCTGACACTATGTCAAATTACATAAGTATATGTAGGATGAAAAGGAGAATCATTTCATATCATTTTCCAATTACTCGTCACATACAAACAAAATTCTTCAGAAGCAAGAATAATGGTCTCATTAATATTCTGAATGAAGTACTGGGGAGGAAATCATGGCTCACTTTTTTTTCAGGAAATTAATTTGTTCTCATTTATTTTTAAGAATATCTTCCCCAGAAGGTCACATCACTTTACCATCTGCCCCTGACTACTAGCTTCCCACTCTACCATGTCATCCTTACACCTGATGCTCTCTGTAACCCTGAGTGCCTCCTACACCAGTGAGCCAAGTTTTATTCTTGGAAAACTGTGCACTTGCAGTTCTACCCAGCCCCTTCTGTTCTGGGTAGCCTCCCTTTACAAAGACAAGGCTAATTTTATGGATCTGAACCCACTCCATTTTTCTCCTTAACAATGGGTCACTTGCTCTGCTTCTCCTTGAGGCTTTTCATATTTTATTTATTTATTTTAAATGTTTATTTATTTATCTCCCATCTTTATCATTTTTATAAATAACTCAGGGCAGCAAAGGCACACAATACTTCTTCCTCCCCCTATTTCCTTCACAGCAACAACCCTGTGAGGTGGGTTGGGCTGAATGAGGTGACTGGTTCCAAAGGCTTCATGCCTAAAATAAGACAAGAACTCACAGTACTCCAGTTTCAAGTCTGACACCTTAACCACTATATCAAACAGGTATTCCTTAGAGATTTTATTTCCTTATATCTTTAAACATCTCTTCTCTATTTAATAGAGGACATTCTACTTTCTATTAAAGATGGTTACAACTCATTAAACCATAAACATTTTAAAAGGGATAATTATACAGAATATAAAACCAGAAAACTTAAACACTACATCCTGCAGAACTCCTTCAAGGGAAGATATGATTCAAATGCTATTTTAACAAAAAGTTTTTAAAATATCTTCTCAGAATCACAGGAACACAAAAGTCTCATGCTGCTGAGCAAATCATACTGAAATTAGGAGTAATCTTGGACATTAGCATGATCTAACTTGGTTTCACATAAATTAAAAAAACAATCAGTACCTGTTTTAAAAAAAGATTGCAACAGTATAAAAATACAGATAACCTCCAAATACCTCCAAACTATCTTGACTGGGAAGGAAGAATTTTCTAATCTGCTTCCTGAAGAAAAAGACTCGACTTTCCAAGGGAACAAACTAAGTCATCTGAGCCTTTTTAGAAAAACCTAAAGGAAAGAGGTCTACTAAATACAGTAATTTTTCTTCTGGCCACCAACCTGGTTTTTGAAGGAAATGAAATATAAGAATGTGAGAAGAACTATGCTCCCTCAGGCAAAAAGACTGTCCAGTTTTGGTCACCATGATATGTTGAGAGTCTAGAAAATGTGCAGAAAATATCAACAAAGATGATTAGGAGACCGGAGGCTAGACCAGATGAAGAACAGTTGCAGGAATGGGGTATGTCTAGTCTAATGAAAAGAAGAAGTAGGGGAAACATGATAACAGTGTTCCAATATCTCAGGGGCTGCCACAAAGAAGAGGAGAGTCAACCTATTCCCCAAAGTGCCTGACGGCAGGATGGAAGCAACGGATGGAAACTAATCAAGGAGAGAAGCAACTTAGAACTAAGAAGAAATTTCCTGACAGTGAGAACAATTAATCAATGGATCGAATTGCCTCTAGAAGTTGTGGGTATGCTCCAACACTAGAGATTTTTAAAAAGATATTGTACAACCATTTGTCTGAAATAGTACAGGATTTCCTGCCCAAGCTAGGGGTTGAACTAGAAGACCTCCAAGGTCCCTTCCAACTGTGTTATTCTGTATTCTATATTTGTAGGTTTCATTCAACTGTGGTTCAAATGGATCCTATTTCCGTTGCGTTGCTCGGTATATTCCAAACATAACCTGTACTGCAGAATAAATGAATCCTGCTGCCTCTATAAATGAAAACCCCTCGTTTCTACATTTGGCTCACCTTGCACAGAGAGTTTTTCAAGGACTGCTACGTTGGCACTCCTGGCTTTCATATTACCCAAGGTGACATGCATTAGAGCCAGTACAATTTATCAACTACACAGGATGATGAGATTCCTGCAAATTTCAACCTGAGTAGCAAATCTACATACACATCATGGTCTTATTGCTCTCTATTTGTAGTTATCCAATTGCCCATCATCAGGACTTCTCACATTTCACAACAGCAGAAGAGCCATCACCCTGGGCCAGAGGTGGTATTCAGCAGGTTCTGACAAGTTCTGGAGAAACGGTAGCAGAAATTTTGAGTAGTTCGGAGAACTGGCAAATACCCCCTTCTGACTGGAGATTTTACAGTATCCTTCCCCCGCCACACCCACCAAGCACACACCCACACCCACCGGTAGGAAAAAATTTGAATCCCACCACTGCCCTGGACACTGCTCATATTCTTGGAATGTTCTTACTCCAGTTTCTGATTCCCTCAGTTTCAATGGAGAATCTGAGTTCAGTAAATTTATTAGTTTTATTTTGAAAAGAATTTTTCTACTTTTCCTCTAAAGTTATTTTAACAGGATTCTGCAGAAGTAAACAGTAGGCTGTAATAATTTTATTGGGAAGAGTATCTCAGACTTCACACAGCAACAAAGGTGTTTTTAGAAAATCAAAAGGCTGGATGGCTGCAGCCCAGCGCTTTCTTGAAAGTCCTCTGATTTCAAACAAAGACAGGTTGAGACAACAGGGAACAATCTCACTAGTTTGTCTTTTTTTTTCTAGGGGGATGATTATGTTGTCCCACCAATCATAGCAGCTGTTCTGGGAGTAATTCATGGCATGCTATCAACATCCCCAGTCTGCTCATGGAATCAAAAAGATTGCCCACCTCAAAGCAAACTGCACTGAATGTATACAAAGTATGACCACAACCTAGGAGCCCACTGTTCTTCAGTGAGACATTTGTTAAATGAATTTTGCTCCATTCTACAACCTTTCATGTCACAGTTAAGGCCTAGTCCCACTGGCCGATGGACACAAAACGTATGCATAAAGGACATAGCGGATGAGCAAAATTTCGGGGGTTGCTCCATCCGTTGTCATCCGCTCCAAAAAGTGGCAAAAATTTGCATGAACAGAATGGAAAAGAACGGATGTGGGTAGCATGTAGCAGGGATGTTAAACAGATGTTCATAGGAAGCCTAGCGGATGAAAGAGGATGGAAGCGGATGACACCTCCGAAGGGGTTCCGGGGGATAATTGTGAAGCGGACGCATAGCGGATGAAGCAGATGCATCATGTACGCCTAAAGGAAAGAAAGGGGATGCCGCGCGGAGGTATATCGGATGCAAACCGTTCACTGCTCATCCTTTCTATTTCCGTGCTACTAACGATGTATAGACGTTCCATGTACCTTTTCTTTCCTCCCTCTTTCTGTTTTCAGCTACAGCAGATGTGAGTTGCGAGGATGTCCGGAGGATGCAGAGAGGATACAGCGGACGTTTAATGGATGATAAACGGACATAGAACATTTGTTGCTCGTATGTCGCGGATTTACATCATATACGGCGGAAAGTTCATCCGCTCAAAAAGTTTTGTGCAGCTCAAAACTTCTTGCGCGGATGAAATCGCAGTGGACAGATGCTCGACGGATAGAGCGTATGAAACACGTATGCAATGAGTACACAATGGATGCATAGCCTTTTCCAACGGATGGCAAGCTTTTTTGTCTGTTTTACATCCTCTTTGCATCAGTAAGTGCAGTGGGACCGGGCCTTAAGTGAATCACTACAGTTGTAAAGTTAGACACATGGTTGTTAAGTGAATCTGGCTTCCCCGATGACTTTGCTTGTCAAAAATTTGCAAAAGATGATCACATGACCTTGGGACACTGCAACCGTCATAAGTATGAGTATAAGTATGGCCTATTGGAAATTCCTTTTTAATCAGTGGAGGTAAAACAGTTTAGGTCAATTTAAAGTGACTTTAAAGGTTGTGGTTGGGAAATGGTTTTGTACTAGTGGCTACCCAAAGAAAAGCCACCTTTACCCAGTTTGGGGTAAAGTTTGGGAAACTCTAGTTTATAGCAAGAGAGGCTGGATGGTTCAACTTCAAAGAATCCAAGTAGCATTCACTGTACCTTTGTGACTTCATTCCAATGTGCCTACAGAGATTGGAGGGACAAGAAGGAAAAAGACGTGTTGCTATAAAATGGGCCAAGAATGGAAAAACATAGAGAGCACGTTTCATATCTCGGACAGAGCATATAGGATGTAGTGGTCCAGATTCCCAGGAGCATAGAAGTGCATCCAGATTCCCAGGAGGATGGCAGTGCATCCCAAGGGATAAAAGATAGCTGGGAGGAAAAGGGTCAGGTGAGGCTGAGAGGAAGATGGTCAGGCAAATTCCTCCCTAGGAGTTGTCAGAGTAAATTTTTGATGAAGCAGGCAGCTTGCTTTAGCTTGGTAAGATTCTGCGTACAGGTGAGGAACAATAAAGTAAACTGCTTAGAAATACTCTGAGTGTCTTTCTTGGCTTATGGAGGCTGACATCACCTCTGACTCAGCCTATGCAGACTGGTAACTCAAAATATTAATATTCACACCATTGTCTCTTCTTCCATAATACATTGGCTGATGATGTGCCAGCAATGAACAGCACCAACTGACCCTTTCTGGTTCAGTTTTGAAACAGGTTTAGCTCTATATTGTAACATTTTAAAAACCACATACGAGCAACCACTTCGCTCTTCCAAGTGGAAAAAGAAAGCTCCACAGTTTGTTTTTTGATTCTGGGTCTCTGGAAGAAAGGCCTGAATTTTATTGTTTTTGCATTAACCCATCAGTTCACAAACTGTAAATAGAACCCTTAGAATAGTTTCAAATAATCACAGACCACACACGGGTTTCCTATTTTTGTTTTCCTATTTTCTCAGCTTTTAATGATTGTCAAATTAGAATTTATTAATAATCAATGCATATGCTCAATAAAAAGGGGTCCATTTTCATTGCAAAGGAAGATCAATTTTTGATATATTAATCTGTTCCACATAGCCACAGAAAGACTCTTCATTTTTTGAATAAATGCGGTGTATAAAGAATTAAAAGACATTTTAAACTTCGAACAGAACAAATATCTCAAAAATATTTCATTGGAATGTCAAGAGTTCCCATTGTGTTGAGGAAAACTTAACACAATGGAAGCTCACAATAAGCCCTTGTGCCTTTATTTTTTGTCCTAGTAAGGTAAAAGTAGGTAGTGGTCTATACTGAGCGATATCTAGATAATTAGAGAAACAGGTTCAAGTGGATTACAATAAGCTTGTTGACACTCCATTTTGTAACAAACTAAAACTCAAGAATGCTAACGGTCCTAATAAAGGACAATATTTGTTGCTCAGGATTGAAATGAGAGGTGCTAGCAATGATCACTAGCATTGATGATGATGCCTGGCTTGGGTACTGAAACATCAGAATGTGATGTTATTACATAAAATTAATAATGTAGCAAAATTAAATAAAGGATATTTGAATACAAAAAAGCACATTAGATGCACACACAAGGTTAACCTGTTAGAAAACACATATAAACAATTGAGGATATTATTAAAAGATAAATCTAACAATTGTTGGTGAGGTAATGAATCTAACCATTTTTAATCTGGCAGCTAGGTATAATAGAATAAAAGAGGACTATATTTCCTCCTGTTATAAAAGAGAGAACTGAGTAAAAATTATGAAGCATTATGTTGTTATATATTGTTTTTAAGAAAAATATAAAAAGGAAATAAAAGATTATCAGACAGACAGCAAACACTCATTAATAGCTAAAGAGAATTGAGCTAATAGATACTGAAATGTATCCAACATCCATACAACTCCTACATCCCATTTTGATGAGACGAGTGGCATGCAAAAAAATATTCATAACAACCAGCTCTGATTTTAAGAAAAAAGATCTAATTTAGCAGATTTGTGTCTGTTTAATATGAATGGTACAATCCTCATTGCTATTTTGATTTCAAGCAGGCAGACAGTATAATCTGTGTTTATTATCTAGAAAAAAAAATCCCATGGTATTCAAATAGATTTATTCTGATCAAACATCCCTACAAGTATTTTTTTTCAACGTATCATTCATCAGATTTATTAATCCTGATCAGGATGAATTTCTAAAATAAAAAAGGCCTATAATATGACAATAAAACTGCATAGCACTGTGATCAATAAACATGCAGATGTTGTTAAAATTCAGATGACATATTATTTGAATCCCAGGCATTGCATATCGCTATGAAGCAGTGCAGTTTTTACCATTAATCATTATTTTTCTTGATTCGTAAGGAAGAGATTATCAGTGCACTAGTCCTAGCATAATTAAATTTTTATTAATAGGGTTTTATCCTTCCTTTACTTTGGGTCAGCTCATGGCAGCATGCATACGTAGTGCTACTGCCTCCTATTTTCCCCAGAGCAAACTTGACAAGGAGGTTGCACTGGCTCAGAACTACTACTCAGTATATGTAATTCTAGCTCTTAGGATAGAGGGGAAGAGAGCTGTGATAGATGAGCAAAATGCTTTTCTGTGGCTGATACCAGTTGTGGATATCGACTGTATCCAGGAGAGCACACATGGCTGGTGGTTTGATTCCTTCTCTTCTTGTTGTCATAACTGCAACCCACAAATCTGCTCAGAAAGATTGGAAGACAATCTGAAATAAATGACTGAAGGCACACAGGGACAAGAAAGAGGACAGCAGGGAAAGCTCACATTGTGCAAGCAGATGTCTGTTCATGTGACACCAGGCATAGCCTTAGATAAGCAGATGATCAAAAATATTATATTGTTTCAGTTAATACTCTAGTTATCCAAATGCTTGATGTGTCTCCCAACTCTGATTATTCTGATACATTGATAAGCAGATCGCTGCACAGTTTTAAGAGTACCATTGAGGTAATGAGTTTCATGGAATGAAACTTCCATGTGATCTACCTCAGTGATCTAGCTGGAGTAGCGATCTTTTTTCCCTAGCTAAACCTGTGCAATTATTTTTACCGTTAAATGTCAACCACCCATACATTCTAATTTGTCTTATTTCTTTTGTCAATAGTTGGAAACTAAAACATTTCATTAAGTTTAATTTTACGAAGCTCCTCCTCTGGTAATACTGATTTGCAAACTAGGGCATTCAAAACCTTTGCTAGACCAATACTTGAATTCAGATCTGCTGTCTGGAATCCGCACTGTATAAATACATAAATACAATTGAGCAAGTCCAGAAGTATTTTACGAGAAAAGTACTACATTCCTCTGTTTGCAACAGACACCACCAGACTTGAGGTTTTAGCCTTAGACAACCTTGAACTACACTGGCTAAGACTGGACTTAAGCATTGTACATAAAATCATATGTTACAATGTCTTACCAGTTAATGAATATTTCAGCTTTAACCACAATAACACAAGAGCATACAACAGATATAAACTTAATGTAAACCACTCCAAACTTGATTGCAGGAAGTACGATTTCAGCAACAGCGTGGTCAGTGTCTGGAACTCACTACCTGATGTCACCTGCTCAAACCCCCCCTCCTTTACCCTCAAACTAACCACTACTGACCTCGCCCCATTCCTAAGAGGACTGTAAGGGGCATGCATAAATGAACCATCGTGCCTACTGTCCCTGTCCTATTGTCCCCATTTATTCGTACCTATTTCCTTTATTCTTATTCTTGTTTATACTTATATCTATTGTATTGTAAGCTTTTGACTAAATAAATAAATAAAATGAATAAATAAAATAACATCGCCAAAACAAAAAAATGTGACCATTTCATTTACACCAGTTAAACATAAGTTTACACATCCCTGTTTTCATGTAGTATTATATGAGATTACTAAAAAATTTTGGTAGGCATTATAAACGGCAAGGTTTTTTTGTCTTGAAGCAAGACTTAATTTAGTGTTAGGAAATTCTATTCCATGGAGAGAAAAAGATAATGAAGCTTGAAGAATACCGTTTAAGAATGGGGTGCCATGCTGGTTACAGGTAGTCTTCGACTTATGAGCACAATGGAACCCAAAATTTATGTTGCTAAGTGAGAAATGTTTTAAGTGAGTTTTGCCTCATTTTACGACTTTTCTTGTCTCATTTGTTAAGTGAGTCACTGCAGTTGTTAAATTAATAACACAGTTGTTACTGTGGCTTCCCCCTAGACTTTGCTTGTCAAAAGGTCGCAAAAATGGATCACATGACCCTGGGATCCTGCAACCGTCGTAAATATGAACCCGTTGCCAAGGGTCTGAATGTAAATCACATGACCGTGGGGATGCTACAGCGGTCGTAAGTGTGAAAAATGGTCATAAGTTCCTTTTTTCAGTGATGTTGTAACTTTGAATGGTCATTAAGTGAACTATTGCAAGTTGAAGATTGTCAGAGTATATTCATGAACTGGAATAGAACTTGGTAACAAGGTCAGTCAATGAATAGGCATAGCAACTAAATCAGCCAATGAGGACTGTTTTGGAAACTGAAACTAGAAGTAGCCTAGGCGTGGCTCTGTAGCTCTGAAGCTATGTTGAGCTCTGAGTCTGTCCGTTAAAAATGAAACTGCTTCTCTCCTCTGCTTGCTTACTGAACGAAAGTGAAACTGGAAGTTCTCTCTGTTCTCTCTGCTACTGAAGTTACTTGCAACATGTCTTTGTCTGAGTTTTCTCCATGTTGGAGAAATCTACAACTGGTTTGTAAAATCTACTTATTATGTTTATAAAGATGCTAAATGAAGCATATATATTAAGTATGTAAAAATAAAAAGTAGAGGCTATAATGTTGCTATTTTAGTCTACTGTACTCAGAAGAACTAGAAGTCAATACTTTTCTTTCTTTCTTTCCCCTTTTCTTCCCTTTGCCCTACTCTTCTTTCTCTTCCCTTTTCCCCTCCCTCATTTTTTCACGATTTTTATTTTCTTTTGTATTTTGTATCTTGATAAGCTTAATAGAATTATTAATAACCAGGAAGAGGCTAAAGTCATTTAATCCTGCCCTAGAGATGAGATGTAGATTCAAATCCCTAGTCTAAACCAATACACCAGTCCTCAAATTACAACTGTTCATTTAGTGACCATTCCAAGTTACAATGGCACTGAAAAAAGTGACATGGCTGTTTTTTCACACTTACCACTTGCAGCATTTCCATGGTCACATTTGGATGGATGGCAATTTTGACTCATGTTTATGACAGTCACAGTGTCAAGTGATCACTTTTTGAGACTGTCTGACAAGCAAATTTAGTGGGGATGCCAGATTCACTTAACAACCATGTTACTAACTTAATGACTGCAGTGATTCACTTAACAACTGTAAATTGCTAAACAATTGCAAATTTTTGTTTGCCCATAAAAAAGGGCAAAATTCACTGAACAAAAGTTTCACTTAACAGCAGAAATGTTGGGCTCAGTTTTGGGTAAGTCAAGGACTACCTGTAAAGTACTGTACTGCTGCATTCGAATATGTATTTGAATGGGACACTTCAAGAAGCAATTCCAAATAAATTACATGTTAACTGTGATTAGCATGCACCCTCTTTTTCACAAATTAAAAACCTTCTTTATTATTATTTACTGCTTGATTTTAAGAAAAATCTCTTCAATATATCTGTTCCTGGCAATCTTAATCCAACCAGGCAAAATAGATGCAATACTGAAAATGACATGTGTTTAAGTGAGACGTCTTTCTCAGGGGTTTTAGCCACGCAATAAACTCAGGAGTTTCGCCACACAAGACTGGGAATTGGGAAGCAGGCTTAATCTACTGGCTCGATTGAAAATTGTAATATGATTATGCCCTCCACTATCAGGAGCCCTGGTGGCACAGTGGTTAAGTGCAGTACTGCAGGCCATCCGTTGGAAAAAGCGATGTACTCACTGCCTCCGTTTGGCTTCCTCTCTATCCGTCCAGCATCCGTTTATGGACGTTTCATCTGCTCCAAAAGTTTTGGGCTGCCCAAAACTTTTGCGCGGAAAATGTATCCAGTTCGTCCGTTCTGCATCCGCTACGCATCCGCTATATCCGCTAGCCATCCGCTATGCATCCGCGCAACTAGCATCCGCCCGGATGCAGGGAGGAAGCGGAACGGACACGGAACGGATGCAGAATGGATGCCTAGCGGATGCAGAACGGAAACAAAGCATTTAAAATGGAAAAAACGTTCGCAGAGGGGACCTATCTTGGATATTAAGGATGTCTAGAGGATGCCTAGAGGATGCCTAGAGGATGCCTAGCGGAAAACCTATACTGCCTATAAAAAGGGGGAGCAACTCGCCTGCATCTCACTTTCAGAACAGCAGCCCAGTGGTGCAGACCTCTGCAGCCTTCATCTGGCTCTTCCTCTTCCACAGCATCCAGTCATGTCCACCGTGGATTGTAACAAAGTCCTTTCGGCAGCCACCATCATTCTGCAACAGTGCGAAGCCGTCTGCAGGCTCTGTGAACTCTACTGCGAGAAGAAAAGGAGCCACCCAAAAAGAGTCTGGATCCGAAGATGGTTCACCAGAAGAGCCGAGGACGGACTATACAACAAGCTGATGGTGGAGCTCAGGAGCGAAGACACTCGGGAGTTCCAGAATTTCATGAGGATGCCTCCACCCATGTTTGACGAAGTTGTACAGCAGCTGACACCCAGGTTGACCAAGGCAAACACCAGCTTCCAGCCCAGCCCGGAACCTGGGCTCAAGGTGGCACTCACTCTGCGCCACCTGGCCTCAGGGACCTCCTACAGGAGCATGCAGTACGGCTGGAGGGTGCCATCCACCATCAGCATTGTGGTCAGAGAAGTGGTGCAGGCCATCATCGAAGAATACAAGGAGGAGCTCCTCCAGTACCCCTCCACTGAAGAAGGCTGGAAGAAAGTTGCAGAGCAGTGGTATCAGAAGTGTAACTTACCACACACCGTTGGAGCCATAGCTGGCAAGCACGTGGCCTGCAAATCTCCAGCCAAGTCGGGGTCCACTTATTTCAACTACAAGGGCTTCTTCAGCATCATCCTCTTCGCCGTGGTCGATGCTGACTACAAGTTCATGTACATCGATGCTTCAGGCAACGGCTCATCTTCAGATGCCCAGGTATACAACGCCAGTCACCTCAAGGAGGAGCTGGAAGGCAACCTCATCGTGGGCTTCCCAGATCCAGAACCCCTGCCCAACGACACACAAGATGTGCCCTACTTCATCGTGGGGGATGACGCCTTCTCCCTCACAACCTACCTCATGAAGCCCTACACCTCCAGACTCCTCACCCGTGAAGAGAGGATCTTCAACTACAGGCTGTCCAGGGCAAGACAGGTGGTGGAGAACGCCTTTGGCATCCTGGCCAACAGGTTCCAGGTACTTCTCCCCACCATGCAGCATTGCCCAGAGACCGTCAGGAGGATCATGGAAGCTTGCTGCATCCTGCACAATCTCATGCGCACCCGCTACCCAGTCTTGCAGAACAGGCTCGTGGACCTCCAGCAAGGCAATGGGGACATGGAGCCTGGGGAATGGAGGCAAGGACGAAACCTGATCGACACTGAGGATGTGCAAGGCCCCAACAGAGCCTCACATGAAGCGAAGAAGCAGCGCAACCTCCTGAGACAATGGTGCAACTCCCCAGCTGGAGCAGTGGAGTGGCAAGACAGGATGGTAGATGCTTAATGGATGCTTCCTTCAGCCTGTCTCATCACACGGATGAGATTGGGCCATGTATGTTTGATTGGCCTACAATGAACAGGGCGTTTAATAAAGAATTGTGTTTGTGTTGACATGTGTGGATAATTATTACATTATTATTGATAATAAAGGGCCGTAGGTGTGGCACCTGGGAGGGTGGACCATACAGTCCCACTATGCTTGCACTGGAGGTTTATCTACCCCACAGCTATCCTTACCCATCCCACAACTATCATTACCCATCCCACAACTATCCTTACCCATCCCAAAGGTATCCCTGCCCATCCCACAGCTATCTCAACCCATCCCACAGCTATCTTAACCCATCCCACAAGCATGCAAAGGCTTAAACCATTTCTAAAAGTTTCCAGCAAGACTTTATTAAAAAAAAAGAAATGAAGCAAGTGTGTGAATCAAAAATAGACTTTATTAACAACAAGCTATAAGACAAAAATGAGTCTCCTCTTGGTCGCTCAGTCTCAGGGGTGAAGGGTGCAGATGCTGTGGAGGTGACTGGTGCTGGAGTGCTTGTCATCAGCTCCTCCAGAAGCAGAAGCAGCAGAAGCCCCAGCCCCAGAAGAGCGAGCCCGTGCTGCAGAAGCCCCAGCAGAACCAGAGTGAGGGCCAGGGGGCGGGATGGTAGCCCTGTCCCAGGGCTGGCAGCAGATGGCTGAGGCTTGCTGTGCTTCCGCATAGTTGTGGGGTTGCTGGATGGCAGGGAGGCTGGCAGGAACCAAGGCTGGCAGGAAGGCAGGCAGGGAGGCTGGCTGGCAGGCAGGCAGGCACCAAGGCTGGCAGGGAGGCTGGCAGGAAGGCAGGCAGGCAGGCACCAAGGCTGGCAGGGAGGCAGGCACCAAGGCTGACAGTAAGGCTGGCAGGCAGGCAGGCAGCAAGGCTGCCAGGCAGACATGAACCAAGGCTGGTAGGCAGCAAGGCTGGCAGGCAGACTGGCTGGCAGCAAGGCTTGCAGGCAGGTTGGCAGCAAGGCTGGCAGGGAGGGTGGCAGGGAGGGTGGCAGCAAGGCTGGCAGGGAGGGTGGCAGCAAGGCTGGCACGGAGGGTGGCAGCAAGGCTGGCAGCAAGGCTGGCAGCAAGGCTGGCAGGCAGACATGCAGGCAGGGAAGGCAAGGCAGCCAATCTGTCTGGCAGCAGATCTTTCCTCTGAATGGCAACCTGCTTCCGAGCTGCTTCCGTTATATCCGCGGGGCTGATGCAATGCATCCCCCTGCATGCGCAATTAACGCCAGGCATCCATTAGGCTTCCGCTGTGCATCCGCTGTGCATCCGCTTCATCCGTTCGGCGTCCGCTGTGCATCCGCTGTATCCGTTCCACGTCCGCTTTGCTGAGGTCCCCCAGAAGCCTAGCGGACGCGCCATCCGCTCCCATCCGCTGGGCTTCCATTCCACATCCGCTTTGCATCCGCCCTGCGTCCTCCCCGCATCCGTGTTATCTGCTCCGGTTATGCAAATTTTTGCCCCTTTTGAGAGCGGATAACAACGGATGGAACATTTTGCTCGTCCGTTGTGTCCTTTTTGCATCCGTTGGGCAGTGTGACATGGGCTTAAGGCTGAAGGCAGAAACCAGCTTATTTTGACAAAAGAATATTTTTAGCTGAAAAATGGGAAGTTTTTCTTTTTATACAATAATAGCCATAGTGGTTGTGACCTCCTGACAGTCAAAATACTTTGAGATAACAAACTGCCTGCCATGGTGCTCTCCAAATTAAAAAGAAACTTTATTGCAGTCATTAACCAGCAGAAAGAAGAAAGTAATTTTCAAATATCCAGAATCAAAAATAAGTAAGAAGTGATACATAAGAAAATATGCAAAAAGTTTCATTCATTTTTAATTAAAAACCAGAAGCATAGGTAAAAAGGCTCCCGTCGCACATACGTGCTAGTTGTTTCTGGATCTGGGTGCGGTGCTCATTTCCATTACAAAGCCAAAGAGCAGTGCTGTCCGAAGACATCTCCGTGGTCATGTGACCGGCATGACTAAATGCCGAAGGCGCACAGAATGCTGTTACCTTCCCACCAAAGTGGTCCCTATTTTTCTACTTGCATTTTTACATGCTTTCAAACTGCTAGGTTGGCAGAAGCTGGGACAAGTAATGGGAACTCAATCCTTTATGCGGCACTACGGGTTCGAACTGCTGAACTGCCAACCTTTCTGATTGACAAGCTCAGCATCTTAGCCACTGAGCCACCCTTCAAGAATTATAGAGGCCCTGACAAATCTGAGGAAGGTGTGGTGCTCTGCATACCTCAACTTACTTTGGTTTTTTGGGCGAGAGTAGGTGGGCTCACATCCAAACAGGGCATTGGGCTGCTGTCCTTCAAATAATTTTAATTTTATGAGAATGCTTCCATGCAAAGATAGTGCATGCTAGATTTCCTTTTTATTGTTTAATGGAAAACACCATAAAAAAATATTAGATGAGGCACATTGGTTACCAAAGGAGATGCCTCTAGGCACACTGGAGACTTTGAAGTTCGAATTCCAACTAAAAGCTCCTTTTTTGGCACATTTAGGCACTCAGTCAACATGACAGGAACAAATATAGAAGGACTGATTCATTTGAGGAAGGGATTTAAAGGAAGGGATTTAATATAATCATGTCAGTAGGGTGATCTCCATTATCCCAAATTTCCCAATTAGAAAGCAGTCCTCTAGGAGGGACTTCATAATACTACATGAAGATGGACTCGCTGAATATATAGCTACAGAAATTAAAGCCCACACTGGAAATATGTTTTGTTATCTCTGACTTCATTTGCAAATCAGCCAGATGGCAATTAGTGTGGAGGTGTATTTTATTCAGCTTGGAAGACAGGTTAGCTTTCACTGAAGGAGATTGGCTCTGGCTAGGACAGGGTGAAGAAGGTCTTAGAGAGGAAAAAAAACAGGATCTTATATTGTAATAATTACTAAAAATGCCTATGATCAACCCAAGGGAGACCAGCAGAGTGAAAATGAAGGTGATGGGGAAAAGAAGATAGGCAGCTTTAGGGTCAAAATGCTGTTAAACTACATCACGCAGGCAACCCACTTGAGCTATGCTATAACACATCCAATAATGAGCTGTCCCCATTTAGACCTTGGGCAGCAAATCCAACCTCTTGGAAAAAATGTGACAGAGTTATAGATTGCATTTGTTGCTCTGTTTGTAGCCAACAGTCTAGCTTGTTGTCTAGGAGAACTTGATAGAATCTCTCCAATCCATGAGACATGGCAAACACTCAGAAGTACCCTCCTGCTTTTCATTCCTTCACTATTCTCGACACAGAAAACCTATTCATCTCGAAGGAAGGCTTAGTGATCTACTGGATAAATAAATTAATCTTCTCTCCCCTCTACCAATACTGCATTTCCAGATATTTCCCTGCACACACGCACTTAAACACATACCAGTCAATACATAAGATAGGATACATATTGTTGAGGATAAGTTGTTAAAGTGAATTTGAAATGTGCTTCCCAAAATATCATTTACACATTTACCAGATGGTAAAATAAACATGTAAATTGTTATCAAGTATACACCAACTTTATCCTGCAAATTTTAGGCACCAGAGGGATGGTGTAAAAATTGTTGCATATTGTGTTACTTGTTCATTTAATAGTTTATTAGCATTTTAAAGTAAATATGTATAATCTTCCCTTTTTAAAAAAGGCATTGATATTTTAAAAATAATTCTTAACAACTTAACACTTCTCCAGTTATGCAGCAGTTCCAAGTCCCACAATGTAAAAATCAGGGACATACTTAAATTTGTAGTTTGCACTATGAGAAGATAAAGAAAGGGTAATTATACTAACCAGAAACTGATTTTGTAGAGAAAGGAGCATTTTAAAAAATGGCTGACAGCATTACCTTTGGAGCAAGGGGGAAGAGGAACAGGGTGTGGTAGAGTTGGGTTTAGAGGATCAAATCAACTAACAGATGAATACTGCTGATTTAAGTAAAAATCCACTCTAATTTTAGAAATCCACTGAAACACTTCTCTGTTATCTTTAGAAAGATTTAAACCTTCTAAACATCATCTGAAAAAGCTCCCTATAATGTATTAGAGACTTACTCAGTTTCTTATCTGTCTAGGTTTATTTATTCTGCTACAGCTATAATGTGACTTTTTAATTTTGGCTCAGTATGTTATGTAAATTGAGCGTATTATGGTTTGATTTAGAGATGTATGTGTGTTTATAGATTAGCATTATGGTTGAACCAGGCCACTATGTTAAACACAGTGAATGAATCTAGCCATAACTTCTAAGCTTCAGGTGAATCATCTTAAAACATTGGTGCAACCATGGCATGATGGTAGCATTTGTATTCATGGAGATCTGAACCCCCAAAGCAAGTGGTTTTTATCCTTCAGTTATGGAAAGAACATGAAATCCTAGAGTTGGAAGGGGTTATTTAATTTAAGCCACTAAATCCAACCCCTCAAAATCTGAATTCCCCGTCATCCAGTCAGAGCTGGAGGAAGCTTCTTGCATGAGAAACAAAATGTATTCAAAGAAAAACCAGAAAGTACAGTTGCCTCTTGAAAAAGTACAACTGCCCAAAAGGTAATTTTACATATACAAAGAATCTAAATGTACATATAAGTAGTCCTTGATTTACAACCACAATTGAGTCCAAAATTACTGTCACCAAGTGAGATATTTGTTAAGTGAATTTTGCCCCATTTTATGACTTTTCTTACCACAGCTGTTAAGTGAATCCCTACAGTTGTTTTGTTAGTAAGATAGTTTTTAAGTGAATCTTCCCCATTAACTTTGCTTGTCAGGTCACATGAAGGGATCACATGACTCCAAGACACTGCAACCGTATGAACCAGTTGCCAATCATCTGAATTTTGATCACGTGGCCTTGGGGATGCTGCACCGGTTGAAGTGTGAAAAATGGTAATAAGGAACCTGAATGTTAAAGTTGGTTGTTCTGCTGCAACAAACCTATACATGCAGCACAACAACCAGCTTTAAAATCCAGATTCCTTTCTCGCTGCCTTTTAGAGCTACAGGGTACTTTTAACAGTGAAGCTCCAACAGATGCTTGAAAGAGAGATCTATACAAATTTCTATTTCAGATGGGTCTGGGAGGTCATCCCTTAATTTGGAGTATTTGCTGCTTCAGTTCAGTGGGGCCTATCTTAATTATCCCTTCAGCCTTTTTTACGATTCCTCCTTACTGAGACCTGCTCTTGAACTGTCCTGATCTTAATAACTTCCATCAAATCAGGGCTTGCAAAGAGAAAATTGATGGATTAAATCCCAGCAGAAACTTCTTAAAAAAAAACATTACTCCTTTACTTTCCCTGAGGTACCTACTTCTCTCCCTGACTTTGGAGAGGTTTGAAGTCATTGGTGAGAACGGGCTGAGATAAGGGTTGGCACCGGAGCAGTTTGCCTCTTGAAGGTGCTCACTTCCGCTTCCACTAGTTTTAGAGGTGGGGAAAAAAAAAAAAGATTATGCTTCCAAAGTGTCAAATTTGTATTCACATTTATCTGACAGAACTCCAATGGAGAGATAATTAATTCTCACATACAGTCATCTTTATGTACGCTTTCATTTTAACACTAGAACTGCCTGCTCTTTTGCAATCAGGCTGTATGCTGATGAATCTATCCATGTTCACCATACACCTGTGACCCAGGAATGACTGAAACAGATCTCACACAAACAACACAAGTTGTATTTGACTTTCATCAGATCTCACATATGGAAGCTATCAGTGTGCAGATCACATGTCTGTTTAGAAATACTTCTGCTATTGTCACCTTTCAGCCATTTGTCTGTTCACGATTTTTTTTTTTTTTTTGCAATATCTTTTTCCATACTAGTCTTCCTCTTCAGCATTAGACTTCTATGCTTAGGATTTTATTGCTGTCTTGCATACTTAACAGACTCATTGTTTCAGGCAAAAGGGTAACAATATCCATATTATTTTAAACATAAACTAGGGTCTCTCTCTCTGTTTTTTCTTACTCAAAGTAAATGTCTTTGGGAGAGAGTCTAGACTAGGGAAGATAGAGGTTTGTTTGTTCTTTTAAATCCTTGGGGGTCCAAATTTTGATTTAAAACTGATGCAGCAATTTCTGATGCCCAAAAATCATTTTATTTTACATTTAAATCTCACATCCAGAAATGTATATATATTTATGTTAATGTTCCTCAGGACTGTAATTTACACTCTCTTTGAAGTAATCCAGAAGTGACTTTTGTTTTTCCTCCTCAGAAATTAGTGAGACCAAATCCTAACATTTTTTTTCCAGGCCAATAGGATATCATCCTACTACATTATTTGGTGCATTTCAAAATCAGGGTTTAATGTAAATGATTGCAATCCACACACACACGCGCACGCACACACACACACACGCGCACACACGCGTGTGTGTGTGTGTGTGTGTGTGTGTATATATACATACATATATATACAGTGATGATATAAAGTGACTAAATAAATATGTAACTGCACTTATTTTTTTACTTATCCATCCTGCCGTTTCCCAAAGCAATGACAATACCTCAAGTGACATGCTTTAATCTGTTGTACATGCTTGTATGAAAATTTACCTGTCTCTTCTGCTTCAGGAATTTCAGGGTGAGCACAATTTATTTCCAAAAATATGTCACAATTTACTTCTAAGTCATTTTGGAATATTTGTAGATTTTACTGTTATAAATTAAGGGTACCTCTATGTCATAACTGCTTCTATTCCCCTTGGTCCTTAAGAACAGTCAGAGTAAGATCCATGGTTGTCTTCTGCTAATTCTGATAGCACAGAGGGGAAATTGTTCCTCATCTCCATTCTAGACAAAGGATAATAAAAAATACATTACTCCTCCCTCTAAATCTATATTTCATGTTGTGGACCATTTTGTGACTGCATGCAAAAAAGAAACAGAAATCCTAGCAATTCCCCTGGGTAGCGCATGCTGAAAAGAATTAAACCAAAGCCACCTCCCAAAAGCTCAGGAGTTACGAGGTGCAGAGAGGCAGAAATGATTTGCCAGCTGCACAGAACCACCCTAAAAATATCCACTCCAAGTGACTAAAAAGATTGGGAAAGAAATCAGCTTAGTTCTCAAACCCAGCTGTATTTCCAAGATGGTAGAGAGCTCAACGTTGCTTTCAAATTGGGGTTGAATCCTCACGTGGCAGTCCTCTAAGGTTAAAAGAACAGCACTGGGTAATTCCCACAGCTACCCCTAAAGACTCCCCACTTCCGGCAGGAGATGGATCCACCATCCTCAACCTCTTCCTTGGATCAGTATAGCTCTCCCCTGATAGCTAGATGACCACAGCCTCACCACTTAGCTTCCATTCAGTAGCTGGATGGTTGCTCAAGGAAGTGCAGTGCCTTGTGAAGTGATTGTGAGGAGACCACCAAGTGACCACAACGGGAGAAGCCATTCCAGAAAGCCATCTGCCTGTGATGATTTACTCCCAGTTGCAAATCAGGAGGAGAATAAGGAAGCCCCTAAATTGTTACACCACCAGTTTAAAGCTTCACTTTTCATCAAACAATCAGACCAGCTACATGTAGTCCTCGACTTACAACTGGTCGCTTAGTAACTGGGTGAATTTATGATGGACCCCCAAAAGGGACGTACAACTTCATTTTAAAGTTCCAACACCTCTCACATGACCATATATTAGGCACTTAGCAATCAGCCCATATTTGTGGCTATTTGCAGTTACTCTGCTTACATGTGAATACTATTTACATTTTTGCCAGAAGCCTGCATTTACTTCCAGTTCCCTGGAAAAAAAAACACTACACAGGGAACAATGGGTTTGTTTAACTACCGCAGTGATCACATAACAACTTCGGTGTTTTCTTTACGACTTCCCTATGTACTTAGCAACCGCTGCAAAAAGGACATAAAAATGAGACTGGTCATATGGCGATTCACTTTATGATTGTCACAACTTACAATAGTAATTGCCAGGCTCAGCTAGAGTTGAGGGTCAACGACTACCTGTAAGATAATACTTCATCACCTGGCTTCAAATGGACTCTTTTGCCTATCAGAATACCTAAAACGAATCTCTAGTTCTAATATATAAATATAATTATGATTCTGTTTGTTACCACTTTCTGCCAAACAAGGAACCTTTCATCCAAGCTAAGAAGAGGGCTAAAAAAGAGCAGCATTTTATATTTTTAGTACAAGGGTTCAGTCATTGTTCCTTTGCCTCCCAGGATTGTTGCTGTGGGAAAAATACGCAGAGGATGGAGTAGTATGTATTTTTTCCACCTTGAGGTGTTTATAAAAAATAATGAAGACAAGAGAAAATGTTTTTTTTTTTAAAAAAAAAGATCAGCCCCTGATCAGTGCAGGAATCAAAATAGCACACCAGATATGTGGCTATTAGGAAGATTCTTCTAATAATCAAACAAAATCTGCCTTCCTGCAATTTAAATACATTGTTCTTTATATTTAGACTGATAAATACAGGCTGATGAAAACAGAGACACCATCAACCCTTTCCAGTGAGTAATGCATTGAAGAGATTCCAGGCTGAAGTCTTCATGGCCATGCAACATCAGGCCAAATTTTAGGATTCTCCTGCCGTTTTTTTCCCTATATCATCTAATAAACTTGAAACTTTGCACACTCTTTTGTGACCTTTTGGATAGTCTTGAGGTATTTTATTGTTTCATAATAATCAAGATGAGGAATATACTCATATAATCTGTCATCTTAATTCCCATTTCTGGGCCTGACCTCAGAACCCTTGATTACATGGCTCTCTGCCTAACCATCTTAGTGAAGAAAACCAATGATAACTGTAGCCTAAGCCTTAAAAGAAGACCTCATAAAGATATCTCCCACCAAAATGTCATTACTTTTATTTTTTGCTTTATCCAAGCAAATGAGATTGCATTGTGGCTTTAACCACTTTGGCCCTTTAGCATCTCCCCCTCCCCAGGGCCAAATGACATCCCAGCCGGGCCTACACAATAATTGAATAAAGCAGTTCCAGTATGTCAATATGGAAATCATCACTATTTATTCCTATTTGAAAAATGAATTTATTTATTCAATTTATATTGAATAAGACACCCAAAGAGGCTGTCTATAGGAGGCAAAATTAAGTGATAATTGGCACTTAATCAATCTAGTTTATTATTATAAGTATTGGATAATATATAGTTATTATATATTATATAATTATAATTATTAAATAAATGGAAGTAGTATAATTTTGCAGAATATTGTGCAAAATTTTCCATTTCGCAGAATAAGAAGGAAACACTGAGGGATAACTGAAACCTGAAAAGCACTCACACAGCCCGAACTAGTTATAAGATACTAAACAATTAAATTTTATGGGCCTGATCCTGCATTTTTAGAGTATTTCTAAGCATTTCTATAGCTGCATCCCTATATTTCTAAGGTGAATTTGCAGTGTTTCTTATACAATAAACTCCCCTTTTACTCCTTGTATTTATACATATTCCTTGTATTTCATAAAGGAGTGCATTAAAATAAACAATATCCATTTGGTATTAGTTAGGTCATTTGTAGTGAAATCTGCAATTTGCTGCTTCTCTTCAAACTTCCAAGACATAGAGGGACAAACTATTAATCAGATAAAGAGGATTCTAAGATAAAGGGCAGCCCAAAAAAAATATGACACATCTCACAAAGAAGCTATTTTACCTTTTTATTAACGAACCAAAAAGTTAAATGTATTTAAATGTTATGTGATTAACACTGAACAGACAACCAACACTAGTTTTTATTCTTAGTATATAGGTTCTCCTTTCCTCTTTGTTAAAAATTATCACTGGATCCAAAATGCCACAAGCAGCAACAACCATTGAAGTCAGGAACGCAGCTCACAGTTATTCATGCAGAAATCCAAGTAAATCAAGGTTACTCACAAACACATAAATCAAAATGATCCTCAAGGAATTAAATTAAGACATTAACATGAAGAACACAGCACCTCTAAGAGTGTTAATGAAAGTATACCAGAGGGAACAAAACTGAGCCCAAAGTTGATGAAATGTATTTATTGAGATGGAATGTATCAGCTGCCTGAAAGACCATCTACCGCATTCAATATCAGCCATTCATTTCACATCAAGCAGGGAGAAAATGTTATTAATCTCCCTTTTGGGGGAAGTTCAGGGGACTGAAACAAGAAGTGATTCTTTTTCTTGGCAATGTTGACCTTGTGAACATACATCCTCCTGGTAAAGATCAGGCCAGCCTCTTCCTTGTTAATGTTTCAGAAGCTACCAGTATTAATGATCGAGCTGTTTCAGAGAGCATACTTTCCATTTTGTAATGTCCTCTTTGATTCCTCTTTTTTACTGTTGATATTTTTATTTTCTTCTGGTTTGGTGTTGCTTCTATTGTTTTTCTAGAAATGTATTCCATGAATGTTTTAATCACATTTTTTGTGTTTTGTAAGCTGCCATAGATTTTTTTTTTTTATCGCCATGGGATAGAAATGTGTAAAAATAAATATTTCAAATATCACTTCAATTGTAAACCCATTTGGTAGGTTAGGCAAGTCAGTGTTCTTGTAGCTTCATCCTTCCCATCTGTAAAATGGCTAAAATGATTATCATATATGTTTAATGTTACTGAAAAATATTTCTGATTTGTCCCAAACACCTAAGAATGTGTTACACGATTTATAAAGAGTTAACATTTATTGCATATAAATGTGAAAGTTTGAAAGCTCCAAGTTTTCTAATGGATATAGATGTACTTTCTAGTTAGTAGATATTTGAAAGTGCATATTGAAAGAAACCTGCATTCATCATTTCTGTATTTTGTCTCCAGGGTATGTAGTATATTATACAGCATATAGCCCTTGCCAGAACACAAAACTCTTAACAGGCTTGCAGCTTAACTCATACATGTCTGAAACATCAGTAGTTTACTTAATGCTAGGTCAGTGGCAGAAAAAGTCACAAGTAATTTTATATTCTAATTACCTTTGGAATAAGATAAGATACATACTTTATGTGGTCAATAATCCATATCCCTCAAAGAGGAATGGAGTCTGCACATATAAGCTGTTCTTGGACACAAAAGAACATGATGCTGCTTCATCATACAATCAATCTGGGCACTGAAATCTCATAAGGCTCAATATGTTTTTGGCTGGGTTGATACAATTGATTGATTTATCAAATTTATCAGTCATCCATCTCTCCCAAAAGGGACTTTGTGTAAGTCAGAAAAAGTTATATAAACCACAGGCATGGGTTATTTTGTTGTACAAACATACCCAGTAATTATAATTCCAGACACCATGGGAAAAATGTCTTGATCTTCATGGCATTTTCTCATGCATAAATCCAGATGAACAGAGCTTGGCACAAAGATTAATAATTTTCTGAATCTCTTTACAGCCATCTGGATTGCACAGCTCAGATCTAGTAGCCCAGATTTAAAAAAAAAAAAAAAAACAGCTCTGGCCCAAATCCTAAACTCCACTTACTGGAATTTAAGGCTACAGCTCTAACCGTGCTTTCAATCTATTGAGTTTTAAGAGGGATTATTTTTGAATATACATGTAGTAGGAGTGTAGTCGTATATAATTACCTCAGCAAGCTAATTTGGAAGTGCAACACCATGGACTATTTTCAGTAAAACTTCCTGGCCTGTAAATGCTTTCAGATTAAGCCCCATCAGGATTACTCTGCAGTAAATTGTTTAAAATGGCAAACAGAAGCAGTGTAATCCATTGACTACTAAAAAGTACTGCACTTTCATTTCAAGCACTGTGCATCAAAAAGTGACATTTAGTCTCCACACTCCATTAAAAACATCCAGGAACAAAAAGCCTGTATATTGAACTGAACACTCCATATGTTTTCTATTTCTTGCAACTAGTATGCCTTCAGTGTGTGTGTGGGGGGGGGGGAACCCTTTTCTTAACCAAATCACAGAAAATAAGTCAAGAAGCAGGCAATCTGCATGTTATCAGGAAACTGATGATGGAAATGGATCATAAACTGCTCAGATCAGAGCAGCGTGTATCCTGAAGGTGCTTATTCAAGAGGAGCTTAAGTTAAGGGAAGGATGGAAATATTATATACCTGTGTTTCCCAAACTGATAACTCCCAAATATTTCAGGATTACCAATACCAAATTCCCCAGCCAATTTCCTGAAAGGTTGGAGATGTGTAGTATGAAGGCCTCTGGAAGACACTAAGATGAAAATTGGTTTACATTACACATACTTGAGAATAAACCCAACTGGGTTAGATTTATTTTAATATGAATAATAACTAGTAAACTAGAAAATCAAAATCTGGCATGAAACTGAAAATGCAAGGGGTTGGTTGTTTTTTTGTTTCTTTTTTTGAGTCTGGAAACAAGATATTATTCCAAATAAGCTGAAGATGGTACAGTATGGCTTTTAGCTAGGTTCATCCTTGGAAGCTCCAATTTAAACATAGACCACTTCTTTAAAACAAAAATTGTTTCATCCTTTTTGACCAGAAGGACACATCAGTTTTTTCCTCTGATGTTAGATGACAAACCCCATCATCCACACCCAGGACAGGAATCAGGATAGTGTCCCCCATCTATAGGCTGGGAAAGGCTCTGCTTATTACAGACAAATCTATAGATACAAACTTTAATCTGGACTAAAACTGCTTTGATATAAAAATATAGAAAGACAGCAGAGAGAGAAAATTATTCAGTGGTTCTGTCCCACGGTCTGAATTCACACTATATGTTAAGGCAGGTTTTCAACATGATGTGTGTAGTATATCATAATTACCAAGTTCATACAACTTGTTGAGATTTGGGCTCTTGTTCCTTTTTTGCCCGCCAGTAAGTTCACACACCAATCCATGATGTCAGTTTATTTTTCCACTCATTCCGAGGGAATGAGTGAGGGTTATTCTTTCATGGTTGGTAGTTCCTCCTGTGAATGTTTATAACCATACCACATGAAGGATCTCCTATTTATTTCGACAATCTCTTTGATGGCAAAACTTTTGGGACACATTTTATCAGTAGTGGTGGGCAAAAAGGGAACAAGAGCTGAGCAGCTTCAAAAGCCTACTGTGTCCCCCCCCCCGTCCCCGTCCCCCGTAAAGCCGAATTCTCACGTTGCCCCTAAAATGTAACCTGGTTTGGCTTAGGTTTGGCTTGCTGTCTTGTGTGAATCCAATCAGAGTTAGCATCTGCTGGGTGGAGAATTTGGTGAGAACTTTCATACAATATAGTGAGGGGCTGGAGAAGAACAGATCAAACGGCGTTTGGTGGAAAAGTGAAACACGCAATTTTGCCTCGCTGCTCATGGAGAGGTGTGGGGGGGGGGAGCAAAATCCCCGCCAAAATACATGACCCTTGTAAACGCTCGGCCCACGCAGACACACCTGCCTCTTCCCTTCAGGCGTAGCAGACACCGCCTCCTTCCCTGGTCACGCCAGGGGCCTGTCAAATCCAAGCCTTCTGTCCTTCTCCTTTCCTCCCCGAAATCGCCCACGCGAAAGGGCGCAACTTCAGAGAGGTTTTCCAAAAATATGCAGGCCCTCCTCCGGCACAGCGCAGGGGCTGCGGCGCGTAGGCCTCTGACGTGCCCGAGAGCGAAGGCGGGCCAGACCCACCCTGAGGCTGCTGCCGCTGAGCAATTGCGGATTTTCTTCGACTTAATTTTAGTTCTGTTCGCGCCTCGAATAAGGAAACGGACCTCAGAACATTTTTTTCCCCCTCCAGAGGATCAGGTTCTTAGGTTTTAATGAGGTTTACTTCTGAGTAGATTTGGATTGCGTTGCATTGGGAGGTTGCAAGAGAGAGAGAGAGAGAGAGAGAGAGATCTACAGTTTTATTGCAACGCCATTGCTCCATCCCAATGCCATGTAATCCAGTATATATTGGTAAATATATATTTGTGTGTGTGTGTGTATACGCATACATACATACATGCATGTATGCATACATACATACATGCACTCTTTTTATTCTGCATTTTTTATTTTACATTTCTTTGTTGTTTAGGTGCCACACGTTTGTCCTTACATTTTTGAGGTGGTAATGAGACTTTACTTTTGGAGAAGAGGAAGCCCTCTTTGAGTCACTGGGATTTAGTTTTAAGCAAACATCTCCAAGTTGGGTGCTAAATTTAGAGGAATCCTAACCAGCTTAGATTGTTGGAAACTTGGCAGTATATCACTAATTATTTGTTCATACAGCTAACGATGGCTTTTTAAATAAAACATATTTGACAGAATTCACATTGTACACAAAGACATAAGCCATGCCAACTATGCTATGATTACACCACATACCAAATGACCCAAAAACCCAATGGTTTAGTATATTATACAAACTATAAAGTTGATAGCAGAAGTAGCCTGCAATACTACACTCCTGACTGCAGGCTGCCTGCAATTTGTCACCAGGTTCAAGGTTGACTCAGCCTTCCTTGGATAAAATGAGGACCCAGATTGTTGGGGGCAATAGGCTGACTTTGTGAACTGTTTATAGAGAGGCCTATAAAGCACTGTGAAGCAGTATATAAGTCTAAGTGCTATAGTGCTATTGCTACGTGGTTGCACTGTTTGTCATCTTCCATTAAAGCCAGATACTTTATAAAACTGGTGGATCAATATGACTTGTTTGTTTATTATCCTGGACACTGATGAGAAGCTGAGCTCCAAGTTTATACTCATCCATGGAAACATATGGGGTGACTTTGCCCCAGTGATTGACACAGCTCTATGTCAAAATGTGGTTGACCTGTTTGGGGTCTTGATGTTGTAGCAACTCAGCCATTGTTCCTAAACCATGGTTCACGTCTTAGTGTATTTTGTGAACCCATCAAGTTTCAGTTGGGGAACTCAACCATTACAATTCAACCCAGTCTATTCCAAAGCATGGAGTTAGGTACTATTTTAGAAAGGAACACAGCATACTCTGTCTGTCTCCCTCTCTCTCTTCCTCCCTCCTTCCCTCCCTCCCTTCCCTTCCCTTCCCCCTCTCTCTAGTATATTATGTCCACCTTCTTGAGCTATCAGGCACAATCATCTATTGAATCAGTGCACGTTGATAGTGATTATGGAAAATATGAGAGAAACCAGCAGTTGTTGACTGTTGTCAGGATAGGTATGTGTTAAAGACACAGTGAAACTTTGAAATAGCAAAGAGAGGTATATATAGTACATTTCCCTAAGTGAGCAACTGTGACTGGACCATGTTTTTTCTCTATGCATTTTTCCCACATTCCCTTTTCGGTTAAGGTTTCTATTTCCCAAGATATTAAATATAAGAAGACTGTCTCTGAAGTACCATTGACTAGATCAGATTAATATCTCCACAGTTATTGTTTGAGATTATAAACCTGCTTTCTCCCATGCTGCCCTCTACACGTGCTGTTGGTAAAATGACTCCCATTATCTCCAATCAACATGTGTTATATAGACTGGGAAGGATGGGAATTGTAGATCCAACATATCTGGAGAGTACAGATGAGGAAATCCTAAATATATTGGGGAACCAGAATATAGGATTTGATGAAAAAGATATCCTAATCCATCATTCTTATTTCTTAATCCTTGCAACAAGGACAAGTCCCCCACAAAATGTCTTAATTCTGTTTTCCAAATGCAAAAAATTAAATTCATTCCCTGAATAAAATTTGGATATTGCAAGGCATGTAATGACCTCTCTTAACCATTTCAGAGTAGCTACTGCTATTCCAACTTTTGGAGAAAGGTCATTCCAATATATTGCCTTGAAATTTCTTAAAGTACTACTCTTTGTCCAAAACATTAAAAAGGAGTAATCAAATGGTGTGTATTTCACATTGGAATTTGAACAAAGGAAAGAAGAGGGAAGCCACAAGACAAGCAATTGTCCTGACTTATGACAATACTCACTGACTAGTCATTAAAACACGTATTTACTCGTTTAGAAAGATTAACATTCAATGCAACACTTAATTACTCATACATAAAGATCCACATTTAGTCTGAGCAAAATAGTAATACAAAAATAAATTCAGAGAAATCAAGCACTCCTAAGGGGATCTGGAATATGTACTATGTCTGATCTGCTTCTCTTTTTGTTATTAGATCCGTATAGTTCCTTAAAACATTTGCTACAATAAGTCAATCTTGTACAAATCTTATAACAAAGCACATCTAACTCAAGTGGGAATATATATCCTACCGGTACTAACAGTTGCAATTGTTAATTACTCTTTATTAATATAAAAAACCTGAAAAGTTTTCAATTTCAATTTCCAAATAGAAAATCTATATCTATAGCCTAGGTTCCTCCATCATGCTAAGCTTCAGAAAAACAAATCACAAATGGTCTAAGCATGCTATTGAAGCCATCCATAAACCATTTCCAAGGCAAGAGTTCCAGAATTTTACGGCATAATTTAGTTCTTGTTGTAGAGACATATTTGGATGAATATTTTATACATCCACTAAGGTTAGGATCAATAATCAAATGTTATATACAATTGGTTTCTACTGCTACTGCTTCTGCACAGTTGAAGAAAACT
Source organism: Laticauda colubrina (assembly GCA_015471245.1). NCBI lineage: Eukaryota > Metazoa > Chordata > Lepidosauria > Squamata > Elapidae > Laticauda > Laticauda colubrina. The sequence continues at coordinate 9,842,519 of BLBF01000011.1, read as the reverse complement.
GGTCGGCCTGAAACTGGAGGCCAGTGTCTGTCTCCAGATGGAATAGTAGAGGAATTCACTAAAAAGGAACTTTTCCAGAATATACTCCATTTAAAAGCTTCGTTAGATGAGATGGATGTTATGTTATTTGGCAATGCATTCTCATTAAATCTGATAGTTTTAAGAGCAAGTTTCTACATGAGAATTAGGAATCATAATTCTCTAGTACCTCATGAGATGGCTGAACAAGATACTGTTTTGAAAATTAGGCAAAAATAATAGGAAATAAAACTAAAAACTATTACTATAATAATGATTGATTAATGTTATACCTAAAAGTTCTTGAGCGTTCTCTGTTAAACCCAGGCTGTCCTTCTATAGAGCATGTAAAACAAATTCCTGAAATCATTTAATTTCTTTTTAGAAGAATTGGTCATTGACAAATATTATCACACATTTAAAAAAAAAAAAAACACGTTAGTTTCACAGTTTAAAGATAAATTTCCCTTTCCTGGCAGAAGGCAAAGAAGGTGGAATAATAGAATGCAGTTCATGACAAGGAGAATAACAATCCATCAAGAGACCTCTCGTGGCAGGTTGCAGAATCACTCAATAGTGTGGTTAATGCATGCAACGCACTCATACACACACCAAACGAACAGATCCCAGCCTCAAATTTAATTCCCCAATCTTTTTAGTTTTTTAAAAGTCAGATACCACAAGGAATCTCAGATGTCCTAATCCTGGGAAATTGGAGATTTCTTCAACTGTTCACACCCAATAAGATAGAAAGGGAAATAATTATTTCATAGGATCTACTGTTAACTACTTCCGTTTTTTATAGAATAACCAGCAGATTCTATTTTACCTCAGTTTAGTGATTCTAAACTGCAAATGTTTACCTTTTTCCCACTGCCAAAAATTGTTTTAAATGCATTGCAACCATAAGTTTGCCCCAAAGTAACTTACATCCGGGTACCAATGAACCTCGCACCCTTTTTTAGATCGTTGCAGGATATGACTACACTTGCCAAGCTGCAGCGTAAAGGTGAGAAAAACAGAAATACATTATTTTTGTGTTGAAGATCAAGTAGCTGGTATTAGAGGAAGTAAATTGTTCCTACTCCATTTGTAAAAAATTCCCATGTATTCCCAGCCCTTATACTATTCTTAATTTACTCAGATCTTCTAAAAGGAGCTACACATAAAGACTGTCTATTTTTTCCAAGTTTTATTATGCTTTTTGTACACAGACAATATAAGTGGGTGAAAAAACAAAACATTTTTCCTGGTTACTTGTAATTTGAAGAAACAATTATTTATCTACACAAACAAAACAAATGTGTAAGGGAGGTTTCTTTTTTTTTAAAAAAAAGGAAAAAAGAAAAATCATGTCCATCAATTACAGAAGGACATAAATATATATATATACAGGATGAAAGTCCTGAATTTCTATTTGGGTAGGTTTCTTTGCCGATTGCAAGTTAGCCTTAATCATTTTGCCTGCTGTCTATTTCACAGTTCATTTCTCGCCCCCACCCACCCACAATATTTAAACATGGGTTGATCAATTATATATTTCCTACACAAAATTTTGAAGACTCACTATTCTACATCAACAAGAGGAAAGACTAAATTGAGTGTAAAACTCTTGACTGAATGAGAAAATTAAAAAGAAAAAGGTCACTGAGGAGGGAGGGAAATTAAATTTCTTTAAACTGGTGCTGCCTATTCCCAAAAAAAGCTCTTTCAGAGATACTTCCTTATGCATAGAACAAAATAAAACGAAACAAAAAAAAATCAAACTAAGTGCAATTTTTTTTCTTTTTTTTTTAAATATACAACTCACAAAATTCATTTTCACTGGACTACACTACGGGCACCAACAGGTCAATAGCTTAGCATTGGTTGTAGTTCGTTCATTACAAAGATTTACAGTCATCATTTAACTGAAGTGGGAAAGGGGCGGGAGAGAAAAAATATTGGAACAAGAGAAGAGCACCTGCACGCCAACCAGGGATGGGCTTAGGAATCAGTGAGGGGGCAGAAAAGGACATAAGGGGAAAGGATCATTAGATGGGTAATGTGAAATGCTAGTTGGAACTGAAGTGGGATTTCAAGGAGCTGTTTTACTCTCTCTGGCCACCTGTCTCTAATAGAGTGTTAAACTGTGGTGCTTAGTTGATAAAAGAGTCAATGGCCCTGTGGGCAAATCTCCTTCCCATACATCCACTTGCACACTTGATTGAGCACAACCTATGGTCTAATTGAAATAGCGCCTCCACGACCCAGAGTAAGATTCACCTGAGTTACTCTGCAAGATTCCATCCTATCTGGAGTGGTCCTACTGGAGTCTGAGTCATAACTCTCCAGCCCTGCAAACTAAATTGCTGTATATCAGTTTTAAGTCAACTATAGCGGTGCAACCTCAGGTCGGTTTACTTGGAAGGAAGTGCCTTTTTGATCAGTTGGAATAGTGTCTTAATACAATGGCAATCTAACATAGCCTGCTAGAGCTGTGCTGGTAGGCTCATACCACATGCCAAGCCAGCAGGTCACAGGCTTACTTGTAGCACAGTGTCTTGAATGCAGGCATCCCTGTGCAATAAATACTTCATGGGTAAATTATTGTGACTGAAACCAAATGACACTTGAATGCAGTGCATTATGCGAACCAAGGCAGAGTTTTTAGCCCAGGTTTCACTATAACAGCAGACACAATTTTCGTTTTTGAACTTTTAAAAGTGCTTTATTGAGAATTCATATCTCCCCATCTCTTTCTTAAGTTGATGTCCCCACCCATTTCAGTAAAGTTTGCTCCCAGGCACAGGTACCTGGAGAGACCACCTGCGTACTCCCTACGACGGCCCTTGTTAGTATGGGTAAATGAAGGGAAAAGTCCACTAGAGTCCTGCTGAACCCAGCGGGGGGGGGGACTCATCTATTTATAGACCCCGAGCTATTAAACGAAAGGATGACTTTCACTGAGAATAAGTTCTGATCAGGGAGATGTTGCATCCAGAAAAGGGAATTGAAGCATTATTCTCCTTGCGGGAAGCGAAATCCTACTGAGTTAAGTAGGAGTAATTTCCGCCACTTTGCGAAAGGCGACGGCGCTACGATCGCACAAACCCCGGAGGAGACTTCCTTCCAAAGGAAACGCGAGTGGAACCAGCTGCGAAGAAGCAGCTCACGCCGTTTCCTTGACTGGCGATTTCTCGTGTCACCGCACCATCAGGAGGGAAGGACGACTGGCTTCGCATCGCCACAGCGATGGCACGGCGACACGATCGAACAAGAGTCAGGAAACGGCGTCTCAGACCTTCTTTCCAGCTGTTTTCGAGATGTTATTATTTGGAATAAATCTAATGGAATATGCTGCTGAATCAGTGCCTGTGGAATTCTATGGACTTTCAAGCCCGGAGTGGGAATTCGGCACGCTCCTATGGGTTCCTCTTGATCTTAAATCAGAGTAAAAATGTTTTCAGGCTGAGTTTTATACTTGATTGGGTCACACCCCGACTGAAGCCACCTGCGCGACGTGTGAAACGAAGCCAGTTTTAATCACGGTTTGCCAAATAAGCCACAATCGGCTGGATGTCTGGGAGAAGCATACACCGTTACACCAAGCATATATTATGGTGCTTTAGTGCAGCGTGTGGACAAAAACTACTGCATTTCTTCCTCAAAATACTTTAAATCAGGTCAAGTTTCGCACATAGTCCCGGTCAAGACCCCGAAGCAGAAAGGTGCTTTTTACTTTAAAGGAAACTTCACTAAAATGCAAGGCAACTAATACGAAACTTGTTAAATTTCTATTCCAACATCAAAAAGCCAAATATTGCCTTCTAAAACCAACATAAATCCTATCCTACGGGATCCACGCTTGAAATTTAGTGTTGGTTAGATCAGAAATGATTTCTGTGAAAAGCACTGTAAGGCCTGGCATGCATTTAAATAAAATTAAGTCCTACAAAGGTGTGATTTAGATGTTAGATATTTGGATCCATTCGGATAATTTTATTTATCAGGGTTAGTTTTGTTGAAATGGTTATAAGTTTAATTTTTGTTGAATCAAGTTTAAGTCACTTTGGACAATGGTATAAAAATAATTGACACACTTCCTAATCACACACCCGACTTTGTCCTAATAGTAATATGCAAGTGTATGGATGTAGATTAATAAAACAGGAAAGGGTTTTTTAGATATTTTGGGCTTTGCTTAGTGCAGCCAACCTTACTATAGGACCCCTGTTCGTTATTTGCGAACTGTACACGTACATTTCGTTTATAGTTAGCTCGGAACAAGGAAGGGGAAAGAGAAAGGTAGGATTTCCCTTCTAGTTTCAAGCGTTTGATGCAAGGACGGAGAAACGGTTCGTTTGCCTGCTGAATCTTAAAACCAGGTTTACTCGGGATTACGACCCATTAAGTCCAAGCACGGGAACGGTTGTGTTTTAAAATGAACACAGAACCGGAGATGTGGAGGAGAGGGATCTAGGAGAACCCCAAATTTACTAAGAAACCTTTTAGACACGCACAATACCCCTTCATCCTGCCCACCTTTTTAGTATGGCAGAATAAAAAGCATCTGCTATCCACCTTTCTGATCCAAAAATGCGCAGAATCCCAAGGAGAACTGCGAGCTCTTCGCTGTTTATCTGGCGGCAAAAGCTATTCAACTTCGTGGGGCGTATTTCAAACAAATGCGTGGATGGACTGTCATTCGCTCCCAACGTGTTGTCGGATTAAGTTTAGGGTAGCTTTAAAAAGATTTGAAGACGCGTGTCGCCCCCAAACAAACGTTTAAGGTGGGGGGGGGGGAAGGACCCTTTACCACACCGAACATGGGATGGGCACAGGGATAATTAAAGGGTTTCCTTAGGATCTTGGAACCGTCTACTTCTTCGCAACACCCGAGATTGAGACCTGGTTGAAAAACAAATAAAAAGCCGCCCCAGCTGCTTTGTTCTGTGCGGGGAAGGCCGGGACGGGAGGGGGGGGGGGTCGCTAAGGAAAGAGACAGACAAGGTGGAGAATGAAGTGTCATGATTTTCAGCATTTCGTCGTCATCCACCTCCTACTAAAGAGACGTCGGGACGGCCCCACGGTTTGCGGGCTTTCTGCGTGTGCGGGGAAAAGGCCCGGGGGGGGGGGAGAGAGAGAGAGAGACTGCGCGTGCGCGGTTGTAGGTGCGTGGCCAGCCAGAGCCGCTTTCAAGTGACCGGGGAGGTGGGGTTGAGGAGGAGGAGGGGGGGGGGGGGGGAGAGAAACCAGCGCTCGGGCCCGGTGCGCAGCGCAAAGCGCCGGCTGCTTCGGACGGGACGGACGAGAAGGGCGGGAGGGGGCGTGGCCAAAGGCACCTCCTCTCTAGCTGTGCGAGTAGAAGCCGTAGTAGCCGATGTCCTTGGCGCAGGTCTTGTCGCAGTCCCTGGCGGCCAAGGCCGGCTCGCTCTTGAGGGGGGAAGAGCTCTCTGAGGCCGGGGTGCCCACCGGAGAGAGCCGCCGGCGTTTGGCCTGCTCGTAAATCCCAGAGTCGGTGGAATCGATGGACTTGATGGACGAGGGGGTCTCGATCCAGCTGGAGTCGGACAAGTCCTTCGGGGGCTTGGAGTCCTCGGCAGGCGGCCCGGCGGCGGGCGGCGGCGGCGGCGGCGCCACCAAAGGGGAACGCTCGGGGGGCGCCAGGCTGTCGGGTTCCTCCCCGCCGCCAGCCCCGGCGGGCAAATAGGGGTTCCCTCCAGCGCGGGCACCGCTGCTGTTAGGCCAGCACGACAAGGATTTGGCGCAATACTGGGGCGGGCTGCGTGCCCCCCAGCCCGAGGGGTCCGGGTAGTAGCCGAGCGGGCGGGCGGTGCAACCTGCCGCCTGCAACGGCAGCGCCTTGACGCCGGCGGCGGCGTAAGATAACAGCGTGGCGGCGTTTCCCGCCAAATCTCCGGCCGGGTCGTAGGCCGAGGCGGCCGCGAAGTCCAGCCTGTTATTGGCGGGCGTGACGAACCAGCGCTGAGGCGAAGGCGCGGCGGGCTCTTCGGCTTGCTGGGGAGAGAGCAGCCCGTTCGGGTGAGGCACGCCTCGCTCGGGCACGGGCCCTCCAGGTCCCACGCCGCCTCCGGCGCCGGCTCCCGGGTGGTGGTGGTGGTGGTGATGGAAGCCGCGGGATTTGGCGTAGTTGCTGACGAACTGGTCCTGCAGGAAGGAGCCCGCCGCGGCGGCCGCCATCGCATAACGAGCCCCCGGCACGATCTGAGAGCGGGGAGAGTCATTGGGCGACGGGGTCAAGCGGTCCATGTCGCAGCCCGTGTAGATCCTGGGAGGACGGGGAGGGGGGGGGGGTTTGCAGGGAAAACAAAGCAGAAAGGAAGGGGTGTGAGTGGGCCGGTTGGCGAGATGCGGGTGCAAGAAGAGCCGGGCTCTTCCCCCCCCCCCCGTGGCCCTCCAAGCCCCAAAACCAGAACGGCGTGCGTTCAAACCACCGAGAAACGCGGAGGATCGTCGGCCTTGGGCCTGAGCTTGGCCATTCGGCCCGCGAGTGAAAGTTTGGATTGCAGTCTCTCCCGCGCTCCGCTGCCCAAAACTGGCAGAGGCGGCCGCTACCTCGGGCTTCTCGAGGCCGCCGTTCACTCATCCGCTCCGTTTGTCCTGAGTGTGTTGTGCAAAACAGCAGAACCTCCGCTGCTGGGAAGCCCCCCCCCCCCCCCGCCTTCCTCTTAAACTAAATCGCAAGCTGGCCCCCTTTGCATCGTCTCCATCTTGATAAAAGATTGCCTCGGTGACTGCTGGATGGAGCTGCTCCTCTCTAGACTGGAAATACACTGAGATGGGGCGTCCTGGTGACAGAAGAGGTCTTTGGGGCAAGCTAAGTTTAAAAGGGACCACCGCTCTCTCCCCCCCCCCCCCCCGTCTTACATTTCCTGCCTTCTTGGACCAGGGATGCTGTTTAGCCTTTCTCACTGCACTCGAGCCACTCCGCGCCTCTGCCGAGCAAGATCTAAGTGAAAGGCCTCCAAGAGTGGGTGCCCAAGTCTCCAAACTCTGCCAAAATCAGGGTGAGGTTTTGATGGATGGAGGTTTTCTCCAACCTCTGCACAGACTTTCCCCAGGTGTAGGCCCAGCGGAAGAGAAAACAATAGACTGTGCCTAGCCTAGCAGGTGGACCTGGGGTAAAAAGCCCTCCAGAGGTCCGTGGGAATGGCCAATAAGTGGCTTAGCTAAGGGCATGCTTAGGAATCCTAAAAGATTGAGATTCTGGATTGCCTAGAAATCAACTTGTCTGCTCGCAGAAATTAAGACTTAGAGGCCAAGCTGAGGACAGAAGCACAAAGGACTGAAATGCTCCTAAAATTAGGAAAAAGAATGGGGGGAGTGGTGAAGAATAGACGCTCTAAACATTTCATTTCTGCCCCGAGGCATATCAACCAGTCTAGCTGTTTCCCCACAACTGCTTTTCAGATGAATTGAGAATGATAATCCAATGCAACAAGGGCAGGTTACTCCAGACATTCCAAAACTAACCGGGAGATTAAAGAGGCTGGAGTCCTTAAAATGAGCGTGGAAAATAGAAGCCCAATGGAGCTTGCTTTGGGGGGAGGAAAAATACTGTTTAAAGTTATGGAGAACTGCTCTGGGAGAGAATGGAAGAGCCATGGAAATGGTGGGCCTCAGAAATTAAAAAATTAGAAGCAGCTGATTAACTTGTGTGGCCACCTGACTATATCTGGAAACCCTCCTGGGTGAAGATCTTTGCATAAATTCTCTTATTCCAAAGGATTATAGGCTTGACATTGTGAATTTAACAGTACTGCAAAGCTTCAAAATTGTAGAACTTGTTTCAGGTAACACTTTGCATTTTAGAATAGCTTTTCCCTTTATAAACATTTGGCAGCCAAATCCGGATACAGGAATTTTACTTTACCAGGAGTAAGCTGTATTTCTGCCCTGGATCTATTAAACAGGATGACCTCCCAAAACTGGGGACTCCTAATCCATTAAATGAAATAGAAGCCACACATAACAAGCCCTTGTTGAGTTTTCAACTAGGTCTCCACACCTGGAGATCCAGAAAAGAAGAAACTCACTACATAGCTTATTTGACCCTGGGGTCCAACAGAGGCCTGATCTGTTTGATAACTAACCAAGATATGAAACAATGGATTGTGTTCTGGTTTGCTCATACACACAAAGGAGTATGTTGCTCTAAAACATGTTTTTAAAAAGCCCTTTTAAAGGGAGAGGAAACTCATTCTCATCAGAAATTCTCTCTGGTTGGCCAAGTACTGCAAAACTGCTGTTGGGTTTGAAACAGTTCCCTGCCTGTTCTCCCAAAATGTGTTCTTCCTTTAATGGGACAAGTGGCCATAGGCCCAGACAGCCCTTGCTTCAGAGTCATTGGGTAGGAACTGTCTGGGCACATTTATGAGATTTTTTTGGGGGGGGTTATTTCCCCTCTTGTTATTTTGATAATTCAAAGTAACAAATATACCTAATACTCCTTTCTCCTCCTATTCCCCCCCACAACAGTGGTTGGGCTGAGAGAGGCTGACCGGGCCAAAGTCACCCAGCTGATGTTCATGCCTAAAATGGGACTGGAACTCAAGTGTCCTGGTTTCCAGTCGGTGCCTTAACCATAATACCAAACACTGGCTCTATCTGTCCCAGAGTGCCAGTCGCAGGGCGAGAGAAATACTCTTACTCAAAATCTATACTGTCATCAGCTGTCTATCAAGAGCAGAGGGGGGTCAAATAAATACTCTCCCCCCATTTCTTCTGGAATAATCAATCCTCCAGATTAGCTACCTCACCCTTGGCTTCCTCCTCAGGACTGTGGCTTGTCTGATTTTCTTGTCATTGCCATGGATGGGGGTGGGGAGGATTAGCATTAAATTGGGATTTTTAATTTTTTACGCAACTCAGAGTCACTCTATGTGGGTCGGGCACCTGTATAAATGTGTTTAATTAAGCAAACACATAAATGGCTGAAAAGGCACTCAGTCCTGGCAGTAGCAGGAGAAAGCTTATAACTTGCTTGGCGCAAGCTGATTAATGAATCCTGCTATATGTAGTTCAGCCTGGTTTAATTTCACTAGCACTTCCTTTCCATTTACGGGTTTGGTGCCCCCTCCCACATTGGTTCTGGCCACTGTGACCTAATGCTCTGGCAAGGCATCTGGTTGGTGAACCACACCTGGAGATTGGAGAACTTTGGGACAGGAAAGAAGGGAGTTGTACAATGTGACACCCTTGGGAAGGGTTCTCAACTCCCACTGTAACTTAGTATATCTTGGGACATCCATCCTTTTTGTCCCTGATGTGCTCCCCAGTCAATCACTTTCATCAAAATGTATGCAACTATCTCTCCCATGAGTCTGGGAACGAACTCATTAGATGAAAATGTGATCGGAGGGCATTGAAAAGCCAGGTTATCAACCTTTCAGCTACCCTTGTTTTCTTTCCTTCAATGCAAAACTTCAAAAGAACTGCCTTGTCCCCCTCTTCCCAAAGGCCTACTTTTGAACTCTTTCTACCTTTTTCTCCAGACAAAGCCAAGGCAAGGTGTTTGCCAGCCTCCATTGCTCACTCTGAGCTGGGAATGCTAACCCATACTTCGGTTATTTCTGAATAATCTGGGAGGGTTGTGACAAACTTCAGGAGTCATGCTGGACATCAGCGTCAGGTCACCTAGAAAGACGTCTTTCCTGCCTTCCTTCCTTCCTTCCTTCCTTCCTTCCTTCCTTCCTTCCTTCCTTCCAACTCAGTATGGAGCTTTACCCCTCTGCCAATCCAGAGATGGTTTGTCTATTTACTGTAGAAGGGAAAGACTATAAGACGGTCTCTTGGCTTTGGTGAATGATAAAGCTTCCTTGAGTGCCTTTTTCAGTGGAAAGGTGGACTACAAAACAATACCAACAGAACTATTGCTATTGCCACAATGACTCTAATTTTATCCTCACGCTAAAGGGGTGGGGGCTGGGAGGAGGAGTTGAGAGGAATAAATGACTAGTTTCTTCTAAAGCTTAGTTTAAAATGGAATACAGGCTTCAGGGTATCAGCAACACCTCCCTTTGTAATTGAAGATAATCTGGGAGAAGTCCAGCCAAACAATGGGATATGCTGATAAGACAGAGACCCGCTGGGGGGAATGGAGTTCTTTGGGGCTGAGGAAGAACCCTTTCCAAGGGCCTGATTTTTCAGAGGAAGCTTATCGAGTTTGTAGTCGGGACTGATATTATCCCACTAGATAACGAGCTGCTTCTGGTGAACCAGCAGGACGTTCCTGCCCTCTTACACCCAGAATATTCCCTTCACTGTAAACTGGGGAACCACTGTCGGCTTCGTATTCCAGGGAGACTTGGAAAGCTCTCCCTGGAACCAAAAAGAGCTGAAGCAGGACAGCGGCAGGAGCTTGAGGTGGGTGGGAATGCAAGTCTAATGCTAACTGAGAATGACTGGGGTCTTCATCGCTGGAGTAGGCAAAGGGAGCAACCATCTTCGTACCTTCCTGAGAAAAACCCTCATCCTTCGGGATTTACCGCCTTTCGGTTGTGCAGTTAAACAAATACAAGGTTTTACCCTATGGGCAGCCTTTTCCACGGACCTCTCCTTTTGCAAAGCCTTCAAAAAGTCACAAGAGTTTCGTACATGCCTGCCATTGTAGCTACCGTTCCTCTAGTTCATGTGCTAACTCTGCGCGCTCCCCAGTGGATTTAGCCTAGGGGTATACCCAATAGCGCATTATAAACCTGCTCTTGAAAATCCCAGGGTCGTCTTTGGATAAGTCAAAAAAAACCACCCGCCATCCATTGAACAGGGTTGGACGTGCCAGGGCCAATAAAAGGCTCAAGGCGAGGAACTTACGTGTCGTAGTTGTCTCGGAAGCCTTTTGCGAAGGGGTTGTGGTCGATCTTCAGCTGTGTGATCTACAGAGGAGAGGGGAGGGGGGAGAGTCAAACAGTGGTCTCTCCTCTGCCGGTTCTCTGTGCAAGATAAGTAGGTACCTAGCTTTTTTCACAGTGGATTCTTTTTAAGAGAACAATGTTGGTCATTTCCTTGTGAGAATTTCTCTCATAAAGAGAAATGGTCTGGAAATAAATGAAGGCTAAGTGGTCTCTTCCCCAGCACGTGCATCACACAATCTTCTCTACAAAGTTAATCATTCTGAAAGATCTGTGATCCGGGGATCAAAGGGGGATCTGTGATCCGGAGCAGAGCAATTTTACCTTGGTTTTTTTTTTTGTTCTGCCTCAAGGCAGTTCCGACAGCCTCCTTCGAAGGACCACAAAGTTAAGGCACGGTTTAGGTACCTCGTCTCTTATTTAGAATTAAATTCCTCCCAGTTAGATAAGACTAACAAGACTCACTTCGGAACAATTCCACCGAGAATAAACTTTGAGAGAGGATTAGCATCTAGTGTCATGCTCAGAAGTGTCACAAGACTCTTACTAGCCAGGCGGATAAAATGTTTAGCCCAGGAACATTGTAGAAATTACATCTGGACTGACAACTCTAGATCATTTGAAGTGAAAAGGGAGGTAATCTCAGTTGTTGTTGTTTTTTGACAATGACAGCAATGTAGTAGAATATACTTGCCGTGGATAATTTAATGCTCTTTTTCCTATTTTCAAAACAGGCTGAACTACAAGTGAACTACAGGGGATTGGTTTCCCCCCATAAAATTAGATAGAAATATGGTTGGCTGGTTTGCTATTCAGCAGGTCGAATAAACAGAGTCAAAGATTTCTTCCATCTCTTGGCTAATTATATGGTTCAAATGAAACAAAGTCCTGGTGAAATCTTTCCTATGTCTAGTAAAAACACATAATAGAGTCCCCAAACCTGTAGCTGGCTCGTTGGTGATTTAGAGTCTAACATAAAGAAGGTGGTGATCGAAGTCAGATTTTAGATAGAATTTGTTCGTGTGGGCTGCCACATCCATTTTCTAGAAATTAATTTAACTGAGCCCCGAGCCCCTGATTTTTAAAAATTATTATTTATTTTGCGGATGCATAAGGCATTCTCGAGGCCTACAATAGAGAAGCAAAAGGTGCCCTCCACAAATCAAGGCTCAAATATCTTGGATCCAGCCAAGTTATTTTGGCACCCTTCTCGCCTTCTGCGGTAGTCAAAAGCTGTAGCCATGCATTAAACAACGGCCAATCTGCTGCCCTTGAAAGAGGCGCCAAATCTGCTCTTAAGACGGCGGCCTCGTCCTCGGGCCCGGCTTTACCTTAGGTGGCAAAAGTAAACAGTTCCAAACAAATCTGAACGGGGGGGGGGGGGGGGGGGGAAGGAGAGTTAACTTTGCTCGTGGGCCAAAACCAATCTCTGGAGATCTTCACGCTTTCAAAGCTGGTTAAAATACCCAGGTTAAAGCGATCCGAAATATTTACTGCTCTTGGATAAATCTGAGACGCTCCTTACCCGCCCCCCTCCCTTTTTTTTTCTTTTTCTTTTTTTTTTTTTTACAATCGGGGTTGGGAAGAATCGGGACTGGCAAGCAGGTTTGAATAATTTCACCAACACTTTTAAGACCATGAATCCACCGCCTCACTTTAACGGTCTGAAATCACGATTCCCTACACAGTTCGGGGAGTTTCGCCTCCACCCTCCCGGCCTCGGTAGCTGCACTTGCGCCCCCAAAATCCCGAAAAAGGCTCCACGACGGAGCGAGCGGAGAAAAGCACTTTACATCGGTGTTCTGGTAGGCAGTGACGGCGATGAACTGCGTCTCCGGGAAAGTGAAGGTCTGAACCCGACCCGGCTGGCTGGTGTCTTCGGTGCCGTCTTCGTTCACCTCCACCACGTGCAGGCGAGGCTGATATTTGTGGAGGGATTGCAGGACCACCATCTGAAGACGGAGGAAAAAAAAGGCTAAGGGGGAGCGAGGAGAAAGTCGGGGACTTTAAAAAAACAAAACAAAACACAACTTTGCGCGGGAGAAGGGGATCAACTTTAGACCCCAGACCCGCTCCCAGATCGCCCCACCAATCTTGCCTTCTCCAAACCGGCTTTTCTGAATCCCTCCCCAGTCTGGCGGTTTTCAGGAGGGTCGCCGCCGGACTTCGCCACTTGTTCCAAAAGCGCAGATCTACACCTCGCTTCCACTCCCCCCCTCCCCAAGTTGCAAGAAAGCTGAAAGTAAGAACAGGAGGGGAAAAAAAAACCCGGACAACGCCAGGCTATTCCTCCGATCCGGGCTCCACTTTCCTCCCCTCCCTCTTTTTCTCCTCTTTAATTGAACCGGCGCCGAGGCTGCTTTAGGAGCTTCCCACCGCCCGATTCCGAAGCCTTCTCCCGGGATCACTGAGAGAAGACGGTCTCCTGCTCACAGGCTGGTGCAAGCGAATCTTCCTCGCTTAACCTGTCTTAGCTTCGGTTGTTTCCCCCCCACCCGCCCCCCCAAGGTTTGTACAATAGAGAATGGATTTGCAGAACAACCTCAGGCGCAAATGAAATGAAATGTGGAGCGCAGCATGGGATGCCCGTGCACGCAATCTGCTGGTCCCGTAGGGCGCAACGCCGCCTCTCTCGAGCCCCAAAACTGACCTGCCCATTGTTGTTGGACGCCCCTTTATTGTTGGTCAATTTCAGTTTCCCGAAGGAGATTTCCTGGCGCATCCAATGGGCTCCTGTGTTGGGCGAGTCCGGGTGCATGTAGACACGGTTTCCTGAAGGCGAGAACCCCGGGTTTGTCAAAGAGCAAACAAACATTGGAGAGAAAGACATTCACACAGCGAATCTTCCCTTCTTCCCACTCCAACCTTTCTTAGACGATTTCTACAATTCCCCAGACCTCCCCAGCTTCGAACAGACAAAATTGCTCGTTCATTTTATTTACTGTGTATGGTAGGTTTTTAGGCATTTCAGTTTGGGAAACCGAAGGAAAGAAAGCTAGAATGGGGGGAAAGCCGGGAGTTTTTTGTTGTTGTTGTTTTTTTGGGGGGGGGGGAGTATAAGTTTTGTGTCGTCTTACTGGCCCAAGAAGGTCCACTGACGAAGTCTTCTCACCGAAGCCTCCCGAGCCCAGGATGCAACTCTTGGCGCGCGCCCGCGTACCTGGCTATCGGGAGGGGAAAGAGGAACCGAGGAAGGGACTTGCCTTGCACGTTGGTGTCCGCTTTGCCACAAGGCACCCATTTGCCGCCTTGGAACCGCCAGTGGTTTGGATCGGCCAGGATGACATCCACAAAAATATTGTAGTGAGCCGTGGGATCCAGACCCGAAATATTAAAACTTAAGAAAGGGAACATTCGCCTGTTTTAAGAAAGAAGGCGGGAAAGGAGGGTAAGGAAAAGTGACGGGTCTGAAAAGGAGGGAAGATCATAATTTTATAAATATATAACTGTTCCCCCTAAAATTCTCAAAAATCTTTTCTTGAGCGAATTGGTGCAGAGGAAACTACCCGAAGGGTACACGGATTTAGGCATCTCGCTCCGCACCTTTTTGTCTAGCGGATCGAGCCTAGGAGACAACGGTTCCTCTGCGTACTCATCTCCGAGTGAATCCGGCTGAAATCGAGGGTTATTTCCGAGGAAACCGGGCTGCCGGGTTGGCACATGGGCTCGTAACCTAAAAAGATCCTCGTGGGTTTCTACTGTAATTTGCCCGGAAGTAAGTCCCAGCGATTTCATTGCCTTTTGCCTTCAGCAGATGGGATCTCAAATTTCAGTGCGCAAAAACCAACCGAGAAGTGATGGACTTCCCCACCATTGGGAGGTCAGCAAAGGAAACGAGGCGAAGCACTTGATCGCCAGAAAGTGCGGCAGAAATGGCCCAAAGCGCACCGAAGACCCCGGCGCCCAGTTCCCAAGAGGGACTGCCATCGCAATCGTTCTTCGTCTTGTTTATGACTCTTTTTAAATAAGCCAGAGCGAGGAAGGAAAATACCGTAAATAAATAAGGAGGGGAGGGGAAGCTTATAGGCCCAAAGATGTATTTAAAATGTATCTATCAAACTAAGAACTGGATAATTCCAGTCCCAAAGACAAGATTGCCGTTGTTTTTTAAATCTTAGAAAACCCGAAGCAAAATAAAAGGAAATGGGAAAAGGGAAGGAAAAAAAGGAAGAAGGAAAAAGGAAAGAAAAGGAACACCAGAGGTCTACAGCCAAAGCAGAAGGAGAAAGAATAACGACGACAACAGCAACAATAATCAGAGTTGATGCAGATGAAGATGATAACACAAGAGGTGCGGGACGAGAAGAGAGGAAAAAAACGGCCAGGAAAAGAATAATACTTGGAGTAGAGCCCGGAGTCTCGGCAGGAGAGCCGGCTTTTCCCGCGGCCAGGCTCCCGGGCTCTTCTCCGCTTCCTTCTCGGCGGCGTTGCGCCTGGCTGGCACCCTTCGACCGCAGCCGCCGCTTACCTGCCTTGCTTGGTAATGATCATCTCGGTCTGGTGCCGGTGGAACTTCAGCCAGAGCGGCCTGTTGCATAGGTAGACCTGTGCCTTGCCGGGGACGAGGCCGGCCTGGGCAGAGGGGAACTGATAGAAGGGCGAGCCTTGGTAGGAATGGCCGTACTGCTGCGGGTAAGGGTAGCCTGCAGCCGGGTAGCCTTGAGGCGCCGCGGAGTTGGAGAGCAGGCTGTTGTATGCTCCGTTGGCGATGACCGGGTGGTGCGCCATGTAGCGGCTGGGGCTGGCGAGCGAGAAGGCGGCCGCGTGGTTGTGCTGACCCGGGTAGGGGAACATGGTGGCGGCGGCGGCGGCGGCGGCGGCTGCTGCCGGGGGAGCCGAGGAAGCGGCCGGGGGCTGGCCGGAGGAAGCTGGCGTGGAGAGCAGGTATCGATCCGCCGCGGCTGCGGCCGCCGCCGCCGCTGCTGCTGCTGCCGCTGCCGCAGCCGCCGCCGCTCCATCGAAGGTTGGACGGAGCTGCTCCTGGCCGCCGCCGCCGTCCAAGACGACAGGCGAGAGTTTGGCGCGCTGCTGCTGCTGCTGCTGCTGCTGCTGAGGCGGCGGCGGCGGCGGCGGCGGCTGCTGGGCGTCCCCTGGCGGGTCTTTGGAGTCAGGGAAATTGTCTGCCTCGGCCTGATTCGTCATCCCCCCCCTGGCGAGTTTTTTCAGAGGTGAACTTCTCTCCAGGTTGTCAACGCTCGCCGAAAGGAGGGCGGCGGCGGCGGCGGCGGCAGCCGGATGGTGATGGGGGTGCGGGTGGAGGTGCTCGTGCAAGACAAGCTCGGATCCGCCCGCGGCAGGCGGGTAAGCGCTGCCGCCACTGCCGCCAGCGCTCACATGGAGAAATTTCTTGGAGAGCATCATCGACGGAGGCGACAGACAATGCTCCAGCTGCATGGCTCCAGACCCGGCCCGCTTTTTGGCCAAAGCCTGCCTGGGGTAGCGTAACGGTAGCACGGGGTTGCTTGGGGATGTGGGGAGGGGGGGGGCGGGAAATGCTTATGGCCCCCAGCTCATCATCCCGGGACCCTCAGCGGCGAGGGACCCAAAGCAGCTTCTCCCACCACCCAAGGCTGGTCCCGAACTGAAGCCACGATTCCCTCCCCCACCACCCTCCGCCACCACCAAAAGCACCGCTCCCTGGGAGAAGAGATTGGCCAATTGACACCGTGCAGCAATCAGCCAAGCCGCACTTTTGATCTCCCTGGTTGCCGAACGCATGAAACGGCTCCTGCCATTGGTTAACCGCTGACAGTAATTTAATTAGATAGACGTTAATTAGGATAATCACCTGGCTCCCGGTCGCGCGACGATCGAGGCAAGATATATATATATATATATGTGTATATATATATATATATAAAAAAAAAAAAAAAAAAAAAAAAAAAAAAAAAAAAATTGTGTGTAAACTGTATATGTGTGTGTATACGTGTATACACACATACATCTATATACAGCGATGTAGATAAATGTATAAAATACTTTTTAGAGTTATTTATTGTGTGTCTTATGTGAGAAATCAAGAGAGACCCTACGCAGCCCTTCACTGTCCTCCGTGGCTACAGTGTAGGAAGTCTTGAGAGAGAATTTTGGGCACTGGCGTCCCTCCCCTCTCCTTTCGCGCTAGCCTCCTTTCTGGCCACGCGACTCGGGGCTTTCAGGAGCCCCCAAGCCCAGCCACCCTCGCTGGGCTTCCTAGCGTCGCGTTTTCCTTCGCCTTGGAGGCAGCTCCAAAGCCTTCGGAGGCGTTTCGTCAGATGTAGAGGAGAGGCCCCACCTCTTCAGGTGAAGCGGACCCCGACTTTCCCCTGAAGATTGGGCGGCCCGGTTCCCGCGCATTCTGACCAGGAGCTGCCCGTTCCTCGTCCAAGCGGGAGCGCGGGTTCTGCCCCAGGCCCGGCTCGCCTCGCGCCCTGAGGAATCACCGACCAGCCGCAGATACGAATAACTGCGCCACTGCGTCTCTTCCCCAAACCGCCATCCGCAAACACCCCAACTCTGATTCTCTCTTGCTTTTGAAAGAAGCGTCATCTCTGAAAATGCCTGAATGACTGCTGACTTGCCTTGAGGTTGACGCTTGGCTTCCTCGGTAAATAAATATTTTATTTGTGCGCAGGCATGCGGGGTAAAGGAAAGGGGGGAGAGAGAGAGAGAGAAAGAGACGCTCCGAGAAAAACACGAGAACAAACCAGCATCCAGTCAGAGCTCGGTTTTCCCCCCTTCTCTTCCCCTCCCCCCGTGGCCCTCTCTCCCCTCTTTCCTTTAGGCTCCTGTTCCTTCGGTGTTTTGAATACTTTCCCCCTCACGCCCGGCTCTCTTCTGTGACAATAAGCTTGTCACAAATAATTACCTGGATTTTTGTAGGAATAAATTAACGTCTTGCTAGAATGGAGAGAGAGAGAGAAAAAAATGCTCCGGGATTGGTTTTTTTTTTTTTTTGGGGGGGGGGGGGGGGGGGAGCCTGGGGGTTCACACACACCTTTAAAACAATAATAAAGGTTTGAGAAAGCCGAGCTTAGCTAAAACACGGCCGTGGCCCATTGGGTTCGTTTAAAAACAACAACAGCAACCCTCGGTCTGGAAGTCCAGAAGCCACCAGGCTGCGCGTTCCCTCAGCCATTCTGCCTCAAGAACCCCTTTTCCCGGGTAGGTTTGCCTTGAGAGGAATTTTACACTTTAAAAATCGCTGGAAACTTGCCCGGATTGTCTTCGGGGTTTTTAACCGTATTTAAAAAAAAAAAAAAAAGCATAGGAAAGATATATAATAGCAGACGTAACAGTGGCGATAATCATAACCGTAAGCAAGAGAAAATGAGAGCGGCCACGGGGAGCGAACCGGACTCTCCGAGAACCGGAGGAGCCCTTGGCCGATGTGCTTATTCTTCCTCCTCCTCCTCCTCTTTTACTTTTCGCTGTGGAGATCAGGGTGCTCCCTGATTGGCTGTCCGTTCCACTAATCACAGGTTGGCAATTTGGGGCAAGATAGGGACTGTATTTATTATAAGTGGTCAGTTTTTCTTCACCATTTAAAAAAAACAAAAACCTGTTTTAGATGACAGCTAAAGTTGAGAATACCAGGCTTCCCTCCCACCCCGAATTAATTCCACCCGTCTCTTCCCATATGATGATGACTGTTTTTCCAACAAAGAGCTGGAGGGAGATTGAAAACCTAGCATTCGGTACTGCAAATTTTAGTTGAATCACAGGTAATTTATTGTACTGCCTACTTGAATTTTAAAATTTGCTTGAGGTTTCACAATTCCCTTTCCACCCTTTTCTTCTTTTGCCATTCTGACACACAATGTTTGATGCATATTAAACATTGGGAGGAGAGTCATTAAAATAAGTGAGTTGGTTTATTTATATAAACCCTGGAATTCAAGCCGAAATCCATAACTTATTCTGTATGAGAGTTAATTCCACATTTCCAGAATTAATCTTTTCCAATGTCACAATACTGATAGGAATGACATTTTAAAAGGAGGAATGAGAGTTCTTAGGAAAATAAAAGAATGTGCTTTACTGAAAAATGTTTCACTCAGTTTAACAAAAAATATCCAGTCCATTAAACAAACTTTAGTTTCTTGTCTTACTCCCATAATGAATGAGATCTTGTGAGTTTTTCTTTTTCTTTTGAACCATATTGTTACAGGCATACACTTCAGAGTCTATCACATACCATCAGTGGACAGAAATCTGGCAGTGTGTATGCCTTACTCCCATATAAAATCAGTACAGAATTTGAGCCCCAAAGTGGTAACACACTTCAGTCTCTTGTTTCCCAAGACATTCTGTTGTAGCCCATAAAGTTGCCATATTGCAACAACAACAAGAAGTTTCAAAGGGAAACTCTAAAACAAAGCTGCTAAGTTGGAGTTAATTAATACATTCCCTGAGGAACAGTTCTTGTTGGTCTGTTTCAGCAAAAGCTTATGCCAGAATCTAGTCATTAGTGTTTTAAGGTGGTGCAAGTTGTGAGCAATGCAATCTTATGGTACTCATGTCAGGCATAAGAACTGTCTTGTTGCAAGAAGTACTTTTGTCGCACTTCCACTGTTTTGAGTGAGCAACACTTTACTTGGGCTGTAACAAATTGTGTTGTTGCTTGTATATAACAGTAGATTAAACAAACACACTGGGAGGAGTAATGGAAACATCAGGGCCTCCAAAATTCCAAATAGCTTTTGAGCCTTGTGAGCTTTGAAGAAACCTGACATAATTGGGGTAGTTTAAACTTCTAATTACCTTTCATTTGATGTTCTACTAATGGTCACAACTGGTTTATGGTAGGTTTTATGTAGAGGATGGAAGATGAGCTACAATAAGGAGCCCGAGATCTGTAGATTGATTACATGCTAAAAATAATATTCCTATCAATTAAAAATGGTGAGAACTTGTGATTTTTAACATAGGAAGCCATTGTTTTTGCATGATATAAATACTTTGATTTTATGGCTGAATGATCAACACTAACTTCACGTTTTGTTTTCTAGTGCCGCTTGTTTATTTCAGGTTTATTCAGTTGGAATGTTTAAATTTCATATTCTTGGTTATTAATATATAGTTCCATCTTTTTTGAGAAACATATATGTATGCATAAATGTGCTTGTCTACCATACATCTTGAAAGATAAAATAATAAAACCCATATTTTTAATGCTTAGAAATTTCATGCTTAATATCAGATCAGTTTTCATCACCAATAGACAATACTCGTGTGTTAATTCTGTAGCAATTAACACTACTGGAGAAAAGATTGCCACATGCAAACTGTTATTCTTAAACTGGTTAACAAGATCTAACATAATGCAGATTTTGACATAAAAAAAATGTCTCATCTGACCAAAAGAAGGGTGGAAGATCAATTAAAATATTATCAGAGTACTGTATCTCTTAGAGTTGAAGTTCACTGGTACAAGAACTATTGCAATTTTGAGGTTTTTTATTTTAAAAAAAACTGCATCCAGACCCCCATAGTTCATTATGGGTGTCAAATTCATGGTGTCACGTTGCAGTCACGTGACATTTTGGGATGTTTTCCCCATTCATGGAGGTGGTGCGATCTGATATTTTTAGCAGCGAGATGACTTAGACTACTCTTTGGTGCTCTTGCAGCTTGATTTTTTGCTTTCAGATGTGACATTGCCTTCTGTGTTAGAGTTATGTTATTAAACTTGCTATTCTGCCAACTATAGTAATTTCTTGGTCATTTAAAATTGTCAGAGAAAAATATTTTGTGTCTCTGGACTTGTTTGCTTGCAGACCTTCATTTACCCTACTAAGTTACATCATCAGTGTTAGTGAGCGTAGGGTTTAGTTCCTTTTCTTATATGCAGTAACTTGCCCTGTCAAGCGTTGATGGGGATGTGGTTTTCTCTTTGATAGTTACTGAGAGTTGCTGACAGTGGAAAATGCGTATCTCTTCTTATTATTTGCAGAGGTCACTAAAGTATTTCCAAGCATTTGTAAGAATTGATCTAAGTTTCTAAGTTGATCTCACTTTAAGCATCTTTATGTCAGTTTAACTTTAAAGCAGGTATGTGTGCAACCAGTTTCTCAGACTTTTAAAGATGTCTTTAGCTACATCTCTAATCAGGTCTATCCAGCAAGGCCAGTTAGAAACATCTGGAGCGCAGTATGCTGTCACCATGCATTAGGAACAATAACAAAGGTTAAAATAAATGTAATATAGAGAACATATGTATATGATTTAACATTAACATGTTTGTGTGCATGTACACATTATTTACAACTCAATTTTCTGCCCAAAATGACTGAACAAAGTTTAAATTAACATGCAAACTCTTTTAATACTAAAGCCAACTTAAATTGTAAACAGGATCTAACTTGGAAGGAAACATTACTTCTGACTTCTGATAAAGTGCATTCATGGCCTGGAATGGCACAGGAATAACTCTCCATCACAGATCAGAAGCTGAAGGAATATCTTCAAGTTTATTCCTGCAGATATGAAGCGCAAAAGAAGGCTGAGTTATTCAATTTAATTGTCAGATTCTCTTCTATGTGTTTGATCAGTCAATGATTTATATTGTACTCAGTAATCAATTAGCTGTAAATGGTCATTTTTTAATGCAGGTGTCACACAATTATTGTATTTTGTTCCAGTTAGCTTCTGCATTTCCACCAATTGAAGTTTCAAGGTATTGTTCAAAGGCAGAGACACACAGAATATTTAGCAATAATCAAGGTGGGCTATAACTACTCCATGGGAAATTGCTGCCCAGTCTGATTTGGGAAAGATTGTAGCTGACAGTTGGCTATAATTTTGCAAATTCACTATGTCAACTATGAATTCAATGACAGGTAGATTAGAACTTTTCATGTCAATGGGAGATCTCTGTGGGACACTGTAGCATCCTAGACAGAGGAAGGAGCAGAAATATAAAATAATATCCTAAATGCCTAATCCTGCCATAGTTCAGAATAGCATAATGGATGGTTTTAAAATATATATATGTGTCCAAAAGATTTAGCAGGCTGCACCCTCCCTGTCCATTTTAGTATGGGTGATCACTTAGATGACCAAACCATTGTCAGTACTATGTATCACTCAAAAGTCTAATTAAAAATGGTTCAGATTCTCAGCATAATCTAGATGCATTTGGAGCTGTGAGGTCATCATATTTATGATTACATTTCCAGTAATGAAATGTCTTGAGACTAGCCTATAATTGCACAGATCTGCTGGATCAAGGGAAGATTTATAAAAAAGAAAATAATAAAAAAATAAGTCTAATAACTGCCTCCTTCAGGCAGGGGGTAACATTTCCTATCCTCAAGGAAGTGTTAATTAGCTAGAAAGCATTGCAAAGTATTGATGTTTCACTCCATGACTATTGGAAATTCTGCTCAGTGCTTACCTAAATTGATATTTCTTTTATAAAATAAAATATTTCAAATTTAAAGTATGCCAAAAAGAAAAACCTTATATTGAAAATAATGTTAAGCTCTTATGTAAGATCTCTGCTGATTTATATTTGCTTATATAGGGAGCACAGTAAATAAAGCAATTGTATATTAGGGTTTTTTAAATGTTGTATTGATAAAAATAAGAAAGGCGGGATAAAAATCAACAAATAATTGATTTCTGTTGACTTACACAGGGAGCGCAGCAAATAAAGCAATTTCATATTAGGGTTTTTTTTAATATGTATTCATAAAAATAATAAAAGTGGAATAAAAACAAAAAATAAAAATAAAAAGTACTGTGATGGTTAAATTTTATCAATTATACAAATAAAAAAATAGACCCAGACTATTTCTTAGCAATTTGTATTCCTTTATTCATTTATAAATTTGTACTTCATTTACAAATTAAAAATTGGTTCCCATAACAGTATCTCATAAAGCAGTCAATATTTTTTCTTTATACTTTAGTTGTGTACATAATGTTGGAAAGCCCCCGTAGCTTTCTTTCAAAAGTTTCTTTTTTTGGTTAAAAAGAAAAAAAAACCCAAAATATATTGTAATTTGATGTTTTAGTATGCACTTCAATGGTATTTACAGAGTATGTTGACAAAGAATATCCATATTTTGATGACCTTGTCTGTAACAGATTTGTTTCAGGTGTTGGTTCCAAGCTTTTATTATCTTCTGTGTTTTGTTCATACACTGTAGAACCATTTATAGCTATATGAAGGGAGGAAAGTTGGGGATGGGTATAGAAAATTGTACTTTTGGGGAAGTCTACTGAGTTTTGTGTTTGACAAAGCAGATGTGGAAGTTACAGAAATGTCATTAGACGAAAGATTCAACAAAATTTATGATCAGGTTTTCATTGGCATTTTGGCAAGGTTAATAGCACGTGTCTCATTGCTTCTTATCTACAAATATTGTTCAAATATCATCAAATTAATGTTAGCTATTATTACTATCAGCAGTTATTATTTTGTTAGGTCAGAGCCAAATAGTCTCAAATTATTTTTAAAACCTTATGCAACTCTACCTTCCATGTGGTGAATGCAGCAGAAATAGGTTTAGGCCTTCCTGAAGGCACATCCCTCTGACTTCAAAGCCTTAATCCAGGGTCTTTTAGAAACACTATAGTTAATAATGGGAAGTGCTTTGCATTTGTCTGTGAGCTTTTCTGTTTTCTTTCTTGTATTGCAAGGTTGAGTCCAAGCTGGTAAAAATACTGTGGGACTTAATCGTGATTCATATAAAAGGGATCTGTAATCTGAGTAAGTTTTTGGAAAAAAATGTGTCCATGGCACAAGTCTTTATGGAAAGACATCTGTCTCCTTGTTGAATTTTGTACAGTATTGTCAATAATTGATTCTTTCTCAGTTACAATGTCAGCAAAATACTAAGGAGTTTAACAGACTTTTTAAAAAGCCACATAGCAATAAAGAATATATATATGTGCTGCCAATTATCTTCAAAAATCAAAATGAAAATACACTTTTTAACCTGGTTCTTGAATTGTTTTAGCATCTGCAGAGATCTTGCATGAAAAAATAGCCAAAGTAATTGCACAACATAGATGAAAATGTGTTAAGAGTGATGTTCTTAAACTGCAAATGATGCCAGATGTCTCTGACATCCAAAGATATCTTAGCCTCAGTCCTTTAAACAATGGATGATTATAATCAGCAAATAACATTTATGAGTAAGTCATTATTTAAATACAACAGTATCCAACATTGCTGCTAAACACTGGACAATGTTGCAAGTCATCAGCACATCCACGTGTTCTTCTAAATGACGTTTAGGATCCTAAAATATAATGTTAAAAATGTTTATAATTTACTGAAATATTACATTTACAAATGGTGGTTTCTATTTAATACAATACTGATACAGTTAAGAAGCAATTAAAGTTCAGAGTTCTGTTATGCAAGCAATATAAGGCAGTATCTAATAAAATATTGCTGAAATTATGAGCACTTAGACTTATATACCGCTTTACAGTGCTTTACAGCCCTTTCTAAGCAGTTTAGGGTTACATTGTCCAGGGCTGCATATTATTTATATCTATCTGAGTACTGTCCTAGTATTGATGTAAAATTGGAATTTTGAACACTTGGATTTACATTTCTTTCTATGCATTAGTTATTTATTAAATTTGTTATACCGCCAACTATAGTGTTTTCTTGGTCATTTAATATCAAATATAAATACTGTGGAGTTATTGATGCTCTCTAAATTTGATTGTTTACTTCAGATGTTTCATTACCAACTAGGTAACATCATCAGTGCTAGTAAACATCAATGTTATTTATAAATAGGTGGTTTGCTTGACCTGCCAGTTTGGGGGGATGTGGTTTTCCTTTGGTAGTTTCTTGATTAGGGTATTATTTTTTTCTTGATGTCTATCTGGTATTAATTCCTGTTTATCTGGGTGCTGGTTGCTGGAAAGAATTGTGTCTGGGGTTTATGATGTACAGTAGATTATTTACTTTTACATGGCAATTCAGAAGTAATGATGATATATATACATCTCGCATACTGTATACTATATTTAATTACTTATATAGGTATCACCTTTGTAAATTACCAGTCAATTTAAATAACAACTCCATCATAACATTCTTTATTTATCAAGTTCATTAATGAAATCAATGGGAGCTTTGCCATTTGCTTCCAATGGAACTGGGATTTCATCCCATGTTATTTTAAGATATACTCACTCAAAACAAAAGCACTTTCCAATTAAATAAATGAAAACAAACCATAAAATACACTTAAGGGGAAAAAACCCCTGTTGCAGTAGAAAACCTGAGGTAACACTAAAGTGTTTTTTTCGAAGTGTTTAATGTTTAATTGATGCATAGCTTGCTACTGGAGTGAAAAAAGATGTATGTCCATGTCTGGAATGGTTAACATAGTTACATTAGGGAGAAAATCAGCTTGGAAGAAAGATTCCTCACTGGATCCAAATCTCTGGTCATGCTTACCTGAATCACTTCCACCAGGCACGTCATTTAGCTACTATTATCTAAGATAGGGATCTCCAACCTTGGAACTTTAAGCCTGGGGGACTTCATCTCCCAGGATTCTGGGAATTGAAGTCCCCCAGGCTTAAAGTTGCCAAGGTTGGAGACCCCTGATCTAAGACTAAGCTTTTAAGAAAAGCCCAATTCATTTCAAAGGGATCAGAAAAAATAAAAGCTATTAAGCACCAACTTCACATTGTTGTTTCATCATCTAGGTAACTAAAGCTAATCGTGATGATTTTTTATTTTAATATCTGCAATAATTCAGATTTTATTTAATTGTATTGTTCAATTTAAGAACTACTTTAAAAAACCCTGCAGGTTCTGTGATGTTTAGAGTCTTCTCTTCTAACGATATTGTTCTGCAGGAATACAGGGACTGCTGAGCTATATTTTCCAATAGTTAGCTATGAAGGTTAGACTGCTGAAGTTTATTGTTATTTAAATATGTATCCCATCTTTCCATCTGATAGTATTCAAGGCAAATCAAGGCAAAACAAGATACTGAACAATAAAGACACAATTAAAATAATAGCTAAATAATCATACATTCAAAAGCAAAAGTCTTGACAACCTTTTCTAAAAACAGAAATTAAGTATCTTTTGAGTTAATTTCTCTTATAGTATGGAGAGGAAACTGCAGTTCAACACAGCTTCCCTCCTAAACTTATCAAAATAAATCCAAGAATATTTAGATCACTTTTTAGACAAGTGACTTTCTGAACCCAGGCCCGCTGGAATGCACATACAACGTAAAACTAATTTCCAATTAAATGTGCTTGAAGAAATTATGGGAATCAATATACCATATCAATGTTCATTTAATATTATTTCTAAAACTAAGGAAAAGTGCAGAGACACACTTAAGACACCTAATCAAGTAATGTTTAAACTGCAGATTTCTGATATATAATCCAGCCTGTAGCCATCCATTGTAACGCTCACTTTCATTTCAAAGCAGAATTATAAATCTGCAATTTAGAGATTTTCTTTTTAGCACAATGTTACAGAAATTGTGACTTCCTTATATTGAGTCACTAATTGAGCTGGGTGTTCTAGAGATTTAATAAACAAATACATTCTTGATTACATTATATTCAGGCATCCTGAATATTATATGTAAACACACTATATGTAAAGCTAGGGATAAAAGATGGTTTATTAAGGAAGAAAAATGACTTTATAGATACTTGTTTAGTGACTGATTTAGCAACCATTTGCAGTTACAATGGTGATGAAAAAATAACTTTACAATCCTCATATTTATGACCTACATAGCAAAGAAAAGCTAAATTAAGATCTTAAGCACAGTCTTGGTATTACTTAGTGTCTGCTTCACTTAACCAGATTTCTGGTCCCAATTGTTGCTAAGTAAGGACTGCCTGGATATAGCAGTGGCAGATGTCAAATGTCATTTTTATGTCCATTGTTGACACACTTTTAAATCACTGACTTTAAGTAATTATAGTGGAAATAAGTGGCTGTTATAGAAATTAAGAACAAAAAAAAACCACCCAAGTATTTTTTTTCATGCCACTGTAATTCCTCACCTGCTTGCCAACATTTTTTATTGCCAGCTGTTCAGGTGTCATTTTATCCTCTTCTTCCACAGCCTGTAAAACAAATGTAGAAAAGGTTGGTATTTAATATCTTATTATTTCAAAAGATTTTCAAAATATAAACTTTGTCTTTTTCCCTTGAAGCTGAAGCTTCAATGTTATTTTAACACACACACACACACACACACACACACACACACACACACACACCTACCTAACTGTGGTAGTTTACCAAAGGAACTAACCAGTACATCAGGCCATAAGTCAATGCCTTCCTCAAAATTATTTGAATTATTTTTAGAAGTGCTCAGTCGGATGTGGTTAATATCAATTTGGTCAGACCAACATACCTTCTCAATACAATGAATAGAGAACAAATCCAGAAATAATACGAATTGTACAAATGTCACTGACTATTATACAAGTTCCTCTGACAACACAAGCAAGAAGCCTTTTCACTATTCTTGACCTGCACATCTTTTCACAAAACTCAGCGTTTCTTTGCTGTTGACTGCAGCAATGACTTGAGTTTTTTAAAAATTAAAAGGCAAGGTCTGTCCATTTCCATGATGTTAAAATAAATTGTGCTAATTTCTTGAAATGATTAATGCCATTTTATTTTTTCAAGGCTGGGTATTTCTTTTTTCTCCACATTACATTGAAATCAATTTTTGAATCAATGCTTCCAAGAAGGTAATCTGACAAATTATATGGTCAAATAATTGTCTGGCAGAGGCCCAATATGGTACCTTGTTATAGTTCTTTGCTAGTTCCAGCATTTCCTTAACCACAGTTTCATTGAGTTTACAGTGCTCGCTGTAGTCTTGAAGAGTTAAACCTTCCATCCAACTTTTTTTATGTAAATTCAGTAACATCTACCCAAAAGAAAAAAAAGAAGAAAAACAATAGAAAGCAAACAGTAAAATAATTGTATTTGTGGCTTATACAGGAAAACAGTTTATACATTTTGAACATGGAAGTGGCATTAGGAGGATGAGAAATCACAAATATCTACTGGGTTAAACCTAATTTTTTTGTTAATTTATTATTAAATTTATATGTTGCCTGTCTTGGTGTCCAGAAAAACTCTGATGAAAAATTTAATGTTTCTTAATTTTTAATCATTTTGTATTATCTCATTATTATGCTATAAACCACCCAGAGTCACTATTACAGTGAGAAAAGTTGCATATAAAATTAATAAATAAGTATAAATAAATAATGATACAAGCATTTCTTAAGATGAGTTCTAATCCAGAACAGGGGAAAGAGTCAGAAGACTGGGAGGGAATATTTAATCATGTTCTTTTCCTTTCTAACTCCCAGCAAGATTGTGGACTCTTTTTTTTTTTTTTAAAGAGATTCTTCCCTCCATTCTTTAACATAGAGGGGTGGGAGAAAACATGGCACAAAAACAGGAAATCTACAAAGACTGTTGAATCCTTCATTTCAAGGGGGACAACATTCCAGTGCCATACCAGAAGCATGTTGTCTATAGGAGACAGAACACAGACCTAAAAACAGCTCAGTTATACTTTATCATAATAAATACAAAGAGATACAAAAGTTTCAAGCATGGGAGTTTAAATTTAGAAAACTGGTGTCAAGCTCGAATTACCTAGGCTACCTCAGATAACTTTTTCTGTCTCATAGATTAGCTCACCATAGACTTAACTATCCATTCCCTCTGAGTCCATCTGAGAAGATAAAAATTGTTTGCTCTGTAAGGTCACTGTGAAATTTGAACCCACACTCATAGGGGGATTTATGAAGACATGATTGAGTGCTAAAACATGTTTGGGTTCATGTGGTTTTAGGCCTTTTGCCAGACTATCAGCTTCCAATAAATAATTGGTGTTAAAACAGCAGAAGTCCTATTCTCAGCCATGAGTATGAAATCATGAATACAGACAAGGAAGATACAGGAAACATGGATGCCAGGACACTGTGCAAAGGCTGCATACATTGATGAAAATACTGTAATCTTCATTTCTTAAACCCTTTTTGAATCACACTTGACAATTACTGTTATCACCTTTATAAAAGTGTATGCCGTGAAATGAACCAAAGTAATGTTTCCATAGCTTAATTTTAAAGCTCAACCTCCAGAATGCAAGGGGGGGGGGGAGGAGAAGATGCAAAACCCCCAGCTCAAATATCACTTTTTCCATCTCTTGAAAGTACAGGTATATCATATGGAGCATCTCAGCTCACAAAGCCGTTTCCTGCTTCAACAAAATTGCCCTCCTGTGTTTACTACAGCAGTGAGAATTTGAAGCCGCAAAGACCTTAGCACTTAATTCTTGCAAGCCCAACTGAGCTTCTGGTGAGGAGACTGCTTTTCAGTTTGAATCTGTCACCTTGAAGAACACTACTGAACTTCTCCTATAAAGATAATTAGTATGGAAGGGTACTTGAACAGTTACATTGTCTCTTAAAATCAACTTTAATCATCAACAGATGGAATCTGTTGTGGACATAAAAACTAAAATGTCTGCATTTGGGAAGAATTAGCAAACTTGGAAAAAAGGATAGTTATGTTTTTAATTAGACTACTGGAATTATAGATACAAAAGTATACCTACAGTTATTTTTGGGTGGGGGGAATCATACCTGTGGCTGATCTAATAACCCTTCACCGAATTTATCTCAGAAAATGTTTTTTTAAAAAATACAATTTTTCTTTCAAAGAATAATAATAATGATAGACCCCGTGTTACACAAGAAGCTCCTTGAACAAAGCTGCCAGTGCTCAGTCATGCAAGTGTTCGAGAAGGCTGATAAACTTACTTAATATGCTTTGCAAAATAAATCTTCAATCAATTGCTTCTGTTTATATGTTTTGTTGGTTGTAAATATTCAAGAATAGCTGAATTATTTTTAGATGGACTATATGGATAAGCTAGCTTATGTTAGCAGGTTTGAGCTATGTAAGAAAAGAGTGTATATGCTTTTAAAAATAAATAAAGGCAAGAAAATTAATAGATTCATTGTAATAGCACTACAAAAACAGCAAATAGCTTTCAGAAACATGTAGCTTTAAAAATAGAATGGCCATATTTTTATCATAATTTAAACAAAGATGTTCATAAATTGTCTAAGTCAGACTGATTTTTGCCAACCATATATTTACTAGCACATTGACTACTTATGCATGCAGATGCCTTCTGGAAGAAATGGTGCTTTCTACCAGAGTTCACATTGAGATTTTATTTGGGGTGACAATAGATTAGCTATGTGACATTAGGCAGAAGTGGAGATGCCAAATTATTATGGTTAATAAATTTCAACAGCATTTTCTTACTAGTTGGAAAGGGATATTCAAAAATGGTAATGTTAAACCTTAAAATAGACTCAATATAATTTGGGGAAAAAACATTAAAAAAAAAAGAAAAATATTTTGAGGTAATTAACCTCCCCAACCATAGCCCAATATATGTTGGTAACACTGCCCCATCCACTGTAGCTCTTGGTCAGAAAAATTTCCCAGCTGTAATAAAGAATCAAAGTGACAAATACATTTTTTGTTGTTAGTAATTGATAATATTCTCGGAAAACAGAGCTTGCCTTCTGTTCTAATTCATTCTTCCTGTAGTTGATAGTAATGGAATAGTAATGTCTGTTCAACCCATGGATTAAAGCCTAGAAAGAGAATGTTTAAAAAGCATTACTAAAATGCACGTGATCATTTTTGCTAACAAAACAGATTAGTTATCTTAAAATATTGCATTTAGGCTGTGAGTTATTTGAACTTTTTTTCCTCAATATATGCAGCTACTTAAATATAGCTAGATGTCCTAGTATTGCAAACTCAATGAAACATATTTTAATGGCAAGGAAATAAATATATAATAAGGCAGATATACTTTTAAAATAATACCTTGGTATATGGTATAATTAATCATTGTCCTAATTAATGGGTTTAACTAAAAAGGATTCCAGTTATTTTGTAGTGTGAATCTACAGTAGGGGTGGCATATAAATGGAGTGGAACACATAAATATATCACAGATTTTAATTGTGGAGAATTTATAATTCAAAAGTTTTTCAAATGATTATAAGCAAACCAGCAAGAATGTATATTTCTGTTAAAATTCAATTCTAATTTGATTCTCTAATTCAAACAAAAGTTAAATAAATGCCCAGAACTATTTCTGATTAGGATCCAAAAAAGCCACAGATGTACAAAGTAGAATTAAATCCTCAACTGAATACTGCTGCTAAGCTTTTCTTCTGTTGCTAGTGTTTCCACTAAAGAGCAGCCTACCTCTTCAGTAGTGGAAGCAGCTGTATTACATCTTATATGAGGAAATATTACCAAATATTATGCAGATCCCTTTTTGGAAGTTCTTTTCATAACAAATGGGATGTGGTAAGCTGAATAATTTTAGAGGAAATGTTTAAACATATTGTACAGCAAGTCAGGGTTATAGCTGAACAAGAAGCAATCTTATAGGCTAACTATACTTGTATATAATGGCTAAACTGAAAGTAAGATACTGGTACTTCTTAACTTTCCAAAAGCAAACAATAAAAAATAGAAAAATTAGGAAGCAGTACAATACCGTGGGGTTTGCATAAGAGGTCATTACATATTGCCTTGAAAGGCCCAGTAATATATTCTCTAGAAACATACAAGCACAGGCTTGCCTGCACCCAATCAAAAACATTAGAGGGTTCTTCCACACTCATTAGGCTTTGTAGTTTGTACCAATTCTAATAGGAAGTAATTTTATTCATTCTTGTTAGATCGAAATTATTTAGAATTGAAAAAGTTGTTCTATTTTATTAGGGAAATCTGTAGATAATTATTCACGAAGCCCATATAGTGTTTGAAATATGAGCATAAACTATTGACAGGTACTATTGTCAAGATAAGAACAAAAATTGCAAGTCAACAGTAGTATTTGCTGTTTTCAACTACAAGTACTGTGTTTGCAGCATGTGTTGCTATTAGAAGTCCTGTAATTAATCTTCAGAGAAATAATTAGATTTCTGGTGGCAACTAACTGGGATTTTTAAAATTCATTTGAAAAGAAAAATAATATTTTTGGCAATATTATCTTTAGCACAGGAAAATGATAATGACAAAGCAATAATCATTCATGGGGGAATACTTGTTTTAAGAACATGCATTGCATACTGTGGCTAAGTAGATCTCACATTCAATGTTATTTATAAGGTTAATTTAGTGTCTTGGTCTGAAACTTACAAAACAAACAGCAAACTGCATAATTATATCCTCTTTCCTTCTAGCAAGTTTCCAGAACAAATTCCCTTACTCTCAGCTCATCCAGAAGATGTAAATACATCCACACCATACTTCATTGCAGCTAAGACAAAGCTGTGTTCTCAAACATTCTCTAAATCATCTTAAAACCTGGACCAGTGGGGAATATGCGAGGCATTGCTTGCAATTAAGAGAAGTACTACTGTAATTCTTAACAATAAACCAAAAATGTAAATTCATCTGCAGATGATGATGGAATGGGAACATGCTTGATGGCTGCTTCATATTTCTAAAATGAAATTTAAAAATCAACATCTTTATAAAGGAAAAATTGAGTCAACTAATAACAATATAAAGTTTTATTTCCTGAGGGATTTCACCTTTTTTGACCTGAAGTTTTGAGGTTCCAACTTATTTATTTAGGAAATAGTAAAATATTACTTATTTATTAAAAAATCATTATTATACTTGGTTGAGCAGTTGGGCAGATTTTAGATCACTTATCAAGTCCTTTATATGCCATTTTTATCCACCTATGAAATCCTTCCAAAGGACCTGGGATTATTATTATTAGGAAATAAGTTTAAGAACAATAATTTGCAATCCTATGCATATTTCATGGAAGTAATTCCATTAAAAGACATAAACTATTCTTAAGGATTTCATTCTGAAATTATTTTCTGGATTCTGCCCAATACTATGAGTGGGCTTTTAGATTTATTACCATACATACAAAGTTAATAATGAATATCATCCATAGTCTACAGATTCATGAAGAAAGCACAGGTCCCTTGCCTGTTCTCAGGGAAACTATAAACAACGCCTCTTGAGGAAAATGTATTTGTGGCATACGTGTACTGTAGTCAGCATCTGTTTTCCAAGAAATAATCTAAACTGCTCTATTGACCTTTGTATCCATAAGGAAAATTAAAGCGAAGAGTAACAGAACCCATTAACATCAATAAGACACTGCCTTCCCCATCATGTAATAGTCACAAACATGCATATAAAATGATTTGAACAGCTTAGGGAAAAAAATCTGCAGACAATTTCTAAAAGAACAGCACATTTTATCAGGACACAGCAACTGTAAAAGAGTAGTATGTATTACTAACTTCTTCATGCCATCTGAAATGATTAAAAATTCAAGAAGTAAATCACTAGATCTAAATTGCAAATCAAATTTTGTGTGCGTCTGTATATTCATAGACACATACATTTTAAGCTACATTCAAAGTAAGTACATTAATATTAAATACCTGGATAGATGGCTTGTTTAAGTGACCCAGATTTGAAGTTGTTTGTCTTGGTTCATGTCCTAAGACCATCATATTAGCATTGATTAATCTGAAGGCATCGATAACAACCTGTAAAAACAAGACAGAAAAGTCAATTCTCTGAAGAAAATGCAAGTGATTGCACCAAGGAAAAGCAGAGACATCACAATCAAGTCGCATCTGTTTTTGGTCTTTTTCCAGAAAATTATTTAATTATAATATTAATAAAAAAGAACCGCCTGCTGGCTCTGCCATCAACACACCAACTCAGTTTAGTATTGCAAGAGGACACCAATTACGATATTTTTCAAGGTGATGAGAGAAAATAAATTAAGTTTCATGCTCTCTTACTCGCTTTTGATTGCTATGTTTACATACATACATACATACATAGACACACATTGTAACTTTAAAAACATCTTCTGAATAATAGGGAGACTAACTCTGAAACTGAGCACAAGCTAAGGGACCCTGTGTAAAGCCCACTCGTGTCACATCAATTATACCAACGGAACACTTGAGATGACAACAAAATTATAGCCAGCAAGGAACTTGCCCCATGTATTCCCTCCTAGTCAGATGCTTTTTATTTCCTGCAAGTAAGAAAGAGGCTACACGCTGTCGGATGGATTACGATGACCTTGTCAGTGTCATGACCAAGAGCAAAAAGAAAGGGAAACAAAAAGAAGGTCACAAAGATACTAATATAGCTAGTAACTTTCAAAACTTTATGGTGTATTTTTAATTCTGTAAAATGCCATAAATGATTCCCTGATTCCAAGAAAGATAGAATGTGGAGCAATGCAGATTAAAGACTGGAATGGACATTTTCAAACTATGTTCTGTGGTACTCTAAATCTTAATGGGTTTTGTGAGAGGCTAAGGGGGGGAGTTCACTCAAATGAGTCAATTTTGTGTCACAAAAACTTTGCCTTTTGATTGGAGGTGGCAAGATTTTTTTTTCTTCAGTGAACAGTGCTGTAGCCTGAAAAGGTTTTAAAATCTCTGAACTAGAGTATTACTCATACAGAGTTGAGCCATTTCTTAATTTACCCGAGCTCAACAATCTAAGAAGATATGCATGTTTGTGTTGTTTAGGATGAGCTGTACATTTAACAGCCTGCAGTCTGCTTTTCATAGGTGCCTTTTGGAAAGGCATTCTCTCCGCTGTACACCAGTCCTACACAATGATATACAGAACAGTATAAAGAATTGAATGAACATGGCTATAAATTTCAACTGGAGAAACATAACAGTGGTTTTCAGTAAATGTGTATGCATTTGCATTTGATGAATTGTCCAAGAACAGCAATCATTTCCCTATGTGTACGATGTTCTTGTATAAAAGGAGCATTTGAATCCAAATGCTGCTTCTATACAAAACAGTGGCACAATGAGAGAGGACAATCGTTTCGTTACACAAAGGGAAGCATAAGGAAGAAGTTGGAGGCTCAATAGCATCCAATAAGATCCTTCAGACTAAAATAAATGATTTTTTGAAAAAAAAACACCAAACAAATTTGTGACCACCAACAAAAAATAATTATGAAACTACACAATTGTTTGGCTCTTATTTCAGTTTATTTTCATGGGCAGCAGATAAGAACTTAAGCTGTCTTCTGTACCTCTTTTGCAGGAGAAGTACCAGGTAAATGCATAAACGTTACTCAAAAATGATGTAAGATAATTTATAGTCATTATGTTTTTTCAGAAGGGCAAGACAGCTACAACCATATACTAATGCTCCAAAGATATGAAATATGTATCATCTACACATTTTACTGGTCAATCCTGCACTAAAGAGTTGCTTTAAGCACTGAATAAATGAAATAAACTGAAATCTCAGTTTGTTGACATAATGAGCTCACTTTTAAATTAGAGTTCATGTGATCTTCATATTTTAGTTCACACAATATTCAATCTGTATATTTTAATATGGTTACCAATGATGAATAGAATAGATAACATCTGAGTTGCACATTGCACTAAACCATGCTGTTAGCATGTTATATGAATTGTTTGCAGACATACTATTTATTCAACAAGCAATGATTAAAACAATGATGGCTTAGCATTTTATGAGCAGTGATATGAATTGATAAGGGAAGGAAGAAAGCCCATTTTACACTGCATATCCTGTGACTGTTGAATCATTGTTTAAGAGATAACAGAGAAACCGAATGGCCAAAGGCAAAACAACAGCAACAAAAAACACCAGTAGGAAAGGGAGTTACTTCTGACCTCCTGCCAGCATTACTACAACCAGCAACCCTCCAGCAGCTCATGGTGGGATTCTGGAGGGCTCTGGTGAATTCAGTCTACCTGGTCACCATCAGGCAAAAAATGAGCTGGTCTACCTGGCTTCTGGAAGGCTAGAGTGGGATCAGTCTACTGAATCTCTGGGTGGCAGCACAGCAACACTGAAGCAATTACAAATTCACCAAATTTCACCCCACTAGAGTCAAGAGTTCCAAATTTTGAACATATTCCTTCAGTTTGCCCAACTGAGGTACCTTGGTTCAAAAACTGTTCCCTTATGACTTACTGTTTGCTCAATTAAAGGTTACAGATACAAGGTTTTAGTGGTATAGAGATACTAAACCTCCTGACATTTCCATGGTAGGACTACGGTAAGAATGCACTTACATAAAACTCTGAAGACATAAGAAGCTTCTTATGTTCTCACACTAATTTGATCAATATGGCTCCCATTAAAATATGGAATTTCAGCAACAGACTCCCCCCTAATGGGGTGGAACAAATTAATGAAAAAAATCATGTTTTTTTCCTAACTTGTTCTAGAATTAAGAAAACCTCAGGAATAGGTATGTAGGTTTTATAATGTATTCATCCTACTCTTCTGGCTCTCAAATTCTACAGTACCACCCTTATTCCTAGGTCTATATTTAACAGTGTTTCTCTGTTTTCAAGCAACTTTGGCCTTTAATATTATATAGTAGCATTAACTTGTGCAGAGAGAACTTAGGAGGGGAGGGGAGTGAGCATAATTTATGTATGTTTTTACAAATCACCCAATCATAATTTTAAGGGTCCTTCCCCTCCCCCACTCAAGAAATTTGCTTAGACTGAAATGCGTGAATGAATAGAACTTGATTCTCCTTAGCAGTAGTTCCTAAAGGTAGAAATTGTCTTTATGCAGTAACCCAATGCTCTGCATATTGAGGTCTCATGACCACTTTTGGATACCAGTTGCATTCCATGTGCCATTTCAAGAAATATGTATATGGTTATTATCACAAACAAAACTACTGACCAAATAATGAGCGGATTAGATTTATAATACAAAAATACTGACATTGTATTCCTTCTGACTTCCTGTTGGCTTCCTCACTGACTTTGCTTACTGGAAGCCGGCAGGGAAGTCATAATCACAATCACAATCACCAATGCTATAATGACCATAAGTTTGCAAATACAACTGGTCTGAAGATTCTTAACATTTCAGTGCCATGACAGTAATGGGTCTCAGTTTGTGTATGCTGTTTTTTTTTAGTTAGTACATTTGAGGTACCTTGATTTAAAACTTTTTGCATTATGATGCACTGTTTGGCTAACTGAAGATTAGAAACAGACAGGAGAGTTTTAGTAGTATATGGATTGAGTCTTATGAATCTCCCAAACTCCTGAAGCAGCATTTCAGCCATATGTTCTAATTTTTGAACACCTGCAAATGCCCAACCACAAAGGAGTATAAATTAAAAGTAAGCAAAAACAGAACTAAATATCCTACACTGTAGTCCTCTAGAGATTTGCTCGCTAAGAAATGACACAAATAAAGAATTTACTCAGAGGGGAAGATACAGCTACTTGGCACTGTATCAGAATCACAAGGTGCTTTGTATTTTAGAGTACTACTAACACTTGCATTCCTAGAATGGATTAGAACTGACTGCTCCACTAGAAAACGTGGAACCTATCCAAGACAGCAGTGTTTTATAAGAGAATTGTTTCTACTCAGATTTGAGCTCCATATGCACTTTTCACGATGAGCTATTTGAATGGATGCTAAATAATTGGCCATGCATCAGTTTTGCAAGTGTGCTGGGATTACAGTGGCCCATTTCTACAAGGTCATTTTTAATCATTTTTCTGAGAAAATGCCTTCAGCCATCTAGTGTCCTGCAGTGGAATTTCAAGGAGAAAACGGTTTTGGAACACATACTTGAGTTTAAAATTTTTTATTGTGTAGAATATGGGCTAACAATTCTAAATACCAATGTTACTGCATCTATTTATTACACTATATTTTTGATCAGTAGTTGTATATGTTTTGGTGGAAGATGTGTTTATGGGCTTGCACCACAAAATGTTACTGGACTACTGGACAAAAGTGTTACTTGAGTGACATTTTGCTTTGACTTAACAGCATCAATTCAACCCATAAGAAGGAACATTTTAACTACACCAAGATTAAAGGAATTCACTGCAATCACTATAGCAACTGTCTTAGGGAAAACTAACATGCTGAACAACCTGCAGCCTAAAATTAGATCTGGGACGCAATAAAAAGCATAAATGCAGCAACACACCCTACATTTTGATTTCTAAGCTATCCTATAATTGCTTTTTTTGCACAGTAAGAACAAATAAGTTCCTTCTTGAGAGAATTGTATGAGAATAAATAGGCTCATTAATGTCCAGTACGCTAATGAGCAGTGGATGAAGGAGGTGTTAATTATGCTACAGTAAGATTCAAGGATAAAGCCCTGGTGAGCTCTTGGATATACGTTATAGCTTAAGCCTTCACTAGGTTTGTGTACTTTGAAGTTCTTTGCAAAGCACAATAGCAATGTAGTAACCTTACAGTCTGCAAAAGAAATTTTTACAGGCAGTTGGATCACAGGGTCAATTGAAGGAAAATAAATTAGTACTGCTTTAATTTTGTTAGCATTTGACTGTTTAAAATCTTAGCTTCCTTGGACCACAATGATTTATAAGTGCATTAAAAAGGCTTAATGCAAAATTACTTCCAAAGATGAAGAAATAAAGAGCTTCCTCTCATGTCATGGTGGGGGAAAGGGTATAGATTAAGGTAGCTTTTTATTACATGATATCTGCTCCTACAATTCTTCTCACCAACTGGACGATTTAATTCTGCCTGGTGCAAGTGCCTTGAGACTTTGCAGAGGTCACTTCAACAGTAGACAGCTTATAACAAAACCATTAGCGGTTTGGCTAGCTTAAGGAAACCTCTTACTTTTCTTTTTTTGTTTATTATCACTGCATGAATCTGCAGCATATGATAGTTTATAATTTCTCAGGCTTGTTAAATTCATGTTAAAGGTCTGTTTTCTTGTTGAATAAATTTTGTTCATATAATGCTGCCTATTTCATACAGTGAGTCTTTAATAGCACCTTTGGTCTATGCGCAACTCACAGATCAAAACAGAGGACTAAAATAGGGGTTGATGATGCTATTTACATGTGTGATTCCTGCTGTCTTCTTGTTAGTAGCTTTAATATAATAGAAGACCTTGTCTGTTTTGTAATTAACACATCTTTACTGGAGAGATATTTGGAAGTGATTGCTGTGAATATACTGGTTAGTAAAATAAACACAATCACACACCACTTTCTGTTATCAGACAAATTTGTGAATTGTACACATTATACTCCAGATCAACAAACTGTGATATAACAGCCAAAGAGAAGACACATTTATATAACCCTATATTTTTTTTTCTGAAAACATGCATTCATTCTGACCTTGTAAATATAATTAGTTTGTAGGATGCATGGAATTAAAAAGCACAGATTGTTTAGTAATTGCAATGACTGCAAGTAGGATACCCAATATTTGGAAACTACCTAAAAAAATCAAAACAACATTTTTATTTACATCTGTTTCTTACAAATCATCACTATCTAGAAAATACTTTCTTACTTTCAGTTGTTATTCAAAATGAATTATCTACACCATCACTTGCCTTTGTCAAAAGATGGCTTTCAAACAGCTCTTCTAGTAACTTTTTCATCAAATCATCCTACTATTATTTACAAATCCATCTCTGGACACTGTTTCTAGAATAATATGCTTAATAGTTTTATTACTTAAAAATATTTCAGCAATGCATTTATTTTTTATAATTAAGCTTTTTCCAGAGGTATTGCAATTGACAAGTGCCCATATACTGCCAGATATCTACTTCTTAAATATCTCAACATATCACTACAGTACATTTTTTTTTTGGGGGGGGGGTGAGGAGAGAGGAGGGAGAACAAACTTCTAATATGAGTGTAATATCTTAAGTGATGGACTGCAATCAGTTATCTTAGCAGTTAGTTAGAACTGAAGCCCCTTCTAACATCGCTGTTTCTTCCAGAAAATGTCCCCGAAGCCCCATAGCAAATAGAAACTATCTTTAAAAAATGCATTAAGATGCTTTGCAATTCAAGCATCCAGCCACTGTTCATACACATTTATAAGAAAACAGCATTGTATAAGAAATCCTGTGTAAAGGCTATAATGTAACTATTGCCAGGTATGCAAGGAAAACTAATGTCCCATCTAAAATCTCCTTTATCACCTGCAACTGAACTGTTATCAACTGCTTAGTTGGTTTCTAGATTCTTTGAAAAATTAAATGGAACTATGACCCTCGAAGTGCAGCTGAAGTTTATGACCACTTTGATATTTATGCTGGTGTGCACACTTAAAAACTGTGACCAAAGAACATCTTGGGTCCCCTGTAGGCCCACAGCATAAAAAATTCAGAGAAATCTTACTTTTATGCCATTTCCAATGAAAAGCACTAAGAACAGAAATTGACTCATGCCAAATGCATACCACTGAATTGCTGTGATTGTGAGTTTTGAGGTCTTACACATGGTAATTATTTATAAAAATGTCAATTTTAGTTCTGAAAAAAAAAAGATTCTTAGGAGTGCATACATTTTCCTTCTTTATCCTTGGAGGATTTGCTTGCTTTGGTCGGGTTTACTATGCAACCTGAATATCCAGAATGGAGAGACAACTACAGAATAATACATTTGGTCTGACAAGCAAAGACATGCATTTATAACCCCAAAAGCAGAAAAACCACAAGTTTCCAAGCTTTATGTCTTACCAAAGAGAGATGGATTATTCTACATCTCCCATGGTAAAAGGCATTTAAAAATTAATACTATTAAATGAAAAATGTACTCAAAAACTTTTTCATTTAGAAAAGGGAAATAAACTGTTGCAGTTTAACAAGCAAAAATAACTGCCTGCTCTGAAATATACCAAATTGAGTGTTATTGCATTAAAAAAAAACACCTTCAGCATAAAGTTTCTCTCTGTTTAATGAAGCATTCTATTTGGAACTTTTATTCAACTATCTCATATAACTATACACAGTTGAGAAGGCAATAAAAAACCCAAGCATGCAATTATTATTTGTATGCCATATATATGTATATTTTATCTATGAAATAATTACTAGAGAGAAAGAAAACATGAGATAAAAATGGAAGAGAAATAAAGCTGGAAATACACAAGGGCTTAATTCAAATGAACTTCCAACTGCAAATGAGCTGCAAACTCATACATTTCTTTATCTTCCTTCCCTCTCCACATGCTAACACAGTTCACATTTTTCTCTGTTGCTTGTTTAGTACTAACCAAAGTTCGCCACAATGTCAAGCTTATTAGAGCCTACATTCCAGATGGAGAATCAGAAACCAGCCAAGTATAATTTCTGGATACGTTTCAGAATGTCCACTGATTCAGGCAAACATGGCAAACCACAGCTTAAGCTGAACATGTCAAGGTATGGAGGAAATAAGATTCTATCTGTGTGGATCCATACCTTCTGGTTTTTTTTTTTTTTTTTAAGAATATGGACTAATCATGAGAGATAAAACATGGTTATATAGCTGAGCATAATTACAAATGCTAGCTAGTACTTACTATCATTCAACTGAAGTTCTTAGTAAACAAAATCTGTGAAATTGATACCTCCCAGTCAGGCATCAATAAACAGATTCAATCTCCTAACTATTTATGAATGTCTCTTACACAAAGTGAGTTTCCCCCCCCATAATTCACCAAGCAACTTAGCCATTGCTGAGTGTTCTAGAGATTGAATTAAAGGTAGTCCTTCACTTACAACAGTTTACTTAGTGACTGTTCAAAGTTACAATGGCACTGAAAAAATAATGAGTAATGAGCATTTTTCACACTTATGGTGGTTTCAACATCCCCATGGTCACATAGTTTACATATGGCTGCTTGGCAACTGACTCACATTTATGACGGTTGCACTGTCCTGGGGTTATGTGATCCTCTTCGGTGACCTTCTGATAAGCAAAGTCAATGGGGAAGCCAGATTCACTTTACAACTGTTTTACTTAACAACTGCAGTGATTCATTTGACAACTGTGGCAAGGAAGGCAAAATTGAGGCAAAATTCACTTAATAAATTTATCACTTAGAATTGTTGGGCTCAATTGTAATCATAAATTGAGGGCTACCTGTATAAGTTACTCCTTGCTCACAATTCTGAATTTGTCCAGTGTGTTTACTATATAATAATGTGAAATAGCATCAGATTCTCTGTCAGTTTTTAAAAATGGACAACCCACTGATTTTGATTAGAGGAGAATATTTGTAGGATTGAAGGGTCCTTGATGTTTGCTGTGTTTGGTTGTTTTCTTGTAGACGGTTCATTACCCAAAGTAGATAACCTAATCCAGGGAATGGGGTTTGCTCTCATTTTATATTCTAGTGACTTGCTCTGTCAGTGCTGGTGGAAGTGGTCTTGGTAATTCTTTGGTTGGGCTATTTACTGCTATCAACAGTTGCTTGATTGGGATATTGTTTGCTTCTTGATCATCACTCTAATGTTAATCTTGGTGTTAATCTCTGCTCATCTGGATGCTGATTGCTGGTGAGGGGGTGTTCTGGTCTTTGGTTTGCTGATTGTCTCTTCTGAATGGTATCTAGATGTTGTTTATGTCTATGTGACACTGATGGCCAATTTGTCAGAGTGCCTGGCTTCCAAGAAATATCTCATATTTTTGGACTTGGCTTGGTCTAGGATGGCCATAGTTTCCCAGTTGAAACTATGGTCTAGTCGAGGGGTGTCAAACTCAATTTCATAAAGGTCCAGATCAGAGTTGTGTTTGACCTTGGGGCGCCAGGGTAGGCATGGCTGGGGTGGGCGTGACCAGCTCGACATCTCTTGTACTGGGGGTGTCTGTGGGGGCCCTCATGCTCTGCCAGCAAAAATGGGCTCCCGAGCTCCATTTGTGGCTGCAATGTGTGTCTTTTGATTTCCTTAGGAAGTTTTGGATAAGTTTAGTTGGTTTGTATGCTATGCTGTGCTTTTTATAGTCTGTTGATGGATTTTATATGTTTTTGATGTAGGGCAGTGTTATCCTTTTCATAGTTATGCTGGTTGTGCTATGTTGCATTTAGTGATCAGGAAACATTTTGATGAAGGTGTGGGGATATTCATTTTGTTGGAAGATGTTGCATAGATGATCTACTATATTTCCTCTTTCTGATATTCAGGGTTGTCGCAATGTGTGTGTGCTAGTCTAAATAGTGTTCTTATGCAGCTTCTCTTGTGGAAGTTGGGTTGTCACTGAGGTAGTGGAACACTTGATGGATGTGGATGGTTTTCAATAAACTTGTGTTGCCATTGCTATCTCTGCTGATAAGGATATTCAGGAAGGATAGTATGTTGTTTTCTTCCCTTGTGAATTTTATACATTTGAAGATGATGCTGATGGTTGTGGTGTGTTCTCTAGTTGGTCCTTTTTTAAATTATGACAAAGATGTCACCTACATATTTGGATCCATATTGTGAGCTGTAGGCAAAAAAGTGCTATCAATTCCAGGCATTGCATTATGGTCTCTGCGATGAGTCTTGAAAGCAGTGATCCCATGGGTGTCCCTTTGTTTTGTTGACATATTTGTCTGTCAAATTGAAGGTAAATGGTTAGGCAGGGGTTGATAAGATCCATGATTCTGGGTATTTCTGTCTTGGTGTATTTGGTTATTTGGTCGAGTGTACTGTGGACTACTTTCATGTATTCTTTGGCTGTTTTTATTTAATGTATGG
Source organism: Laticauda colubrina (assembly GCA_015471245.1). Classification (NCBI taxonomy): domain Eukaryota; kingdom Metazoa; phylum Chordata; class Lepidosauria; order Squamata; family Elapidae; genus Laticauda; species Laticauda colubrina. The sequence goes on along the minus strand of BLBF01000011.1, from coordinate 9,799,060 downwards.
CATATCATACATAGACTAGCAATATATGTTAATATTTCATCTAGACTAGAAAAACACAATAAAATAAAAAAATATTAAAAGGATCTATGTTCAAATACCAATGTCTAGGCTGTCTAACCAATGAAGCACAGCATCATTTATTTTTACAAAATCAGATATTGGACTGGTGTCTGTCCTCAGTTTACAGACAGTCATGATGGGACATATAGTTTGACATGGGATCCTGCTGTTACACAGAGGGGAGAATACTATGCCCCAGTCATACAGTGAGTCCTGGCAAATGCCGTGAGAAGTACAAATCCTATTCAGGATTGTCCACTGTCAATGTGTTCGTTCAAAGTCTGGCACCTTTTTTGTAGGGCCATTTATATGTGTTCTTATGTCTGAGCATTCCACAACTGACTGGGAATCAAATATTAAAGTTGTTGGGCAGATGTTGTGGGCTTCCTGGATTTAAGTCTTCCAGCTAATAAATAAGGAAGGTCAGCATGGTAGGTAGAAGTTGTTCATAATTTCTGTATTCTCTCAATAGTGCATCTTGCCTTCATAAAGCTGGCAACGCTATATGGCTCAGAACATGAAGGCAGCATATCAGAGTGGTTTTAATACATCTACTTGTAATCCTCATGGTGTTGTTGAGTTTGGCATCTAGCTTACTAGCATGGTAGTTGTAAAGCCATACAGGGACACAGTATTCTGCTGCGGAGTAGATCAGCCCTTGTGCAGATGATCTGAGGGTGGCAGCTGAAGCCCCCCATTTAGTTCTACATAATTTTTGAAGTATGTTGCTCCTAGTATTGATTTTTGCTGTCATATTCTCCAGTTATATCTTATAGGAGAGAGTCTGGTCCAATGTTACTCCAAGGTACTTTGAATGGGTGTTATAAGGGAGTAAGCTGTTGTTTAAGTAGAGCTTAAGTAGATATGTTGTTGTTAGTAGACTCCCCAAACATGAAGTAGCAACAAGGGGAAGCCCAGACTAAAAACATCAGAGAAAAACATTGTAGAAAGCATTAAAAATGTCTTGGAAGGACAGAGGGAAGTTCTGTTACAAAGGCAATCTATATACATCCAAAATTCTCCTGTTGGTTTGATTATTTGTAACTGTCAGCTGGGTGAAATAGTGCATCAGGGCAACAGTTTTTGAATAAATATACTTCAAACGGGCTAACTTACAGAATGCATCCTAAATGTGGGATCCATAACACCCGTGGAATTGAAAATTGGCAAAACTGTGGCTACTTCAATGCTGTGATGGTCAGCAGCAGTCACATGATCTTCATTTCAATGTTCCCTGATAGCTTCCTACAAGGAAAGTCTCGTGGGAAGCTGGCAGGAAGTCAGAAGTCACTCCTCCTCTCACTGCCCTTTTTGCCCAACCATGGTCATTCTGTTTTTCAGTTTAGTAAGGAAATATCTCTGAGCAGGTTACAGATTGTGTACGACTTACACATAAATGAAGTTTTCGTTCATACTAACAAAGAGATTTTCAAAAATGCTTGAGACAGCCTCTCCTTTTCATATGAAAATAAGGAAGAGAAAGGAAGCACATTTAGAGTTGCAAGATTCTGTTACTACGGCTTTTTAAAAAAAAAAAAAAATTATGTCTACATGGTCTCTGTTAGTGTGGTCTACTTGTGGGACTGACAGTAATGCAGGCTAGGGAAAAGAAATTAGCTGGCTCTGGGAACAAAGTGGAACAAACTGTGGATGGCAGACAGTATACCAACATTGAGAATCACTGAAGGTAATGGTTGGATGGCTGGAGAGAACTGCCAGAGAGTGTATGAATGACAAAAGGAGAGGAGAGAATAGACTAATATTAGTTAATTGATTTGAGAGTAAGAAACATTGATGAAGGATTCTTCAGAAACTGCTGCCCATCATGTCTCTAAACAGAACTATAGATAACAACGTCTCGAACCAGTACTTGAGTTCCATGCATAGAACTCAAGCTGAACCATTTTTGAAAGTTACATAATACATAACAAGGACTGCTCATTTGACCAACAATTGGTATAAAGATAGACATTTTATTAAGACAGGGTCATTTCAGCTCCTCCTTTCTCGTGAATGCTTCTATTGTCAGTATTTTAAGGATTCTTCCTCTACATTTTAGAGACACATCAGTTTAGCGGAAATAAGATACATTTGGCTGAATTTTAATCAACAGTGTATGTTTTATATATATAGGAATATGGTAGATGAGGAGTTTGCATCCATTGTTATATGCAAACCTCTCATCTGAATATTGAAGTTCAAAAACTTGTCATTTTCTGACATTGGGAATATATTACACTCTTATAGTACACTTACAGGCCAAAGAACTCTCCAGACCCAGACCAGTTATGCGCTAGCTGTGTACAACTAATTAGCGAAGAGCTAGGTTTGGATGGGAGATCATACAAAAGTGGAGTAGTTGATGAAGGCAAACATTCGGAAACACAAAAAATTAAGCCTTAAGAAAAACTGAAGCTACAGGAACATCAAGAGACCAGATGATCCAATGTGACTTGGGGAGAAGCAAAGACATACCAAAGTGTGCACGCTAGTCCTCAGAGCAGATGGCACACAACAGTTCTTGGTGTTTGCAGTTATGAATCAACAAGATATTTCTACAAACCATACTCAAGAAATCAATTTTGCCAAGAATCTTGTATAAATTCAGGCTCTGATGAAATGGAAGTATAAATTAAGATGGTCCACTGAAACTGAGTTTGGAATTGATTTTTTAGAAGGGAATTTGATATATTTTCCGAAGTTATAGAAGTGGGCATATATTCTGGATAGTCATATTTTCAACTAGCTGCTTTATTTTTATCAATCTCACAGTATTTGGGACAATAACCAATTTGAAGGCACTCTGAACTTTTATTTGTACTTTTTTTCCAATAAAATTATCTTTCTGGATCTTTTCAATTCTTTCTGTGCTTAGGGCATCAAAGTGTGTGTGGTTTCGTGTTTCTTTTCATATGACAATAGTAGCAATACCACTTAGACTTATATACTGTTTCACAGTGCTTATACAGCCCTCTCTAAGCAGTTTGCAGAGTCAGCATAAGCCCCCAACAATCTGGGTCCTCATTTTACCCACCTCAGAAGGATGGTAGGCTGAGTTAACCTTGAGCCTGGTGAGATTTGATCTGCCAAACTGCAGGCAGCCAGCAGTCAACAGAAGTAGCCTGCAGTACTGCATTCTAATCATTGCGCTACCATGGCTCTAGTAGTAGATATTGGGTTATAAAAATGAAAAAGCTGCTTCTATTTTTCTGGAAAAAGAAAGGAATAGGAATTGAATTCCATCTTCCTCAATGTGATTGATTGCAGGAACCTCCGGGGTAGGAACGGCAAACTGAAGATATCTCCAGAAAAGTGGAGCTGAAAACTGAAGAAAGACCAAGGAATCCGTGAATAAACTTATTCCATAGAAGTCAGTCTAAATAAGGTGAGGATGGGAGATCACCCACGCATGCTCCAGATGGTTGCTCCTTGTAAGGGGACCATAGGATACTAGTTTTCCACGGGATTGAGCACCAAGAGATAACGAGATCATCCCCCTTGCTCATAATCCAGCATAGCCTTTTAAAAGACACTACGTTTGGAATCTCACTTTCAGAAATTGTCTATTAACCATTTTAAAGTTATTGAAGACCTTCAGAATGACAAATCTAAAAAGTCATCAAATACAAGCATATTCTCTGATACCAGTTAATACTGGTACTTAGAATATGACACAAAACATCAGAAACATTAAAGAAGATCTTTGAAGAATAGAGCTAGAAATTAATAACTATGATGTCAACACTGTCAATGATGTCTGTTTTTATGTATATACAATGGCCAAAATATGTTATGAAGAATGACAGGTGTGGAAAAAATACTGGAAGTAGAATTACAAATGACAGGCCAGGATAATGATTTGGAAAAGGACACTTGACTGGATATACAAAAATAAAACTGGCTAAAGTTTTAAAAATTAAAAGGAAAATGATTAACCAAGAGAATGACCAGGAAAATGTTTTCTATTAGAGTTATAAAAATGGCTTTTAAAGTCTTGAAGAAATCTGTTCAATGGGATAAATAAGAACTGAAGATAAATCAAATCCTACAACAATATTTGAATTAAATATTAAGACAGTTAAATATTAAGAAATGAATATAAAGTTTGCTTATTTGATAAAGTTAAATAAGACATGCTCTGCCAAAACATTGTGGACATTTTGCTGACATCAGGATTGGAAAGTTGATATTTTATGGATTTGCTTATAAATAAAGGAGTATGGAATTAAGGCACCATGTTCAAGGTTATTTGGTAGCATCGAAAGTAAATAAGGAGCTAAAACACTCCTTGCAGGATAGGTAGAAGCACACACCAGCATTTTCTCTGTAACATACTGGCCCAGTTCTAAAGTTTCTAGTGATAACACTCTAAATATAAAACTTCACAGCATAATATAGACTAAATGCAATACCATCAGGTTTGAGGCCTTGTCAGAAACAGAGTTGGCACAACAAGGTAGGTTAGGCAAAAATACTGCTATTTCAGCTGTTACCTTTCATGTGCACAAATGAGCTGGAGAATATTCTCAAGTATTAATCTGATTCGTCAGGAGATACTCTATGAAAAACTTGAATTCATTCTCTGAACATCTCTCTTATTAAGTTCAATTTTAGAAAATATAGATATTAACTTTTTAAGAATTCCAGAGAAATACAAAAGCTTACCTAATCAACTATAAATGTATCCAATCAATTATAAAAATGTCTAATGAGATGGGATTATATTAGCCAGCTTTATTAAGAAAAGTTAGCGAATTACAAAAATGCCTGGGAATACAGACTAGAAACATTCACAATGCCCAAATCCTCACTGTATTTGTCAACCTTTATTTGAATCAATGGGTAATCTGTAATAGTACAAAAGCACTGTTTTGCATCATAGGAGAAATTTTGAAGCTGAGAAGTAATTTCTTTGCATTATATTTTTTTTCTCCTTTCCTAATATCATTTCAATCTGAAATGCCAAGCATAATTTGATATTTTACAATTACCTATTTAAGTCACCTCATTTGAGGTTTTTTGTTGAGCAGAGGGATTGTTAACTGGACACACATATAGAAATATACTGACATTTAAAAAGAAAATTAACAGTTAACTTGGCCATATGTTGCTATTATTATACTCATACAAGTGATCATTTCATCCTATCAAGAAAGTGGCAACATTTATAGTTGGTTAACCAGCTTACGATCACAGATCCATTAACACAAAAACTTAAATACTTAAAATATTTATAACATTGCACAAATGTCATACATATTAATTGAATGACTATTCGGCAATACAATAGGAAAGCATGCTGAAACAAAACACCTCAGCAGTATTTTAAAGCAGTAACCACCTAGCCAATTTCTGTATGTTCTGTAGTTTTTCTAATCCACTCTCCCTGTGGCTGAGCAAAATCGAATTGCCTCTCACATTTGCAGACAGCTCTGTGAAGGTGATAATAGAGCTGCTCCCTGCTGTCATGAGGCAGGAAATAGGAAAATGGCATATGGGGCTAGAAAGAAATAAAAAAAGAATCAAACAAGAACAAAAGAGATTTCAACAAAGGACAAACTATAACCCAATATGCTTTGCAAGTTAATCTCTTTTCATCAGGATTCTGCATAATCATTCATCTGCAAACTTACCCTAAAATGTGAATGGTTGCAAAGTTGTTAGGGAAATTTTTATTTTGGAGAATATGCAAAAAGTACCCTGTTCCATCTCAAGAATGAACATTATATATCTCTAGAGAAGGATTTAATCTATCTTGATCTGCTATTTCATTTTGAAAAGATTGAAGGTTTTACCAACCTAAATTGTATTTATAGTCTTGACCCTAAGATACAAATTGCATTGGATTTAATAGAAATGCTTACTATGTAGGAAAATGGTTTTTTTAGTTTCTTTTTAACTTACCCATAAAGACCAAAGAGCTCTTCAAGAACAAAAGTACAGGAAATCAAATAATTAAAGGAAATCAAAATTATTTATAAAGCTCAAGCTAGCTATATTTAATTTAAGCAAAAAAGGAGAAGGATAATTCTCATATTCTAAAGAGATGGTTGAAATAACACATTTTCCAATTTTTTCCACGTAAAAGATTCTATAATATATGATTAAAAAAACATTAAAGGGGGCATTTCCCACACTTAATAAAAAATAGCACATACCTTTCCTTTTACACTCTGAATGGGATCCACTACTACTGCCACAGCTCTTTCTGAAAGGGCCTCAAAACTCTGTTGAGTATTGATATCCACACCAGACAACCAACAGCCAAAACCAGGATGACTGTGATACCAGCCAACAACCATCTCAGGTCTGGAAAAAAAGGAGGCAGTGGGATGATCAATTATTTGCAGCAGGACATATGAAAGGCAACAGTGTAATTTATATAAGAAAATATTAAGGTAAAAGAAAGCGCCAGTAGAAACTTTTATATTTATGCTCACCACATTATAATAAAAACATGAAAATGTGGTGAAGAAGTGCTAGCATTAAGGGAGGTGTAGTAACAAATGCAGCTCAGGCTCTCAGTTTTTCATCCTGATGCCACACCTCCCATCCAATTTTTATCCTTTCCACATTCTGGGAAATATCTCCTCTGAACACATTAGAGCCAAGTTGGCTTTTCACTGTGGAATATCTATTTCAAGCATGGATGATAGGATCAAATGACATCAAAAGATTAAATATCAATTAAACCAGAAGTTGAGATTTGCTCAAAAAGCAATTTGCACTATTCTGTTTGGTGGTCAAGACTTTTGTTAACATTACTTATAAGCTTTTATATCAGTATAAAAATTTCAGCACAAAGATGGCATCTGTTAACACATTCCAAATGAAGTCCAGATTTTTAAAAAATATTTGAATGTCAAATAATCTTTATTGGCTATACAGTGGCTGAAAAGTTGCAAAGGGTGGTTAGTTGTCCCTTTTCTATTGTGGTAATACAGAAATTTAACATCTTACTGAATATTGTAATTTCTCCATACCTGAAGAAAAAGAGTGATAGGAATCTGAAAATGCTTATCTGGCTTTTGACAATATATTAAAGCCATTGTTAAATGAAAGCAATCTATCGTATAAAGCACCCAGAAGTAAGGTTATGTTTAAACACTAGTAAATGAAAGGGCAGGAAATCAAGAGGACTTGGCTGTTATTATAACATATTTTATAGTCAACAAAGAAAATCCTAACCTTCCAGTCTGTTTTAACATATCCAACATTTTGGCTTGAAACACAGGATCAACTGCCTCCACACTGACTCCCTGCATTTGGAAGCAGATTAACAAAGGCAATTTTAGGTAAACTTTCATGATCAATTCAGGACATTAATAATATGATCTATTAACGAAGAGAAATGTCAGAAATCACAAAAATATTTCTTTTAACAAACACATTTAATCCATTAGTATTCACTGCTCTTTTTTAGAAGTGTATAGCAATTTAAAGCCTAGAAGATTTTATGAAGTGAGCTATGGCTGCTTTGTCTAAGATCTACTTTGTCTACTTCATCTCCCACCATGTATCCAATCTAATCTTGCTTTGAGAGCAATTCAAAAAGTAATTCACCACTATTTATGGCCTTTAGCCAGTAGCTTTCCCAACAAAATCCAGCCTTTTAATTAATACCCCAAGTTTATAAATGTAGTATTTAAAATTTTTTAGAGATATACTTTAGAAGAAAAGAATGAGCTTCAGAAGTCGTCAAAAGCAGACTTAGTCTAGTATCTCTATATGAGCACAAGAGGGCAAAGTCCGAAATCACCCCTCTTGAATGCTGTTCAACTTTATCTAGTCTCAATCAGATACAAACTGTCAGTCTGAGAAGATCCTGTGCACAGACTTGAACAATAAACAGTTAATTGGAATCTTCAAGTATGGGCCTGATTGTTTGCACCTTTCATATTGTTTACCATAGACTTCAATGCTTCATGCAACTGACAGCATCTCGTTACAAAACAACATAGCTATTTATGACTGGAGAAGCTATATAGAACATAAAGCATCACATTATTTATAAGTTTGGATATATGCACTCCATGTATGAATATTTTCTTCAAAAAAATTAAGCATGTTGGGGAGGAACATTTTTGAGATACAATTCTAACAGTATTATAGCACATGTGCTAACTGTAAGAACTCACCGTTCCTGACTGTGGCATAGCAAACACATCAATCACTCTGACAGTGTAGTCATCAACAAATTCTCCAAGCATGAGTCCCATAACTTCCATGGGAACACCAGCTCGACCATGCTTCAACATCTGGAAAGATCAGAATTCTACTGAATAATATTTAAGGAACAGATGCTTGATTCTCTGGTGGTTTTTAAATTTCTTTTCTATTATATATTCATATTTTTAGAGCTATAAGGCCAAAATCAACTTTCTCTGAAAACTCTATAGTATCACTTGTCTTACACAAAGATTCATAGTAAACTATTATTCGTATAGCAAAGGACAATGGGTAGGCAAGATAATGGATCTTATCTCAGAAGATGATGCCTTTAAAAAAGAGAAAAGTGTATTTTATAAAATATATGATCCCTCCAATGTCTATTAGTTCTGTTTGCATAAAACAATCTATAAAATCTAGGCTCAAAATACCTTCATTGGAAAAAGAACCTGAAGACCTACGAAGAGCACAACACCACCGAACAGTGAAACGCTGGTGGGGAAAAAATATCTCTGCTTTTATAGCACAAGTGTCATCTTTGACCATAAAACTGCTCTTCTTTGATCAGTGTGCCAGTTATTGCCCAACCGTCTAACTGTCATAATCAATGCCTTGCTAGCTTCTCATTTAGGATCATGCAATATATGCCGTATAATGCGGCTTATAAAAATAGTACCATTTTACTTTGTATTCTATATTGTACCGCATATAAAAATCATGAATAATTTGAATAAGTCACATTTAGAGGTTATGTGTAAAGCATCTATAGGCATGGAACAGATAGCTGTCCATAGTAGTAAAATTAAAGCTACTTACCAGTATACCTCAACCACTTAAAATACACAGTGGAGAAAAAAATGAAGGATAAAGAACTTATAAATATGAGTTCAATAATTTAATATACTTATTGAATGCTCAGTGTTGAGCAATTTTTACTGGCCAGGAGGAAAAACTGAACGGAAGTAAGAATATGACAAACAACTGTACCAGAAAGCAGCATTATCTAGCAACTGCTTGACCACATCACTCTCAGCATCCTTTGCCATTGCTGGGAGCTGTACTTCTGCAACACCTGGAAAGCTTCCGGTTTCCCATTTTTCATACCTGATTTTTAAACACCTCAGAAAATGTAATTTTCAATATAAGACACAGCAAAAACATCCTGCTTATAAGTGCTTTGCACAATACTTAAAAAACACACAAATATTTACCTTTAGAAGTGCAAGTGAAGAAATGTAAACTTGCTCAGCTGTGTCAACTGCAGGTGCATCTGTAGGAGGTCCCTAGATAAAGAAACAACACTCTATAATACATACAACTCTATTTTATAAATAAAATGAGCTTCATCTAAAAAGATGCTGCAGGAATATATTCTGTTCTATTAAATGCATAATTTTGAAACAAAAATGGTAGTAAGCAATCTCAAACCTCTACTCTAATATAGTGGAGTTTCAACTTTTCCTTCCCTGACTATTTAAAAAGACTCATATGAAGAATACTGTGGCTGTATTTCCTCCCCTGAACGTATGAAAAGAAGACACTTAGTAAGACACTGAACTATGAATTAGAAGATCTAATTTAACTCTGCATCTGTCATAAATTCCTAAGTGTTTTTCAGCAAGTCACTAGTTGGCTTCACACACTGCAATACCTCAGTGCCATAGTTTGATGAATAAGCATAATGGTTATTCCCATATATTAAGCAAAAACCTTACATGTCACATTGAATTTTAGCACAATACCTGAATCCTATCACTCTTAAGTATTGGCCCTGTACCTATGAAGATTACACAGATCCTTCTCCCATTCATACAATGCTGATTACTATTTATACATCTCTCAATTCCAGTCAAATCTATTTGGTTGTGCAGCATTTATCTAGTCAGAATAATAATAATAATAAATACATACTGCTCTTTCTCCCTCTCCCTTTCCTTCTCACAAACACACAATCTCCAATTAACTACATGTTTCTTACAGTGGTGTGACTATAAATGCTGCTAGGCTAGCATGATTAACTGGCACCAACACAAACACAATTTCCCTTTGCTTCATCAGTTTTTAGTTAAAGAGAACTTGGAAAATGGCTACAGGAGCATTTTGCAGATGCATTGGTGCAGTGAGAGGAAAAAAATGGACCTTCAATCCCTAGGCAGAAAAGCTGTGAACAAAATATTCTGCTCTTTGCTTTATGAGTAGCTAATAAAAAATTAGCACAATTGTCCCAGGTGTGAATGACGACCAAGGCCAAAATTATGTATTGTTCAAGTGCAGAATGCCATCTACAGCATTGCAAAATTAAAATTATGCAATTACTATAAATAATGACATAGTAGTACAAAATGATCTTTTAATTGTGATTTGTGACCAAGGATAACTTCACCAAAACCCACCATCCAACAATATATGCTCACGATCAAGCATTCAATAAGCAGTTTTACTTAACACTATATTAGTTTGCTTCATTATATTTAAAAATATTTAATAAAAATATTTAAATATAATGAAGATCTATTTAGCCCTAAAATATTAATATGTGAATTTTCAAAGATGGATATTCACAGGAGATTCAAATAATTCAGCTCACAATTCAGAAATACTGCTTTTAATGCCTGAAAATGACCTCACTCTAAATATTACAAATGAGAGAATAGTTCATGGCAACAGCTGTACAATGAAACAGAAGTTTCCTGATAGCCATTATGAAAATAATTGCCATTGTTTGTGTCCTGAAAATTTAATGGCAAAGCACCATTAATAGGGAACATGTAATATTTAAAACCATTAAGAATGTTTTATAAGAAAGGACTATGTTAGAAAACATAAAATTTAGTAACAGAAAGTTTCAGCAATTTTGATCTCTCCACATTATTGCTCACAACTCTGGAATACTCAGTTCTGTTTTCTCCTTTTATACACAACCATCATTTTCAATGATTTTCTGAAAAACAGCAGTATTACTGTTAAATAATCTGGATTTGTCACACAATTGGTCCTTAATTTATTACCATACTATTTTCAATAATACTAAGTACAGAGTGCAACTTTTAATACTTCATTCTGCTAAAACCAGTTTTTGAACTATTATGTTATTTTGTGTATTTGCTTAGAGAAGACGTTTTTCTCTATGGGTTTTTAAATATAACTGCTTTGCCAACACTGATGGATGTCAACAACATTTCTTAATTTAACCACAACTTGTTAGTACACAAGTATGTGCTTATTCCCTCTTCAATCTTCCAAAATTTCTTAAATAAAATTTCCTAATGTGCTCTACACCATATACTATATTCAACTAGTTGATTTCAAATCATATGCCAAATATTATGATTAACAAGGAAAAACTAGATAGTTTCATTTGATATAAGCCAAGAACCATTTGGTCAACAGGACTTCTCATTCTACTTATAGTGCTTAATCTTGAGGGTTCCTCAATCATTAGTGTAGAATAGATCTAATGTTCAGGACCTAATAATGGCAAATGATTCGATTCCATTGGATGTTGCCATCCCACTGGTATATGTTTCTCAGATACAATTGAGAACCAATTCTTTTAGCCTAGGCTTACTTTTTTTTAGCAAGTCTTACATGTGCCAATTCAGCCATACAGCCTATTTGCATATTAATTTGAAAATATGCTGTATTGCATAAGAGTGCATAAATTGCTATCCCTATCACAGGGACACTTTTTTTCTGAATATTACTGTTTTAGAATGAATACTTTCAGAGCAACAACATAAATTTGATTCATTTATGCTACTTACTTTGATTCATTTATGCTATTTATGTTTTGAAGCAAAATTCTGGATATCTATTTAAACAAAACTATATTTTAAATCTTCGGTCATGTAAATTGCTTATAGTTACCATCTTAAGTACAAAAGTAAATAATTTTTATTTTGTAATAATTACTACAGTAATTAACAGCATATTATTTTTAAGAGACTAGAAGAAACACACAGATATTGATCCACCAAATTAGAATTAAGAATGATGGCCAGAAAATACTGTCTGTAGATAGCAAAACACATTGGGCACCCTTAGTTCCACAGAATGATGGATTATTTTACACTCTTCTGTACCTATGTATAAGCTCATTGATATGCAAGATGGCACATCTGTACACCACAAGCTGTAGAAGATTGTTGTGTTTTCTCCCCTATCTTCCCTTCCCATTTACCATTGGGCAATATTAATGAAGATGCACAGTGCTGGTATATTAAATTGTTAAGATTATACATCAAACCACATCTGCCTGTCACTTTCCATTCCAACCAGTGATCTACAAAGGTGATGAAAAGTAAATATACTTTTCGCTGATATACCAGATGCATCAGAATCCCCAGAGAATCAATGTGCTAACATCATCACCAAAGACTAAAACTGAAGCAAGTCTTTAAATTTGGTCGTTTACTTACAGCTAAAGTAAGCCACAAAAATAAAATAACACAACTTTATGGCTTTTAAAAGTTCCTTTGTATCCAGTGCATACAAAAACAAGTGAGAAAAATCATTTCTGATTATACTTTTAAAGAAAAGAAACAGATGCTTCTTTCTGACTAAACTGTCTACCAAGTGTTAGACAGTGAACTGACCTGCCTGCAGGGCAATCGCATCAGCTGTAAGCTGCATCAATCATTTCTTTTAGCCATTCCTTATTAGCTAATGCAGAATTTAAGGTAGTTTTTCACAATTATTTTTTTTTTTGCATTTTAAAATACATAATACAATGTTTCTAAAAATCTAATAGAAGAATGATCAAGACAATCAATCCAGTGAGGTTAAAAATGAGGCATTACTTTTCTTCATGAGCATTCAAATATAATCCAAATATAAAAGCTGTGACTTTTCCTTGGGCAGCCCTTGTTGACTAAGTGTTAAAAAAGGCATTTGCCATTCTAACAGCATAAAACTAACGCCTTAAAGTGTTATCTACTCAGGCCTTTTAGCAAATTTGTTAACACTTTTAGGTATATTACTCCACCTTTCTCTTAGTGTGAACTGGTATCAATTATTTAGCCAGTTTTATTATGTTATTAGAATACCTGCTGATTTATCATGAATCAAAGTGTCATTTTAGAGCACTGCCCTTTACGTCACCATACATTTCTTTAAATGTAAATGATGGAAAATAAAGCCACAGCTACAAAAAGAACCACAGACATAGAAAATCAGTAAAAACTCCTACTGAATAATCTTCCCCGTTTAACCATGCTACATTAAAAACAGTTTTTAAATGTGGAAAAAGTGGTCCACTTCTTAAAAATGTCATTATAAAGGATACCTTTGTAACAAAATTATTAGATAGCTACGTCCAATATTATTTCCATTCATTCTCTTTAGTTAAAACCCCTTTAAAATATAAACACAAAACAGACATAAGCAAATGTACAACTATCCAACACTGTCATGTTTATTCTTACCCAATAAAATAAAAATAGGAACCTTTTAATACTTAATTTTGTGAGTATTAAACAACTAGTGTGAAAAACAAGATGCATGTAAACTACTTCTACTGCCTCTGCCTCAATGACTAGCTGAGACAACCTGTTATAGGAGGTGTTAATTGGCAATAGGAGTGCAAGTCAGAAGCATGTTCCCCATCGTCCTAACCCAGCAAGGCTAGGTCATTAAAGTGGAAATGAATTCTTTCATGCTGACTTAACTCTTGGAGTACAGATTTTCAGCTGTTATACCTACAGACAATTGAGTGTGTGTGCTACTTCAGATAGCACAAAAAGAGGCATTTTCTTCTTAAAAATTATGTGTACGGTTTATTATGCACTATATACCAGAAGTAATCTGTGAATGATCTAATGGTTAATGCACACATGACTACATGGAGACGTACAAGTAATCAAGTGTACAAGTATTCTGAAATGCACAACAGCCTGCAGACTTACAATAGAAGTCTGGGACAAATGATTCTCTTTAACAAAGGAAATGGTAACACGTTATTGCAATTGTGCCTAATTGTATCAAAAGTTACAAATATCTTTAAAATATTAGGCACAATTGACAAGAAGTCTTAGGAATAGAACAGCACAGAAACAGAATGAAGTAAATAACTAAGTAACTTTATATTTTTACTAATAATTAGGCCATCTAAGAAGAATTGTAGCAACATATATAGCGTAGAACACAACATCTAAACACCACCATTTTGACAGCTTTTGGGTGAAGAAGTAGTTTTAGGCCAAATAAGAAGCTTAAACTTCTGCTCCACTATAAAGTTCATCAAGCAAGCTTCAGCCAATTATATAACCTTTTCCATAATTCTTGATCTGTGGGAAAACTCCTTAACATTACCCCTTAACTGTGGACTTGCTTAACAACTGCCGTGTTTACTTAATGACCTTCTTTTATGATTCACTCCACTTCCACTTCCAGATTCTCATGTTGAGCATTGACTCTATTTTTAATCGATATATAGGTAGTCAATTTATAACTGGTCACTTAGCAACCCCTTAACATTATGACAGGCCTCAGACTCAAATTCAAATTTTTGAAAAAAACCCACCCACCCACCCTGGTCATCTGGCCACATTTTGGGTATTTGGCAACTCAATGGCAGCCATTTGGTGTGTCTTGCAATCATTGCAATTTACAATGATTTCACAGGAAACCAGTGTTTACTTTCAATTTTCAGAGGGAAAAAATGTCCCATAGCAAATAGTGGGCTTGCTTAATGATCTCTGTGTTTGTTTAATGACCATACAAAAAAGGGACATAAAACTGGGCACAACCATGTGATGGGCCGCTTAATGACCATCACAAATTATGACCAAAATTGTAGACTCAATGCTGCTCTACTTTATGAAAGGTAATATAAAAGTGAGTTAACCTTTTACACTTCCATCTTAATCAGCAACAATCAACTCCAGTGCAGCCATAACAGATATCATAATTTGTTACAAATACCTGTTGTCTTTGCACAAAACATTTTTAATTGTGCCCATTACAAACTTGTTAGCACTTTTTCATTGTAGGGACTACTACTGTTGCAAATTTCATCAATTTGTCTCAGTCAGACAGCTATGTATTTACATATATTTAAAATTAGCATGACTTAAAGATCATTGTATCAACCTGATTGACATTTTGTACATATCACCTTCCCAGCACCCTGCCTGCCAATTTCATTCTAGACTGCTAGAAAGCAAAGGGAATATAGACATTTATGTTCCTTCTATATTAAGTTATAGAATAATAAAGATCACTTTTCCAATTTACATTTCTGATCCTGGCAATGATCCAGAATATCTATGTCCAGACCATTCCAGAATACATTGGATTACTTCTTGAACATTAAATTGGGCCCACAGATTATATTAGATAATATCTGCACTTTATTAAGTAACAAACCATAAAAGAATTTACTTTATTAAATGTAGTGAGAAACTGTGTAGATAATTAAATAATGTTATAGCAGTCAATAAGCACTAGTGAAAAAAATCACAATGGAAGAAGCGAAGACAATACCAGAACCAAATATCTTTTTAATAGGAAGGTACTGTAAGATTTCCTTTTTAGGTACAGTAGAAATTATTTTCCATCCATGAGGTTATCAGAATGTTGAAAACAGAACAGCTACAGACAGTTACAATGCTTGAAAGAGCTTACGATCAAGGGAAAGGATGTGGAATATTGATTAGGTGTGTTTTGGATTTTATAACTTAAAATAATGTAAATAATACTCTGTATGAATTATTTGAGAGAAAATGAATGACTAAGAGAGCAGCAGTCAGAGGGAAGAGTCAATGTTTAAAAAATTAGAATTGCAAAGAGATTGATATGGTGACTCCTCTGAGCAAAGCCACGTTGAAAGCTATATTTTTTGGAAAGGAAAAAAAAGGCTACAAGTGGTTGCCTATGCCTCATTGTCAGATTATTTCAATATCTATACAGATTTCTATTATTTCTATTTTGGGGGGGAAACTTTAAAAACATTTAAACTCAGTTATATTACTTAAGAAGTTAAATTCAAAAGTAAAGCACTTCAGGATGATAGGGATTCAGTCCACATTTGTCAAGCAGAAAACATTCTTTCCTGTCTTCAAAGGAGGATTTGTAGTGCATAGGATAGCCCAATATGCTTAGCCCAATACATAAAAGAAATGTGTAAGCTAGAAGCAAGTTTCCTTCTTCTTTTCTTTCTCCTTTTTAGGAGCAAGACTGGACTTCATAAATTTTCAAAATTTACTTAAAGAGCAGAACAGGAAAAAGACAGTCACAGCATAATAAGACCAATATAAAATTTTATCATCTTTTTATTATCATCTTGCTTTTTTCCCCCCAAGAAACTATTAAGGAAAAAAGGTGGACCAATATGATTAAACATATGTCTTTTATTCTATCTTTTAAATCTGACTGATCACATTTATTATTTTACAGTTTTAGAAATGTCCTTACAGTTAAATAAAAATTCAAAAATTATCTGTAAGCAGATAAATGGCAAAGCAAAAGATATTACAGGAATTCCTAATACATCAGTCTATTGAAATATTAAACTTCATAAAGCTTTCAAAGGAGAGGCCTAAGGCAGTATCTGAAAGCAACCTTACTTTATTAATCTTGTAATGTTAAAAAGAAAAAGTCCTTACATTTAGAACTTTTAAAAAGCATTACTATTACATAATCCAAAATGAAATTAGATTACAGGGTTAAGATCTACATATATTAGACCAGTAGATTCAAGAAGATTTTTAGATCAGTGGCAGGTCTTTTAAGTGCTACAGGTTTTATCAATTCTACAGCATCAAGCAGTGCAGCTCTTGAAACCTTTCAAAGTGACAGTTTTCAAGTGCCATGTACAATGCCCTAATCTGGAAGTGTCCCAACCAACCCATCTGATCAACAATTTCACAGATGGAAGCACTTGATGGCTAATTGGCAAGCCGATTATTCAAACAAAATAGCTATTTGCAATTCTTGCTTCTTTATTTCCAGTAGAAGTGCTAACACGGCTAAGAGACAGGTCACCCCTCCTCCATGCTCATTTTTAAAATAAAAGATCTACCTTTCTAGCTATTCCCCCTGGGTACCATTTAAAGCACTGAACTGAAGTTGCACTAAGTAAATATGACAAGATATTGTGTTCTGTAACGAAGGACAGACTTTTTAGCATTTCAGTTACTCTTTTTGAGGGCTGTATACAGTGTTACTCTGGGTTATTTACCCACCCACGTCATCATGTCACCAGCTGTCAGTGCTATTGTGCACTCAAAATGACATTTTAAAATTCAGAAGAGGAAATGCAGCAAGAACTCTCAATTTAAATTTACCAGATAACATGGGTGAATTCTGAACCACTGCGGAGAACACTGCAATTGTATAGCTATGTCACATGCCTTGTGTACATTATGGATACCAGAAAATGTAAGAACAAGAGAATGGTTCTAACTCTGCTCATTATAAAGGTTATGAACAAGCATGCATACCTACATCTGCTATTTGGGAAGTGAGAATTATTTGCTCTTCTGCATGTTTGTTATAAAAAAATTAGTTCAGAATACTGTGTATGTATTAGAACTTTAAGTTACAAAAATACAATTCATGAAAACATTTTTAGTTCTTGAAAAATTTAACCATAACCTACCTTCTTTAATATATATTTCTGTTTCAGAAAAAGTACAATCAACCCATTAACCCTTTTCTTCAGGAGGCAATAGTCACATTCATATGTGTCCAATCCAAAATCAATGTTCTGGAAACTTAAGGCCCTGTCACACTGCCCAACGGATGCAAAACGGACACAAAGGACGAGAAAAATGTTCCATCCGTTGTTATCCGCTCTCAAAAGGGGCAAAAATTTGCATAACCGGAGCGGATAACACGGATGCGGGGAGGACGCAGGGCGGATGGAAAGTGGATGTGGAACGGAAGCCCAGCGGATGGAAGTGGATGGGAGCGGATGGCACATCCGCAAGGCTTCCGGGGGAACTCAGCAAAGCGGATGCGGAACGGATACAGCGGATGCAGAGCGGATGCAGAGCAGATGAAGTGGATGCACAGTGGATGCACAGCGGATGCACAGCGGAAGCCTAGCGGATGCCGAGCGTTAATTGCGTATGCGGGGAGGATGCATTGCGTAAGCCCCGCGGATATAATGGAAGCAGGTCGCCATTCAGAGGAAAGACCTGCTTCCAGACACATCGACTGCCTTGCCCGTCCTGCCTGCATGTCTGCCTGCAAGCCTTGCTGCCTGCCTGCAAGCCTTGCTGCCTGCCTG
>BLBF01000011.1:9731022-9780590 GCA_015471245.1 Laticauda colubrina | reverse complement strand
CTGCCTGCAAGCCTTGCTGCCTGCCTGCAAGCCTTGCTGCCTGCCTGCCTGCCAGCCTTGCTGCCAGCCAGTCTGCCTGCCAGCCTTGGTGCCTGCCTCCCTGCCAGCCTGCCTGCCAGCCTTGGTTCCTGCCAGCCTCCCTGCCAGCCAGTAACCCCACAACCATGCGGAAGCACAGCAAGCCTCAGCCATCTGCTGCCAGCCCTTGCAAGAGGGACAGGGCTACCACCCCGCCCCCTGGCCCTCACTCTGGTTCTGCTGGGGCTTCTGCAGCACGGGCTCGCTCTTCTGGGGCTGGGGCTTCTGCTGCTTCTGCTTCTGGAGGAGCTGATGACAAGCACTCCAGCACCAGCCACCTCCACAGCACCTGGACCCTTCACCCCTGAGACTGAGCGACCAAGAGGAGTGCCAGAGACTCATAGCTTGTTGATAATAAAGTCTATTTTTGATTCACGCACTTGCTTCATTTCTTTTTTTTAATAAAGTCTTGCTGGAAACTTTTAGAAATGATTTAAGCCTTTGCATGCTTGTGGGATGGGTTAAGATAGCAGTGGGATGGGTTGAGAGAGCTGTGGAATGGGCAGGGATACCTTTGGGATGGGAAATAGCTGTAGGATAGATAAACCTCCAGTGCAAGCATAGTGGGACTGTATGGTCCACCCTCCCAGGTGCCACACCTATGGCCCTTTATTGTCAATAACAATGTAATCATTGATCCACACATTTCAAAATAAACACAACTCTTTATTAAATGCCCTGTTCATTGTCAGGCCACTCAACATACATGGCACAATCTCATCAGTGTGATGAGACAGGCTCAAGGAAGCATCCATTAAGCATCTATCATCCTGTCTTGCTACTCCACTGCTCCAGCTGGGAGCACCAGTGTTTCAGGAGGTTGCGCTGCTTCTTCCCTTCACGTGAGGCTCTGTTGGGGCCTTGCACATCCTCAGTGTCGATCAGGTTTCGCCCTTGCCTCCATTCACCAGGCTCCATGTCCCCATTGCCTTGTTGGAGGTCCACGAGCCTGTTCTGCAAGACTGGGTAGCGGGTACGCATGAGATTGTGCAGGATGCAGCAAGCTTCCATGATCCTCCTCACAGTCTCTGGGCGATGCTGCATGGTGGTGAGAAGTACCTGGAACCTGTTGGCCAGGATGCCAAAGGCGTTCTCCACCACCCGCCTTGCCCTGGACAGCCTGTAATTGAAGATCCTCTCTTCACGGGTGAGGAGTCTGGAGGTGTAGGGCTTCATGAGGTAGGTTGTGAGGGAGAAGGCGTCATCATCCACGATGAAGTAGGGCACATCTTGTGTGTCGTTGGGCAGGGGTTCTGGATCTGGGAAGCCCACGATGAGGTTGCGTTCCAGCCTACCCTTGAGGTCACTTGCGTTGTATACCTGGGCATCTGAAGCTGACCCGTTGCCTGAAGTATCGATGTACATGAACTTGTAGTCAGCATCGACCATGGCGAAGAGGATGATGCTGAAGAAGCCCTTGTAGTTGAAATAAGTGGACCCTGAGTTGGCTGGCGCTTTGCAGGCCACGTGCTTGCCATCGATGGCTCCAATGGTGTGGGGGAAGTTCCACCTCTGATACCACTGCTCTGCAACTTTCTTCCATCCTTCTTCAGTGGAGGGGCACTGGAGGAGCTCCTCCTTGTATTCTTCGATGATGGCCTGCACCACTTCTCTGACCACAATGCTGATGGTGTTGTGTGGCACCCTCCAGCCGTACTGCATGCTGCTGTAGATGGTCCCTGAGGCCAGGTGGCGCAGAGTGAGTGCCACCTTGAGCCCAGGATCCAGGCTGGGCCGGAAGTTGGTGTTTGCCTTGGTCAACCTGGGTGTCAGCCGCTGCACAACTTTGTCAAACATGGCTGGAGGCATCCTCATGAAGTTTTGGAATGCACGAGTGTCTTCGTTCCTGAGCTCCACCATCAGCTTGTTGTACAGTCCGTCCTCTGCTCTTCTGGCGAACCATCTTCGTACCCAGACGCTTCTTGGCCGCCCCTTTTTCTTCCCATAGTAGAGTTCACAGAGCCTGTAGATGGCTTCGCACTGTTGCAGAAGGATGGTGGCTGCCAAAAGGACTGTGTTACGATCCACGGTGGACATGACTGGATGCTTTGGAAGAGGAAGAGGCAGATGAAGGCTGCAGAGGTCTGCAGCAGGGCTGCTGGTCTGAAAGTGAGATCCAGATGTGTTGCTCCTCCTTTCTATAGGCAGTATAGGTGTCCCTTGGCATCCTCTAGGCATCCTCTAGGCATCCTTAATATCCGAGATAGGTCCCCTCTGCGAAGGTTTTTTCCGTTTTAAATGCTTTGTTTCCGTGCTGCATCCGCTAGGCATCCGTTCTGCATCCGCTCCGCTGCCTCCCTGCGTCCGAGCGGATGCAAGTTGCGCGGATGCGGAACGGATGCCTAGCGGATATAGCAGATGTGTAACGGATGCAGAACGGATGCCTAGCGGATGCGTAGCGGATGCAGAACGGACGAATTGGATACATTTTCCGCGCAAAAGTTTTGAGCAGCTCAAAACTTTCTGAGCGGATGAAACGTCAATAAACGGATGCTGGACGGATAGAGAGGAAGCAAAATGGAGGCAGTGAGTACATCGCGTTAACCAACTGATGGCAAGCTTTTTTGTCCGTTTTACATCCTCTTTGCATCCGTTGGTGCAGTGTGACAGGGACTTTAGTTGCAAGCAAACTCTGAATTCAACAAACCCTGGCTTATTATAGGCGAGTATTTTCTCGGGCATAGAAAAGAGTGACATGAGAGTGCTCACTTCTAAAACTTGAATGCACAGGTCTTCAGCTGATAATCAAAAATATATAGTGGGTCATAGCCAGGAGCAGCAAAACTATATCCACAATTAGTCTAAATCCAAAGGGTATCACAAAAATATCCAGGTTGTCTCAAAAACATGTGAACAGGTCAGATTTTGACTTCTATATGCTTTCTTGAAACAGACAGGTATGGCAGACAGTGGTACTAATTAACATGTTCAGACTTTTGTCAATTTTCTATACTGGAGCAGTTTCTTTTCACACAATTGTAGCTATATTATTTTGTTTTCTTTCAACAATAGGAATTCTTTGATAAAGAAAGTAAACTGCTTTCAAAAACTGAGAAAATAGTTTGGGTCTAATTCTAAAAGTGTGTACTGAATGTTGGAATTGTTTATCTAGACTTTTGTCATAATTATGCAATTTTACATAGTATGCAATATTTTAGATAATCTGCTTTTAAATTTAGGAATATATATAAAAACTTCAATTCAAGTCAGTCACGGGCATACAAATCTCATTCTCATCTTTAAGATGAACATGCATTCAATAATTATGTTTAATTATGGTAAAATATATAGTTTATAACCAACTAACCTATATTTTACTTAAATCTTAACACATCTTAACAGATCACATATATAGAAGTTTATCCAACATAATGTGCATTACTTTTCATGAAGAAAAGTTTTAAACATTATTAATATTTTATCACCAATATTTACTATATTCTAAATTGTATGGGTAAACAGGGAACAATACATACAGTGCTCACGTTAAAATGCTCTGTGAGATAAAGCCATTAACACATTTTACCTTCAAAAGTAAATATTTGAATGAGAGAATTTGTTTTACAGTAATAGAAAACAATTCATATGTAACCAATGAGGCATATCTTTTTAACCCAAAATAATCTTTTTAAAACAAAGGAAGACTGTAACATTGGTAGTTCTGTGAGGTCCCAAGGATAGCTGGCATGCATAATTACGACTGCAACTTTCAAATTGCTGAAATCCTACCAATTACAACAGTCACATGTCTAAATCTAATCTTGAGATAAAAAGTAAAAAGTTCAGCTTAATTCTTGATGATTGCATCCATGCCGTTTTTCTTGGCAGAATTGCATAGATGGTTTTCCTAGACGTCTGTTTTTTATTTTTTATTTCCAAAATCCCAGTTGAACCAAGAGCCTGGGATTATGGTCCATTAGAAATGCTAACCAGACCAACTCTGCTCACCTTCCAAGTTCACCTACTAAGGTACAAAAATCCTCCGAGAAATCCTCAAATTAACAATCCTGTACAGTCCTGTAACTGATGATGGAGTCCAAATCCAAGCATGGATATACGGTAAGTAAAAGAGACTCAAAATCTATTTTCACATGTGAATTGTAACGTATTATTATAAGATTCATAATATGGACTCTTACAACAGTGGCATTTGTTTGCGCATCTATCTCTGCTTACACAAAAATTGTGTGATTTCCCTCAATTTCTCTTTCCTCTTGGGGCTCTCCATACTACATACCACCACCATTTCTCTGTTGAATCCTCTGATTGTCCAGAATAGTTTTTAGAAGGCAGGGGGATACAGAAACAATTGATGAAAATCATTTTATTTTGCTGTTAGGCCATTAACAAGCAGAAATGCATCAGAATTTCATGATTTTCCAAAGGACTTCTATTTGGTTTTTACTCTAAAAAATATCTTCAACATGCTATAAGCAGGATTTTTCTCCCATTTTATCCAAGACTTGTTTCTACAGTTCTTCAATTGTATTTCAGATACTTCCATACATTAATAATATTCTATATGAAAGAAAATACTGCAGATAGCACCCCCCTAAGGTGTTTATGCTCATGGAAAGACTTATTTTAGTGGATGCCTCAACTAACTGAAGCTGGAAGAGACCATTCTCTTATTGTCTGTAAACCCCCAAATCTGTCTTCAAACATTTGAGAAATTACAGACCAGCATGAGACATAGCATGGATGGAAACACTCAACAAAATTTACTTTTCTTTGAAAAGATTTAATGTTTTGCAGTAAATGGAATGACAGTACAGTATCCATTCAATCAGAAGCTCCAGGCAACCAATATTCAGTCTTTCCTGTTTAGATACAAGTTGCCTCTATATTTCTGGCCTCCTGGACAAAT
The DNA here is from genome assembly GCA_015471245.1 of Laticauda colubrina. Taxonomy (NCBI): domain Eukaryota; kingdom Metazoa; phylum Chordata; class Lepidosauria; order Squamata; family Elapidae; genus Laticauda; species Laticauda colubrina. Next base: position 9,775,645 of record BLBF01000011.1, on the reverse strand, counting down.
TGGACTAGCTTCACATCTTGGACAATACACCTTAGAAAAAGGTGTCAGTCATAATGAGAGAGATTACTTCAATGATGCTGTCATTACTTAACCAAAAGAGGCTGGTGGTTAACAATTTTCTTGCTTATTTTAAAAATATGTTGACTTATTTATCACAAAGCTGCACTATCAAAACAGATCCCCACAGGAAACAAAAAACAATAAAGTTGAGGCTTTTACCCTAATATTTGTCTTGCATGATTGATTGCAGAGTCTATTTATTATTTGTGTCACTTTGTTCTTAGAAGAAAGCTACCAGTACATGATGCAACAAAATCTTACGCAGAGTGGTGTGCTAATTAGGACTGAACTGGAAGTGACTGGCCCAAGGATACGCATCTGGCTTTCATGCCTAAGAGAGGACTTGGGTTTCCTCACTCCTAGTCTAGCACCTTAACCATTACACCATGCTGCACTGCAAGAACAAAGTAACAGTTAATATATTAAATTCAGCATGTGTCTCTTCCTAATTTTCTGACTAAGAAAAACTTCAATAATTATGAATCTCTTATTGTGTTAAAGAATGAGGCTCAGGAGAAGTGTTCCAATTGCATAGTGTTAAAAATGTATTTTTAAACAGTATTCACTGAGAAACACTTGGAAGAAAGTGCAAAATGAAAATACTTGCTATAAAATTTAAAAAGAAAAGCTTTGCTTTGGGTAATACACTATACTCTTGATTAGTTGCACAATCAATGTCCCAAAGTAAATACCTAACCTAATAGCACAGTCCTAAAAATTCAATGAAATATCTGTATCCTAAGCTACCTTGTATTAATTAAAGCAGAAGGTCTATAATTGAAAATATGGAGAGATATAAACTCAGCTTACAGTATGAAGTCAAAAGGAATAGTTTTACGTCTAGCTCCACTGCCATGAGGTAACCAAAAGAATACCTTCACCTGTAAAGTTTGCTTGTGCATTAAGATAGTCAGAAGTGCATTGATAGTTCTGAATATCAGAAATACATTATGCATTTCCAAAACAGCAAGCCTTCTACTGTGGTGGCACTTTTACTTTGGAAAGTCTTCACGAGAGATGATTTGCTTTCCTTTCAGCATCATGTATGAACATTCCTTTTTGCTGAGGCATTTTACATTTACATTAAAAAATACACAAGTATTCATTAGATTACTTGTTGGCTGAATAGTTCTGATAATTTTTTCTTACAATTTTATTACTGCTGTAGATCATATTTTAAAATATGCAAAACTATAAGACCGATTTATAAATTTAAAAATGACAGTAAGTAATCTGTCTAACACTAATAAAATCAACATTGCTATTTGATATAATTTATCTGTTTTGAAACCAGTGGGTAGCAGTTGTATAAACATCCATGAGCATCTTTCTCAACTACTGTTGATATGGGTAAGTCAATAACATGACTGAAATTGTCATTCCTATAATGATGAGAAAGATTAATCTTGATTACAAGAATGAAAAAGATGGCGTATTCCATAGCTGGATCCAATGGTGTGATTATGTTCTATTGCTGATATTCTTCTATTGACACTTTGGGGCAGATCTGGTATCTCACTTTGAGGTGATAAGAGCAGAAGTGACAGTCCTGTTGCAGCGGCATGAATGAGTACACAAAAATGATTTGAGAATAACATCTGCTAACTAATTATGGAGGATTTTGTTTATGAAACTTTGTGAAATTTTCCAGTACCTGATGGATCACAATATATAATAATATATCACAAATAAAAAGATCTTGCTTCTTTATAAAAGTGACCAAATATAAGTTCTATTTGGAAAATTAACGTCGGGGTCAAACTTTGAGGTGAAGGAGGACATTGCAATGTTTTGTTGCAGCAAACGTGCAAGTACTCTTCGACAATGAGACAAATAATATATCAAAAACATATGCTTCCTTTTCTGCACTTACTATACATACAATTTCTGGAACTGTAATTCTGTAATTCTTCAAATGGTTATTTTTCCAGGGAGGGTCAAGACTTAAATTTGTAATTTAAATTCAGAAAAGATTACCGATAATCTGGATACTAACCTGTCCTAGACCAGGCATTCCTCCTCCAAGTCGTAGAAGTCGATCCATATTTCCTAAAGAAACAAACAGATAGCATACCTAGGTTCTAATGTGTTTACCAAACTGTTCTCCATAAAATTCACCTTCAGTCACTCATTATGTCAAAAATATTGGTCGTAATTACAACACAACATCAGACTTCCTGTTAATTAACACCACATATTAATTCAAGAAGCTGTCTTCCATACTAATTAACAACTGCACTTTAAGTGTACTGATTTTGGGTTATCCCCAGTTTTAAAAAAGATAAGCTTTTTTTTGTTTAACTCCCTTTTTTATTGCAAAATTCATTTATTTCCTCCTCTGATCCCACCTACCCCCAAAAGCATCTGCACAGCAAACCAAAGAAAACTCAACACCAGCAGATTAATTTCCTTCAATCTATCCAGAACACATCAATATAAAAATAATTCAAAAGTGAAGATTTTTAACATCCTCATTAGTAAGTTCTGTGCTAATTAACTTACAGCTTGTCAGTTAGCATCAAAACTGCATGTGAAAGACACTGAACAGATTAGATTTCTGATTAGCATCAAAAGCTTTTTTTTAATGAACTCATTACACCAAAAGAACACCATAAAGTAAACATTAAATGCCTTTAGTTAAAATATTAAGGGCTACATAGTTGTATATATCATTAAATATGAAATACTGTGCAAAGAAAATGAATCTCATTGCTATTTGTTATATTGCTTTAATAGTAAAATATTTAACATGCAACATGGTAATATGACTAGAAACATTTTTAATACTATTAGCATGTCACCAAGTGCCGACTCCTGGATGAGTAAAAACATCTAGTATTCCTCACCAAAACTGTGCAAATGATTTAAAGGAACATTTCATTCAAGTTTTTTGAACAGCCCAAGTCTCCACCATTGTCCGTATTGGCTAGAATTGCTTGGAGCAGTAGTTTACCAACATCTGGCTGGTCCTGGTGACCTGGACTGTGAGTTAGACTGAATACAGTATTCAAGAGGGCTGTCCAAAACCTTTAGGAGATGCTTCTGAAACAACAGGACAGAGGCTGCTCTGCATGCACATGCAAGCAGAGACAACTGGGAACAGCTTCCAAGGCAAAAGATGTAGCTGCTGCTATGAATCAGTAAGTGCTTTTCATAAACTTTAATGCAGTAAGCAAGATGACCTGAAGTTATAGGTTAATATCTATTTGTATCTGCATGCTGCTCTCTATATCTCTTGTCTTATCACATTATATCTAACTGTAGCCAGACAAAAGCAAAAACTTAACAATACTAAAGGTTTCCCTGAAGATTAAAAAAACTATTTAGAATTATAATCATGCCCACAGGGCACAATCCAAAAGAATTCTCATTACTTTTAATTAAAGTTAATTATCTCAGATCATCAAGGATCTAATTAATACAATGTGAATATTTTGGTAAAGATCAATCAATAAAATTTTTTTATTCATAACACATCAGCTGAACTGAGACCGAACACACAAATAGTTCCACAGCCCATCTCAATATCCTTGATGCTAGAATGACATTTTTGAGCAATTTAAGTAGAACTATCATGAATATCTAAGGAAAGAAGTTCATGTACTTAATTTCACATTGTACTCACCTAGTTTTCAGCTTTTTTTCTACAATGTTTTTCCAGTATTTAGTGGGGTCTCCAAGTTTAGATGCAAAGTGAAGCTCTACTAAACACAAGTAACAATCAAGATATCTTTCAAAAAACCTTTATACATTGAAACATCAATTCTAAGCAAATTTTTACAGTATAAGAATGTTCTATTAAAAAAAGACAACCTAACCTATATAGGTAGTCCTCAATTTGCAACAATTCACTTAGTGACTGTTTGAAGCAAAACAGCATCATAAGTGACTTATGATCATTTTTCACACTTATGAGCATTGCAGCATTCCCATGGTCACATGATTTACATTTGGATGCTTGACAACGGGTTCACATTTATGACAATTGCAACGTCCTAAGGTAATGTGATCACCTTTTGAAACCTTCTAACAAGCAAAGACAATGGGAAAGCCAGACTCATATAACAATGGTGTTATTAATTGAACAACTTCAGTGATTCACTTAACAACAGAAATTTGTCCTGAGTTCATGTGACCACCATTTGTAAGCTTCCCAGCTGACTTCTGACAGCTAAGTTAATGGGGAAGCCAGATTCACTTAATGACATGATTTATTTAACAACCGTGGCAAACAAATTGTAAAATGGGACAAAATTCACTTAACAACTGCCTTGTTTAGTAACAGAAATTTTGGGCTCAATTGTGGTGGTTAAGTTGAAGACTACCTGTATAAGTTTTCCCACAAACAAAAAACACCTCCCCTCCAAAAGAAAAACGGGGAGTGGGATTTCTATGATTACTTCTCCAATCTCTAAAATTAGAGAACTGGAAGCAAATATTGGAAATATTCTCCCTGTTTTCCCTGCTTGGGAGAAGGTGGGTAGGAAGCAGGTCTTTTGGTGCCAGTTCTCTTGTGTATAAAAAGATCTGCTTCCACCCAGAGGTTCAGCTGTACTGTAAGAGTGCCACTTGTAGTGATACTTCCCCCACAGTAGAGCTGCTCCCATCTTAGGCCTACAAGATTTAAGCCTCAGGGAACTATTTAACTGTACATCCAGCAATCAACTGTATACCACTGAGATACATCTAGACATCACAATTCCAGTCGTCTTATCAATTGATTGCTGGACGCACATATAAAATAAAATAATAAAATAAAACAAAGCTACTTGGAAGCACTGTTGGCAGAACTAGCAGCCTTGTAAGGAAGCCATAGTGAAACTATTTACAGCTTTCCGGCAGCATTGCCAACAACCCTACATGGAAATCACAAGTAGCTCCACCATGCCTCTGCCTGCAGAAGGGTAGCTGGTAGCCATGATGAAGCTACTCTTTCACTGGCACCTATGGGCATAGCTTTACTTAGAAATGCCTCTTTCATTCCACTTCCCTTCCCTTGTTAGAAGGTAAATGACTCTTTGGTGTCTTCCACTCTGCTAGGGAAAATGGAAGAGCTGGCTGGTACTGAAAAGAGCTTTCCTTTTCTTTTCCACTACGAGACGTTTGGGGGGGGGGGGGAGAGAGAAGTGGCTTTTTTGCCAATTCTCCAAATCACATGGAATGATCACTCCATGTGATTGCAGAACTGACAGCTCTAGACCTATCCATGAATCAACTAAAAGTTTATTTTGGTTTTTAAATCAATGGTCTTGTGAACCTGGAGGGGAGTTTGTGGTCAAATAGAAATTATCTGAAATTACATTAATTTCTTTTTATCATAAAATGTTGATAAAATTCTGTTTTGTGCATATTAGACCTGTTAGACAAATTTAATAAGGACAATGCATACGTGGGTTTCTATGGAGAGTCTCAACCATCCAGGTCATGATTGCCCCAAAGGTGCTTTTCAAAAGGCAGCTGCATTTTCTTGGTTTTTTTTCCTTAAAAAACATTTTGCTTCCATTCCCGCCATTCAGTCAGAACTGAAAAACTTCTTGGATGAGAAGTGAAAGGTTTTTAAGAGGGAAAAAAATCAAGAAAGTCCAGTTGCCTTTTGAAAAGCATCTTTGAGACAAATGTAGGTTGTTGCTAGAGATGCAGCTGTAAATTTGAAGTATCAACACATATATCAGTACTTGTCCTTGTGCCAGAGTTTGGGCTGAAATATCAGAATTATTAACATAATATTGGAACAATTATTTGCTTCTTAAATATACTTTGTTCTGTTTTAGTTATATCCACAGCATTCAGAGTCATCAAGAATCCTGGATTTTTCATGCATGGGGGATAGTCAAAAAGTATTATTATACAACACTGAAAGGAGAAATCTATTCCTAACTGCAGCAACAGACTGTTCAAATCTACAAACCATTTGCATTAAATTTCTCAAGACAGACTTTATAAACAGACTTTTAAAAATTGTTTTTTGCAGGTCCTGCTTTCTTTTCTACCCCACTTCTACCAATAAGATAGTTAGTTTCAGGTTAAGAAAATAATATATGTTTTTCTCTTTTCTTCCTAATTAGTTTAATGCAATAAAATATCTTAAAATATTGCAGAAAGGCAGAATGCAGAAATATATGATGATGCTGAAGAAGACATGCTATTTCATCTTGGAGTTTGGTCTAATACATACTATGGATCAAACTTAAATAAACTTTTTTTTAAAAAAATCTCAGACTATCATATTATAGAGCCTAAAAAAGAAAATAGTTTCAATTTGGCAAATAAAGTTAGAGTTGTTTATTTAAGAAATACATGATATTCTATGTATTGATAGGTGGAAAAATCAATCAAACTGTCTCTATAATGTAAGCTGAACTAACTGAGCAAGTTCCATTCTTATCCAAGTCAAGTTTATAAATTAAAATCAACATATTAGAACTACTAAGAGATTTGTTTTGTGAATTACTGAGGACTGAGTTCCCAACATGGAAGAACAGTTGCCAAAAGAAACACAAAGTGTAGCATTCTATCCTCCATTTAATTACCAGATATAAATGGATATAGTGCTCAATATACTGGCTTAATGTTCTGTTTGAAGCCAGCAAGATGTGTTCACCCAGGAAACTAGGCTAAAAACAAAGCAGGGCTTCATGAGACATCAAATAAAAGAATGTGTATTTAGACTGATGGGTTTTTTATTTTGCATGTTATCTGAATCCCATTAATAATAAATGTTTGGTAAAATTTGGGGTAAATATATATGATTTTACAATTCATCTCAACAGCCAAGATAACTGTAGACCAGCATCTACGGTATTCTAAATAGTGGATGATTATCAAGTTTCTGTAACTATTTGTTACAGAATGCCTTCATTTTTAAATCCTGAATGACATTTCATATTTTTACATGACATAGCTTTGCTGGCTTAGGAACTCTGGGAGTTGAAGTCCACAAGTCTTAAAGTTGCCAAGGCTGGAGACCCCTGACATAGATAATGCTGTTGAATTGTCAAAAATTAATAACTGATGAATATGAGCACCAAGAACTGTCCACAACAGGACTTCCTAATTACCTTGAGCATTTTACATTATACATTCCTAGTTTTCATTCTTCATCCAGTTAAAATATCCCAATTAACTAACACTTACTATGAAGGCATCCCTGTGTCAGACTCAATGAGGCAGATAAGAATGTATTACAAATTATCACCAAGCATATTTTTAATCTTCCGAGTGAGCTATTTATTTGAAACAGAGAACTAGTGATAGATTTTGGTGCCCAAATTTTGCTCTATTTCCTCCCTCTTTAATTTTTAAATTTTGCTTGTTTGTTCAGAAACAAAATAAAACACATGCTTGTTACAAAAATGCAAATAAAAAACACTTGAGGTAATTCACTTCATTTACTACCTTGAAATCAGAGGACTTTATACAGATATATAAATAGAAACACATTTTTATGCAAATCTGAGTCACAGAAAAATTACTTTTTTTACCTGTCCTAAATCACTGAGATGGGACAACTTCACACAAGGTACTCCAACAATAGCTGAAAGATAAATACAATTTATAATTGAATATATCTTAAAACAAAGTCAATTGAGTTTTAAAGTACAGGTATACCTTACTTAACAACAGCAATTGGACTTATGTTTGATTGCTGAGCAATGTGGTTGTAAAGCATAATGTCAAATGACTATGTTGCTTAGCAACAGCAATCCCAGCAGTCTGTATTGCCATCCTTAACCAAAACTCATCAATGAGAACCACCTGACAATTTCTAGCTGGCTTCCAACAAGCATAATCAATGGGGAAGCTGGCAGGAAATCTCAAGTCCTGGGCAGCTTGCAAGCAGGCTTGTGGGTTGGTGACTGCAGTGTCATAACACAAACGCATCCAGAATGTAATGGTTGATGCTGGGTGAGGGTGGCTGGCTGGCTGCTGCAAACACACACTATGGAATATAAGATCCCCAGGATCTCATACTCCGTAGCTGGGATCCTTGAGAGAAAAGGTGGTGGTGGTGCAATTGACTTTGATTGTGGGAAGTTGGCAGAGAAGGTCAAAACCAGTAATCATGACTGCAGGACATTGCAACCATCATAACTTCAAGCTGGTTGCTGAGCACCGGAATGGCAATCATGTGATAGCAGTGGTGCTAGCACAGCTGAAACTTTGGGGACCGGTCATAAATACAACTTGTTCAGAACTGTTTGAACTTTGAATGGTCACTGAAGAAGTAAAAGTTAACCAAAGATTACCTATATGAATACAGGGCAAGATATTATAGGCAAAAAGATAGTAAACAGAAATGCTTTATTTTTGAATCCTTCAGATCTATCTGTACATCTATAGAACAACATCTGCATTCTTGCATTCAAATCTACTTTTTACAGCAGAAGCACAGAAAAATGAACAGAAATTATAATAATGGAGTTAAATAATGTTGTCACAGCAACAAAAGCAAAAGGCATCCAACAGCTTTCTTGGCAAGAATAACTTCTGAGAAATAACTAGTGAAAATATTATATGCTAAAAATATGCTAAATGAACTACAGGTAGTCCTTGTGTTAAGACCATTTGTTCAAAGTTATGGAAGCACTAAACAAATGATACTTATGCCCAGTTCCTGAAATTATGCCTACTGTTACACCCCCACGGTCATCTTCTTGTTCCTCCTGCTGACCAAGCATGCCCAGTCTGACCCTTCCAGGAGACAAGCCCTGGCTGGACAAGGCTTTCTTCTTGAGCTTAGTAGCAGCAGCTTCCTCATAAGAGGTGAGGAAAAAGGCACAAAGGATCAGGATGGGTATGCCTTATAGCAGCAGGAGCAAGAAGAGTGCAAAGATCGCTTGGACAGCGAAACACACAGGATGGCAGGGTCTCAGAGTGCAGGGTGGCTGTGTGTTTATGCTGCAGGGCTGGGGCAGCTGGGCTTCCTGGGGGATTGGACCTTCCCAGGGCAGTGCTGCAGTGCTGGGTTCAACTGGGGCTTCTCTGGGCTGCACTGTGGCTCAGAGGTTTCTTGCAAGGCAGGGTGCAGGGTAGCCAAGATGGCAGAGATGGGGGAGGCGGAGAATAAGCACTTGGGTGAGTTGAGGGGGAGGCAACTCCCTACCTTGGCTTGGGAAATGGAGGTTTGGGTCTGGGAGGACCAAGCCTGGAACAGTTCAGATCAGGGTTGATCTTCAGGTAACAACTGATGGGATTCAGTTAACAACAGCAATGGGAACTGCCCAGATTGCCATTGCTAAGCAATAGTCACATGATTTATGACTGTATCACTTAATGACAGAAATTAGAGTCCTGTTGTAACTCAAGGATTATATGTATACTAGACCTATAGAAGCTGGAAACAAATGTGAGGAGTTAACTTTGGTTTTTTTCTCTGCCAGCCTTCGATTTCCTCAACGTATTTGCAAAAGAAATTATTTTTAAAATTCGCATAGCACCCAATCCCCAACAACTCTGGGTGGGTTCACAAGAAAACAAGGAATAAATCAATTATAATAAACAAGAACAAGGAATAAAAAACTGGACAGGAATGAAAAAAAAATCCACACCACCTAATGGAGTCTTTAATCACCTCACCAAAGCCTGGATGAAGAGCTAGGAAAGGCCACTCAAAATTCCTGCTGGGTGAGGCCATCTGGACCTTGTGGGGGGACCTAATTTCAAAGAGCATGTGCCAGGCAGAAAAGCTGTCTTCCAGGAACCCAACTGATGGTATTAATTGAGGGAACCCAAAATGGGCTGATCGGGCTGGATCAAACTGGCTAGGCCTTCTGCAAGGTGTTGTTTATAGGTAATGACCAGCACCTTAAATTTCACCTGGAAACAACCTGGCAACCAGTGCAGCTCACAAAGTATACCCATTTAATGTATAATGTATGAAGAAGTGTATATAGAACAAGTGTCAAACTCGATAGTATCACATGGTGTATCACGAGGTATCATGACTTTGCCTTTGTGGAGCTAGGGTAGGCGTGGCCTGTACATGACACATCTGGCCTGTGGGTTGCCAGTTTGACACCCCAGGTATATAGTATGTATATGTACATATGTACGTATATAACATATCTATATGTGTGTTATGTACATGTACGCTTTTGAGAGTACGCAGCAGAATTTTATTTTTAATGTGTATCAGTTTGCCCACAGGAAAAAAAATGACAATAAAAGTTATCTAAGTATTCCCATGCCACTGTATTCTGGACCAGTTCAAGCTTCCGGTCAAACTATGAAGTGACTAAGCGGCCAGTTTGTTGGGTCTCCAGATCCAGGAGGAGGTGCAGCTGTCACATCTGATGAAATAGCACAAAAGTCTTCCTGGCCAAAGCTACCATCTACTGATCAAGCAGGAGTTATGCCTTTCAGGAAGGCCCTTAAGGCCCGGTCCCACTGGCCGACGGACACAAAACGTATGCATAAAGGACACAGCGGATGAGCAAAATTTCAGGGGTGGCTCCATCTGTTGTCATCCGTTCCAAAAAGTGGTGAAAATTTGCATAAACAGAACGGAAAAGAACGGATGTGGGTAGTATGTAGCGGGGATGTTAAACGGATGTTCATAGGAAGCCTGGCGGATGGAAGCGGATGACACCTCCGAAGGGGTTCCAGGGAAGAATTGCGAAGCAGACGCATAGCAGATGAAGCGGATGCATCATGTACGCCTAAAGGAAAGAAAGGGGATGCCGCACGGATGTATATCGGATGCAAGCTGTTTACTGCGCATCCTTTCTATTTCCGTGCTACTAATGCTGTGTAGACGTTCCGTGTACCTTTTGTTTCCTCCCTCTTTCCGTTTTCAGCTGCAGCGGATGTGAGTTGAGGGGATGCCCAGAGGATGCAGAGAGGATACAGAGGACGTTTAACGGATGATAAACGGACATAGAACATTTGTTGCTCGTATGTCGCGGATTTACATCATACACGGCGGAAAGTTCATCCGTTCACAAAGTTTTGTGCAGCTCAAAACTTCTTGCACGGATGAAATTGCAGTGGACGGATGCTCGACGGATAGAGCGTATGAAACACGTATGCAATGAGTACACAATGGATGCATAGCCTTTTCCAACGGATGGCAAGCTTTTTTTAACGTTTTATATCCTCTTTGCATCCGTAAGTGCAGTGGGACAGGGCCTTTAGGTTTTTGTTTCAGATTTCTAAAATTCCTGCGCGAAATATACAGAATGGGCCAAGCGAAGCACACTGGAGCTGCTCAGCATCGGAAGAGTCACTCTGAACTCCCATCATCCAAATAAGCCCATTTTTCGGCTACAAGACCAGAGCAGCTGCCGGGTTGTTTTTTTTTTTTAACAGGGGGCCCATCACTCCAACTTCAAAGGGATTACAAGAAGACTCTCCCAAACTCAAGACAATCATATTGAGGCTGGGAGGGCTCAAAGGAAATATAAACTCTCAACTAATTCAGGAAAGCTCACTGGAATTCAGGAAAGCTTGCTGGTAGTTTAGGACAGACATCTCAAAAGTGCTTTTTCAAGAAGCAACTGGACTTTTCTGTTTTTGTTTTTTTTTTAAAGACGTTTTGCTTCTCATCCAAGCAGCTTCTTCAGATTCTTCTCTAGAGCTGAAGAAGCTTCAGTGGATGTGAAGCGAAACGCCTTCAAAAAACAAACAAAAGTCCAGTTGCCTCTTGAAAAAAAGCACCTTTGGGACAACCATGACCTGGATGACTGAGGATCTCCATAGACATTTAGGGCAGACAAGAGCAGCCTCAGCCTGCGAAATTTCATGTCCTTCTTTTCTCAGCCGCCTCAGGACGAAGACCCAGCTTGCGCTCCCTCAGGACCGAAGCGTCCCCCCACAGCGGGTCAAGAAAAGACGCCTTTCGAGGCATGAGCTCCGCCCGGCTGAACTTTTATTTCTCCTCACCATCTCCACGAAGTTCCCTCCTTCCTCTTTCCACCGAGGGCCTCTCGCTCTTGGGATTAAAAAAAAGGAGACTCGAAGGGAGGTTAAAGGCGCCGTCTCCTCAGCAAGTATTACTCCCTTACAACGGGGAGAGGAGGCCGCTCGCCTGGAAACAGTTCCCTACGCGCTCCTTCACAAGCCGGACCGGCTCCCTCTTCTCTCACCAGCAGAACCCGACGGTCGCGCTCTCACCCACAATCAGCGCCTGCGTAGCTCGCACGCGGCCTACCTGTCTGTCGCCGTTGTGTGGTTGCTGGAATCCCACTTCGCCTCGCCCCGCCCGACACCTTCCGCTCAGCCGGGCCGCGATGAATCAGCCCGATTCATTCAAACCCGGTGTAGCGTCCCAAGCACCCCACTCCCTAGAAAACACTTCCGGGGCCAAAGAGCGGCACCCGCTCCGACTTTCAGGCCCCGTCTTCCGTCGCTGCATTGGCAGCCAATCGTATAAGTCAAGCTGGGAATCCTAGCAACGGGTTGTCCCGCCCCGTCGCTGTGTTCTGCCCGTCTCGAGGCGCACGTTGGAGTTGCTTCTGCAGCCTGAGGAGGAGAGTAGCTTTGGACTTACTATTGTCTATGTCCTTTGGTTGTACGTAGGCAGCGGGTTCCCCCTCCCCCTCACTGGATATTAAAGAAGATAATATTGCTGGAATGCTGCATAAGCAGCAGTTTGCAAAGATCAATTATGGTGATTTATACACAGTGCCTTTTCCCCCCCTTTCCAAGAATGCTGCCCTTGAAAATTGCTATCGTCAATACAGTAAATTCTCGACTTAACAACAGTTCATGTAGTGACCAAAGTTACAAAGGCGCCCCAAAAAGTAACCTATGACCATTTTTCAAAGTTACAAAATTTGTAGCGTCCTGACGATCGATCGTGTGATTCAAATTCAGATGCTTGGCAACTGGTTCTTATGGCGGTTGCTGCGTCCCAAGGTTATGTGATCACCTTTTGCGGCCTTTCGACAAGCCAAGTCAACAGCGATGCCAGATTCACTTAACAATGATTTACTAACTCATCTGTGGCAGTGATTCACTTAACAGCTGTGGCAAAAAAAGATCGTAAAATGGGGCAAAGCTCACTTAACAAATGTTTCACTTAACCACAGAAATTTTGCCCTTAATTGTGGATGTAAGTCGAGGACTACCTGTATCGAAAACTGGTGGAGGTGAAATGGCTCTTAGGGAAGATCACAGGCTGGATACTTTTATGATTAATACAGTGTTTTTTTTTCACTGCACAGGGCAGAAAGCAAGATCTCAAGGAATTACACCTAACAAAAAGAGGCATGTGAGTGCCCCTCAGCCTTCTTCAAACTGGTCCATTGGCTGAGAGTTCTGCCGTTTGGGGGCAAACATGGCCTGTGGCACTTGCAGCTGAGGACAACCAAACAGGTGGTGGAAAACTGGTCCACAACACAGTACAACACAAAACACATCATGTAAAAACATCTTTGAATTATCTTTCATCTTCTTGTTAGACTATTTTTTTAAGTGGACCATAAATTATGTGCCGAGAGCGTATTTAGAATGTCACTGATGAGAATTAAATTGCCTTGGAAATCTAGCTTCACTCTCTGACACTTACAGCAAGGTGCCTGAAGATACCACCTTTTCATAACAAAAGGTCTGTTGTGTTTATGCTGTATGGATTGGATTGACTGGGAACTGAGCCAATTCCCTTTTCTTTCTGTCGAAAAGACAGTTTGTGACTAGTGCAATGGTATTATGAGTTTCCAGTGTTTTATAATCATTTTGATATCACAGCCTCTTGCTGGTGCAAGAATCTACACCCCACATTCACTTGCCAGACAAGGGGCTTCTTATTCTTATCAATGGATGGAGCAATTCCAAGGCAGAAATTGATTTGCGTACCAAGCTGCTGCTTCCTTTGAGGTAAAGAAACATCTATAGACACACCAGAAGTTATGGATCCGAGTTAATGTTTTCAAATATTTATGCCTCACATTTTCCTCAGTGTTTACAAAATTATTCATATTCTCTGCCACCATGTTTATTGGCATTAGGGAGGATATATGAAATATTTACAAAAATAATGTATTCCATCTTCAACATATATTGCAATTCTTTATGAATTCACTCAACTGTACATTTCTGTGTGTTCGTTCTGATGAATCCCAGTTAAGTCTGCTTGCATAGAATTATAACATTAGTCTTATACTTAATCTTGTATGATGGTAAAATTCATAGTTTAACACTTATGTAACATGGGATAGATAATACTAAATCTTCAAATATCTATGCTAAAAACCCTATTACAACAAAGTAGAGAGAGTTATTTCCCATATTCTCAAATAAGCAGATTCACATCTAAAACATTCAATAGTTATTTTCATTTTCATTTGATTTCATCTGATTTTTTTTAAAAAAACTTAATTATAAAAAGAAAGTGCTGTGGTGGCACAATTGGTTAGAATGCAGTACTGCAGGCTACTTCTGCTGGCTGCCTGCAATTTGGCAATTCGTGTCTCACCAGGCTCAAGGTTGACTCAGCCTTCCATCCTTCTGAGATTGGTAAAATGAGGACCCAGATTGTTGGGGGGCAATATACTGACTATAAACTGCTTAGAGAGGACTGTAAAAGCACTGTGAAGCAGTATATAAGTCTAAGTGGTATTACTATTATTGTATCAGAGTTTTAAACTCTGAATTAATTAGAGCTTATTAGCTCTGGCTTGCAAAGTAACAATGGCCTCTGGATAGCTACAAATTTAGAAGTTCCATTACTAAATCTCTCTCCTACCATGTACTGTAATAGTTGTCCAAACTTAATTCATAATTGTGGTATGGAACCTTAAATAATAGAGTTGAAAGGGAATCTTTAGTTCAGGCTTGCACAACTTATCGAAAGAAAAAGAGCCACCATGGTAAAAAGAATTGTGAGTCACAATGGAATACTGACATTAATCAGTTGTTTGGTGACTAGAACTCCAGAGGCAGCATTAAAGTGGGGTATTGGTGATGCATTGTATCTGCTCAGCAATATATTTTTTGGAGTCGTGAAGATAGATCCTGTCAGGCGGAGCTCCATTCAAAATCCAGGAAAGAAATACTTAAGACTCTTTAGTTTAGAGAAAAGATATCTTTTACTGAAAGTGAAGTGGTAGCAACCAAAGAATTCTGAATCTGAGAATTTAGGCGCGCAATTCACATATAGAAAGTGATGGAAATGTTCCCACCCCCAATAGTTCAAGTGACACTTCCAATTAGAAGTTGTGGATATGATCATGTGGGCATCTTCAGGTAATGATGAGGCCTCTGTCCGTTGACCTTGGCATAGTTTGATAATGGGTTGCAGTTGCGCAGAGAGAAGAAAGCTAAGCGAGAAATAGAAACCTAACTCTATTTTATGCTCCCCCCTTCCATTTATACATCAGATGAATGTAACTCCTCCAGCTCACTTCCCCAACTATTCCTACCTCCCTTTTCCACCCCCCGTTACTTATGGCAGTCGAAAAGATGCAAAGCAATAGCAGAAGATCTTGAAGACTGACATTCGGCCCTCCTAGAAAAAGGGAAATCATCAGTCCTAGAAGTCCTAGAAGAGAGAGAGAGGAGAGAATATAAAGACAATTATTAATCATTAAACAATTTTAAAACAATACACTCCTAAGGCTTATCAGGATACTTGGAACGAAATGCTTTGATCAACTTAGGGGCTTTAACATCGGTTTCATTAACCCATTCAGCTTGTGAAGAAGGGAAATGTTTCCAGGCTACAAGATACTGGAGTCGACCCCTCCATTTGCGAGAATCCAGAATTTCTTTAACTTCAAAATGTTGTTCGCCTTCAATCAATATTGATATGGGAGAGTCAGTCTGGATGGGCCTTAGGTCAGAAGTACGCTCAGGTTTTAGCAAACTAACATGGAAAACCAGATGAATTCGTCGAAGAGTTTTGGGTAAGTTCAGCTGGACCGTTACAGGATTTATAATCCGTTCAATTGTGAATGGACCAATGTATTTAGGACCAAGCTTCTTTGACTTTTGAGTAGTTTGCAGGTATCTGGTGGACAGGAAAACCTTGTCGCCCACTTTATATTCTTTCTGTGGGGATCTTTTCTTGTCTGCAAATTTCTTATGAGCTTGATGGGCCTCATCTAATGCTTTGCGTGTTACTGGCCAGTTAAGTTGGAGTTGAGTTATCCATTCATCCAACGAATGGATGTTGGGCTTTTCACGAGGAAGTTCAGGTATGGGAACGAAATCTTGTCCCGAAGCCACTTTAAATGGAGTAAATCCAGTACTGCTGTGTACAGAGTTGTTGTATGCCACTTCGGCAAATGGTAGTAATTCGGACCAGTTATCTTGTTGATAATTTATGTAACATCTGAGATATTCTTCTAACACTGAGTTAGTCCTCTCACAGGCTCCATTGGTTTGGGGGTGGTGGGCAGAGCTTAGCCCCTGGGAGGAGCCTATTAACTTCAGGAACTCTTTCCAAAAATTTGAGGTAAATTGGACCCCTCTGTCAGAGATTATGCGTTCCGGGACGCCATGTAACCTATAGATATGTGATATAAATAGTTTAGCCAGCGTCTTAGCAGAGGGAATCTTGGAACAAGGTATGCAATGTACTTGTTTGGAAAACAAATCAGTCACTACCCAGATGACCGTGTTTCCACCACTTTCGGGTAATTCTACTATAAAGTCCATAGAGATTTCCTTCCAAGGAGTCGTTGGTCTAGCTACATTTTGTAACAATCCTACTGGCTTACCAGGAGGTCTCTTTGCCGAAGCACAAATCGGACAGCTAGCTACATAAGCTTCAATGTCCTTCTTTAAAGTAGGCCACCAGAATTGCCGCTTAACCAGATGTAAGGTCTTCACAAATCCGAAATGGCCAGCTGCTTTAGAATCATGAGCCTGTTGTAGTATTTGGCTTCTCAGTACCTGTGGCACATACAACTTGGCCCCCACCCAAGCCAAACCATCTCTAATTGTATAGTCACTTGAATGAGCCAGGAACCATTCGTCCAGTTTTAAAGCTTCTTTTAATTGTTCGGTAAGGTCATTCGATAAAACCACTTCTTGGTTCTTCCTTTGGGCTCTGGTGACCACTGGGGCAGCTAGGTGTTTGGCTGAGACAATTGGGCTTATCACCTCGTGACGCATACTATTATATTGAGGTAGTCTAGAGAGAGCATCCGCCATGAAGTTCTTCCCGCCTGGAATGTACTTCAATGAGAAATTGAATCGCTTGAAGTACTGGGCCCAGCGAACTTGTTTAGGGGACAGCTTCCGGGGTGTTTTTAAGGCTTCCAGATTCTGATGATCAGTCCATACCTCAAACGGGTGTTTTGCTCCTTCCAGGAAATGTCTCCAGGTCAGCAAGGCCCAACGAACTGTAAAAGCTTCTTTCTCCCAGACGGCCCATCTTCTCTCTGTTTCAGACAGTTTACGGGAGGTATACGCACAAGGCTGTAAGGTCCCTTTCTCGTTGATTTGAAGTAATACCGCTCCAATAGCTACATCACTTGCATCAGCTTGAATCACGAAAGGAGTGTCCATATCCGGGTGTTTCAGCACTGGTTCTGCAGCAAACAGTCGTTTTAGCTTTTCAAAAGCGGCTTGGCACTCCATGGACCACTCCAGCGGCTTTCCTGGCCTCGGCTTCACCTCCCCTTTTGTTTTCAAGAGATTTGTGATGGGCATTGCTATCTTAGCAAACGTCGGGATGAATTGCCGATAAAAATTTGCAAATCCCCAAAAGCTTTGAAGTTGTTTTCTGGTGCGTGGTAGAGCCCACTCCAGAACGGCACGCACCTTCTCTGGATCCATCTCTATGCCTTCGGATGAAATGCGATATCCCAAATAGTCAATTTTGTCTTGGTGGAATTCACACTTTGACAATTTAGCATACAACTTAGCGGCACACAGTTTCTGTAAAACCGACCGCACTAACTTCACATGTTCATCCAGGGTCTCTGTGTAGATAAGGATATCATCAAGATAAACCAAACCCCCCCTGTATAAATGTTCATGTAACACTTGATTGATCATTTGCATGAATACAGCTGGGGCCCCTTGTAAACCAAAAGGAAGAACGTTGAATTGGAAACATCCCATCGGGCAGTTAAAAGCGGTCTTCCACTCATCCCCTTCCTTAATTCGAATCCGGTAGTATGCTTCTCTAAAATCCAACTTGGTGAAGATCTTTCCCTTCGCTAAATGGGCCAACATGTCCTTCATCAAAGGAAGGGGGTACACGTTTTCCACAGAAATAGCGTTCAAATTTCTGTAATCCACCACCAAGCGTTTGGAACCATCTTTCTTTTCACGGAACAACACTGGGGCCGCTACCCGGGGTCTAGCAGGTTGAATGAAACCACGTTCCAAATTTTTATCAATAAACAATCTTAGCTCTTCCAATTCCCGTGGGGTCATTGAGTACAACTTTGGTTTCGGGAGCTTCACCCCAGGCAAAATCTCAATAGCACAGTCTGTTGGTCGGTGAGGTGGAAGCTCATCCGAGGCCTTCTCACTGAACACTTCTTTTAAATCCCAATACTCTTTAGGAATTTTCTCCTCATCTTTTACGGGCTCAGTACTTGTGGAAGCTATTTCAATTAGGCCCCCAGGCTTCGGCTGAGATCTGGCCCCTCCTCCCGGTCGCTGCTTTGTGCGTATGCGCAACAACCCCTTTCTCCAGTTAACCTGGGGGTTCCATTTCCAGAGTCAGGGCAATCCCAGTATTAATGGTTGCTCCATTCCAGGGACCACAATAAAACGCAGGGTTTCATCATGCTCTCCCATGACCATTTCTATAGGTTCCGTGACAAAACGTGCAGGGCAACCTCCAGCCACTGATCCATCTAGTTGGCAAAAGGAAATGGGCATCTTCAAAGGTTTTAACTTTAGGCCCATTTTCTTCACTACTTCCGTGTTTATTATACACCTGGTGCACCCAGAATCTAACAGGGCTAGCATTTCCCCTTCGACCCCTGAATTAGGTACCCTCAACTTCACCGGAATGGTCATAGGGCCTACACTTGGACTTACCAGGAAGTCGTCTTCCGAGTCAGAATCCTCCTCCTCAGGGGTCACTGGGGCTTCTGATTCCTCTCCTGCGGGACGGGCGACCTCTGCTGTCTCTTTCGACTTTAGTGCTGTTTCGCGAGGCTTCGCTGGGGATTTTTCAGGTTTCTTTCCTTCCTTTGGCGCCCCCTTTGGCTCCAACTTGACTCTGCAGTTCACAGCCCGGTGACCTTCTTTCCCGCATCGAAAGCAGGCCGAGGGGTTGGGTCTTGCCGCCACTCCTCCCTTCTGCTCCTCTTGAGAGCGCGAGGGGGAAAACTTGCTCCACCCATAACCTCCCCGCCGTTTTCTTCGGATTAAATCAATTTCCACTTCTTCTGCCAACAGATACCACATCTGCAAGTTATTGGGGTCTCTTCTAGCAGTGCATCTCTGGTACACATCTTCATTTAAACCATCTTTAAACAGTTCTATCAGGGCTTCTTGGGGCCAGCCTCGGAAATGGCCTGCTAACTGCCTAAATTCTTGAGTGCAATCAGCCACAGACCTCCGCCCCTGTTTTATGGTTTTCATCCTAATTCGGGCCTTGCGCTCCGCCAGTGGGTCCTCAAACCTAGCCCGCAGTGCAGCCATAAATAGGTTATAATTCAGCAACTGAGGAGCATTATCATTATGCAAAGTCACCATCCACTCTGCCGCTATTCCCTCCAGAGTCCTGGTAACACACCTCACTTTGGCTGCATCTGAGGGAAAATCCTCCCCATACTCCTCCATATGGCTCCATACTTGAGCTAAGAAAAATCCCAAGGCTTTGGGATCCCCTCCGTATTTTACTTCTAACGGAGACAGCCTAGGAGCTCTACGCTTTCTAGGAATCACACCTCCCGCCGAAGGCCCCGGGGCTGCTGCTGGATCGGGTTGATTTATGGGAGAGGCAGTTGCTTTGCTTCTTCTGGCTGGGGCTGCTTCCCCTCCCCCTTCATACCTTTGTGGAGCTTGAGGTTGTTCAAAGGCTTCATTCAGGAGTTTCCTGGCTTGATCCAGCAAGAGTTCCCTCTTTTCCTTCTCTTGCCAAGGCTCCTCTTTTCCACGCCGGCGGGTAGTTGTGACCCCAGGGGGGGGGTGTCCTTCTCCGGATCTTTCCAACCAACTCCCACCGACCATCTGGGCTTCACAGCTGGATCCTCTTCCAGACTGAGCTCTGCTAGCGATTGGGCTTCCTGCACCAGCAAAGAATCTTGGCCTCCAATGGCTCCCAGATCCTCCTGGTCACTATTTGAAGATGACATGATGTCCAGGCCCCCTCAGAAGAAAATTGGGTATTCTCTCCGGGTGGGCAGGTGGGGTGAGATTCAGAATAATGTCAGGCAGAGCTCCATTCAAAATCCAGGAAAGAAATACTTAGACTCTTTAGTTTAGAGAAAAGATATCTTTTACTGAAAGTGAAGTGGTAGCAACCAAAGAATTCTGAATCTGAGAATTTAGGCGCGCAATTCACATATAGAAAGTGATGGAAATGTTCCCACCCCCAATAGTTCAAATGACACTTCCAATTAGAAGTTGTGGATATGATCATGTGGGCATCTTCAGGTGATGATGAGGCCTCTGTCCGCTGACCTTGGCATAGTTTGATAATGGGTTGCAGTTGCGCAGAGAGAAGAAAGCTAAGCGAGAAATAGAAACCTAACTCTATTTTATGCTCCCCTCTTCCATTTATACATCAGACGAATGTAACTCCTCCAGCTCACTTTCCCAACTATTCCTACCTCCCTTTTCCACCCCCCCCGTTACTTATGGCAGTCGAAAAGATGCAAAGCAATAGCAGAAGATCTTGAAGTCTGACAGATCCTTCTACAATAGCAATGCGACATTAAACAGTGGTAAGTATTGAAGTTTTGAAAAATGCCCATGAAGTACACAAAGTTGCTTGATAGTCTGTGATCCATATGTTGCACAGGTCTACAGTGCACAAGGTTGTAGAGTTGTAATTGCAGGAATGTTCCAATCTTGGATGGCAAACCTCAGATAAAGAATGTTTCCAAGCAAATACAACTCAGGCAAACAAAAGCAAACTAATCTAAAGGAGGATTAGAGAGGGGAAGTAAACATATGTTAGACTTTAACTAGAGATAATTAATTGTATGGATGACTGTGCTGAACAGTAACGAAAATTAAGCAGTAACCAAAGTTAATCAATGATGGAGGATAACTAAAAATGTGTATAAATGCAAGACTATACTCCAATCTCTTTCTCTTAAGGTTTCTCTTAAGAAATCTCTTAAGGCTGGTCCAGGAGATTGCAGCTCAGTGCCTATGGTACCCAGAAAAGGGGTCTTTAAAATTAACTGATTGGGAACGTATTGGGAAAACATTGCATACTGAACCTCAAGCAAAAATAGAAGTTTTGCAGGTGTGGCATTTATGTAGGCATGCAATTGAAAAATTTGGTCACAATGAACTTTCTCTTTTAACATCTCTACCTTCACGTTATACTAATGCTGTCATTTGTCCCCATTCTTCACCTGAATATATGTCTTCAATTCCCTCAGCTCCTGCAGATACAGGGCAAAAGCCTCCTGACTCTATTGTTCAGCCTTCTTTTCAGAAAATTGTAGAGACTTGTAAAAAGGATGCCTCTGTCTTAGGAACAGAGCTTGCAGAATTATTGTCTGCTTGTCCAGTACAATATCATCCTGGTCAGGGGCCACAGCTTGGACTGCAAGTAGCAGAATGGGAGAGTCTGCCTTATCAGATTTTAAGAGAGTTAAAAAGGCAATTACAGACGAACGGATTAGTGGTAATTTTACAAGAGGACTTGTAGAAGGAATAAAAATTGGTTATACAATGATCCCTGAAGATTGGAAGCAAATATTTTGCATGATTTTAACATCCATGCAATATGTGGTTTGGGAGAGTGAATATATGAGACATGCTCAAGCAGCTGCTTTAGGAGGGGGAGGACCATATACAGTTGAGCAGATATTTGGTTCTGGACCATTTGGTACAATTCCTACTCAAGTTGTTCTTCCTCCAGCTACGTTAACTATTGTTTCTGAATGTGCCTTTCGTGCTTTTCTTAAGGTGCCTCAAGCTGGAGAACCTAGAGCAAATTTTTCAAACATTCGACAGAATGCCAATGAACCTTATGCTGATTTTGTTGAGCATCTGTCCAAAGCAATTAGACAGCAATTTGATCATCAGGAAGCTGCTGGTGAACTTCTTTGCCAGTTAGCTATTGAAAATGCTAATGCAGATTGTAAAAGAGCTTTACAGCCGTTAAAGGCTACTGCTCATTACACTCTGGCAGATATGCTTCGAGTCTGCCAAGATATTGGATCACAAACTTATAAAATGCATTTGTTAGCAGCTGCTATTCAGGAAGGACAGAGACCAATTGGTAACTTTAAGTGTAAAAAGCCTGGCCACTTTCAGAAGGACTGTCATTCTACACCTTCTATGCCTCAGAATCATCCTTCTAAGAAGTGCCCTATTTGCAAAAAGGGATTTCATTGGGCCAATCAATGTTGGTTTCGGTCAGGAAACTTGCCAATGGGTGTGGCACCCACCCAGAATCCAAAGCGTGCCTTTCCCATCACTCTGACTCCTCCAGCAGTCTCTCTCACTCCTCCCCAACCACAGCCAGTAGCGCTGGGATCGATTTAATCACTCAAGAGGAAATTGAGTTTTAATTTCCCATGGAAGTTAAAATAGTTCCATCTCAATTTAAAGGTCCTCTTCCTTCAGGATTAATTGACTTAATTTTGCCTTGTTCTGCACACAAAAAGGGCTGTTTTGTTGTGCCTGGGGTAATAGATTCAGATTACACTGGTATCATTATGATTCAGATTTGGGTGAATCTTCCTCAAGTTCTTCCTTGTAATTCTTCTGTTCCTCAATTGCTTTTTCTTCCATATGAAATTCCATCTCCTGGTATAAGTAATCGTGGGGATGCAGGATTTGGATCAACTTCTTTATGTGTAGGCTTACTTCATCAGCTGAACTCCTCTCTGTTAACGCTCTTCCAAAATAAACAACCATTTCAAGGGTTATTGGATACTGGAGCCGATGTTACTGTCATCTCCTCTTTACAGTGGCCAGTACAGTGGCCAAAAACGACAGTTTCTTCATTGTGGGGAATAGGAGATTCTACAGCTGCTTGGCAGAGTGTTCAAGAAATTAAGGTTACAACATTTGCTGGTAAGTCCTTTTTCCTCCAACCATACATTCTAGATATTCATACTAATATTTGGGGCCATGATATCCTTTCTCTTCTTAATGCCCATTTGATTCTTTATGATGGCTCTTCCTCTTAAATGGTTCTGTTCTAAGCCAGTTTGGGTGGAACAATGGCCATTATCAAAGGAAAAACTTGTTGCTTTACAACAATTGGTTCAAGAACAATTGGCTGCTGGTCATATAGAACCTTCTACTAATCCTTGGAATACTCCTGTTTTTGTTATAAAAAAGAAAAATGGGAAATGGCACCTCCTGCAGGATTAAAGAGAAATTAAGAAATGTATCCAACCCATGGGTCCTTTACAATGTGGTCTACCAAATCCTAACTTAATTACTAATTTTTATAAATTATTGGTAGTTGATCTTAAAGACTGCTTTTTTACTATACTTTTGCAGCATCATGACAAAGAAAAATTTGCATTTACTATCCCAGTTTTTCATAATAGCATGTCCACAAAACGATATCATTGGCGAGTGTTGCCTCAGGGAATGCTTAATTCCCCTACACTTTGTCAATATTTCATGGATAATGCCCTTCAACCCTTTCAGAATAAATTTCCTTCCTATTTAGTCTATCATTATATAGATGATATATTGATAGCAGCCCTGGATTTTGATGAATCTAAATTGTTAAAAGAGTTAACAGATATTGTGGCACAATTTTCAGACAAAATTCAAAAGGTAGAACCTTATACCTACTTACCGTGTTTCTCCAACAATACGGCCCCCACCAATAGGAAGCCCCATCATGTTTTATAGGCATTCAATTTATAAAATTGAATTAAGCCCCTCCCCCCAAATTAAGGCCCATATTAAACATGCGAAATAGGGGGGGAATGGCGTGGGGGCTTGCATTTAGGAAGTACTTGCATACCTGGATATGGTGCTGCCTGCGTTGGTGGGGCACTTCATACCAGGAGACCTTCCGCCACCGTTGCTTTTCCTTCTCCCTTGCTGCCGCGGCATTAGAGGAACGCCGCAGCATTTGGTGCAGCCACGTGTGGCATGTCAGGGCTCCTCCCTGCAACCGGAGCCCTGAGGAGACGCTTGGCTTCAGGCACCCCCGTCGCTGCATTCAGAGGGAAGGCGCTCGCCCGAGAGGATCTCTCCCACTCTTTCTCTCCCCGCAAAGTCTGCACTGCGGCTGAGGAGGAGGCTGCAGCCAGTTCCTTCTGCTTGCTGAGAGGTGAGGAAGCCGCGGCTTTGCACAGCAAGCGAAGCGCTGCTCGCCCAGGCGAGATTTGGGGATGAGGGGAAGGAGGAGGCATGCACGCATCTGCGGCTCGCTTTCCCGGCTCTGCCCAGCCTGCACGGCTCTGGCGCAGCCCTGGCGGGATGAGCGGAGGGTCCGGTGGGGAGGCATCCACTGCCTTGGTGAGAGCTCTGCCGCCGGAGAGCTCTCACCAAGGCAGTGAGCGCCTACCCGCTGGACCCTCCGCTCATCCCGCCAGGGCCGCGCCAGAGCTGTGCGGGCTGGGCAGAGCCGGGAAAGCGAGCCGCAGATGCGTGCATGCCTCCTCCTTCCCCTCGTCCCCAAATCTCGCCTAGGCGAGCAGCGCTTCGCTTGCTGTGCAAAGCCGCGGCTTCCACACCTCTCAGCAAGCAGAAGGAACTGGCTGCAGCCTCCTCCTCAGCCACAGCGCAGACCTTGCGGGGGGAGAGAGAGGGAGAGATCCTCTCGGGTGAGCGCCTTCCCTCAGAACGCAGCAACGGGAGCGCCTGAAGTGTTTCCTCAGGGCTCCGGTTGCAGGGAGGAGCCCTGACTGGCCGCATGTGGCTGTGCCAAATGCCGCGGTGTTCTTCTAATGCTGCGGCAGCAAGGGAGAAGGAAAAGGTCTCCCGAACCCCAAGATGTCGCTGCCCGCCCACCCGAGGGTGCAAGGGGGGGAAATTAAGTCACCCCCGAAAAGACGACCTAGCCGTTTTTTCGGGGGTCAAAAAAATATAAGGCCTGGCCTTATAATGTGAGAAACACGGTAGGATATATGTTACACAATTCCTCCATTCCAATTCTTCCTGAATTACAAGTACAGAAATCATATACATTAGTACAATGGCAAAAATCACTTGGCATTATTAATTGGGCATGCCCATTCTTCTATTTTACAACTGGTGATATGTTGTCCTTATTTCAGTCTTTGAAGGGAGCACAATCACAAGGAGATCTGTATTCTTTACCCAAAAATTCTAGAAGAGTGGTTACTACGACTTTAAATCTGGCCTTTTCTTCCATTTTTGTGTGAAATCCTATTTCTAAAGCTCTTACAGTCTTTACTGATGGATCACCTGGGGTTGTGATTACGCCGCCGTAGAAGATCCTTCTACTCGACAAGCAGTGTGTGTTCCAGTGCGCTGTGTTCGTCCATATAATGGCATGGCATCAGGGCCTTCACAACCTGATTCCGGATTTCAATCTTCACCTGAACACGGAAGTCCGTCTTCCAAGGTCCATGCGCCCGCAACCCATCACTTGGGGCCAAGTTAAATCTACTGCATATCAAGCTCAACAATAACTGCAACAGGCCTCATTACCTCAGACTCCTGAAAATCTTGTTGCTGCTGTTTTTGCTATTTCTACTGCTAATTCTGTTATCATTTTACTTTGTATTTTCTTGTTTATGGTTAATGGTGTTTCTGCTCAAAATGACACTTCTGTGGTTCGTCTTAACCCTAATTTGTGGGTTCGTCATGCCAATACATGTTTATGACCCATGGCACAAATATTACTTTATACTATGAGCCCCCAATGGCATTTGGTCAATTTTTTTTTACTCCTAACTTGATCATGTCTTCCACATTTATTGTCTCTAAACTATAATCTATTTCACCCTCCTGGCTATTTTCTACACCCCCTCTCTTAATCATTTACAATTGTGATACATTCATAAATCTTTGAATCCTCCATTTAAAATAAAAAATGAGGATATGTAGAGTTGTAATTGCAAGGAATGTTCCAATCTTGGATGGCAAACATCAGATAAAGAATGTTTCCAAGCAAATACAACTCAGGCAAACAAAGTCACTAATCTAAAGGAGGATTAGAGAGGGGAAGTAAACATATGTTTGACTTTAACTAGAGATAATTAATTGTATGGATTACTGTGCTGAACAGTAACGAAAGTTAAGCAGTAACCAAAGTTAACCAATGATGGAGGATAACTAAAAATGTGTATAAATGCAAGACTATACTCCAATAAAGATCATCATAATTCAGTTGTTCATGATCAAACAACTCGACTGCCTCGTCATTACAACACAAGGTTGCTTGATAGTCTGTGATCCATATGTTGCACAGGTCTGCTTTAGTCCATTCCATCCAATTTCCTGGTCAGTGCAGGAACCACAGCTACAGCATCTTAGACAAATAAGACTGCCTAGCCTCTGGCTCAACACATACATGGAAGGGGACAACACCTCAATGGGCAACTGGTTCCATTGTTAAACTTTATTTATTTGTTAAATTTATATAGTCACCCATCTCAACATTTCAATGGTAGGTGGTCAATGTTTACATTAATCGTGTAAATGTCTATCCAAAGCAGAATGGAATGAATTGTTGCTTCCTTTGATTTGGTAATTATACTTAAGTTAGTACAAATTAAAATTCTACTTGTCTTTTTTGCAGCTATACATTGCTGCTGGTATTCATGATTTGCAATCAACTATTATTCAAATAACCTTTTTTCACATTTTTCATTATTAATCAAGGAATCCCTAGTCTTATAAGAGATTTGCACTTATCTCTCTTGAATTTAATATGATTATTTTCAGGTGATTTCTTCCACATCAGCATCAAGGTTTTAATATTTTTTGCAGTCTTAACTGTCCCACCCAACTTTGTATCTTCTGTGTGAATCTGACAAACATTTCTTCTATCTCCTCATCCCAATCATTAATTACTGCTGAGCAGAGGACTCAGTATTGATTCTTGTGGCAGCCCTTTTGATATTTTTCTCCAGTTTGAGGAGAGACCACTGATTAAATCTTATTGAGGTAGATGTTTGAATTAGCTATGTATCCATTTAATTGGCATGCCGGTCACACTTCATTAAGCTTACTAATTATCATATCATGGGATACTTTGTGAAGTGCTTTGCTGAAGTCAAATTATATGATATCTATAGTATTCTTACAATCTGTTAAGGAAGTTATTTAATTTAAAAGTGAGATAAGATGACACCACAAGATTTATTCTTGACAAATGTTTGTGGATTTCTGGTTATTGCACTGTTTTTAGGTGTTTATAGACTGATCTCTTTATAAGCCACTCTAGAATTTTCCCAAATATTGAAGCCAGATAGATTGATCTGTAGGTTGTTGGGCTTTTCTTTTCCCTTCTGTGAAGAGAGGGGAAAGACTTACTACCTTCCAATCAAATCCTCCAGGATTTCTAAAAATCAAAGCTAAGAGTTTAGCCAGACCATCTGCTAGTACTTCTATTACCCCAGGATAGAATTCACCTGATCTTGGAGATTTAACCTACAGTAATTCAGAGAGGTGTTTCAAACCCTGTTTCTATCAGTTTCAATTTTCAAATTTATTTATTTATTTAATTTATATGCGGCCCATCTCACCGTTGAATTTGTCTTTTTTTTTTTGTGTCTTCACCATTGCTTGATCTTATGGAACCTACAATATTTTTGTCAGAAAAGTCTAAACCAAAATAGAAGGCTTTTCTTTGTTATTATTGGTTTTCTTAATTGAGCAGTTGGAATACTGATTCTGTTGCTTTCCTTACATTGACACTACAATTTGGAGCTTCTAGTATGTAATATTACTTTTTGGCTTGGCCAATTTCCCATTTCTTGTATGTGTTCTTTTTTTTTCTTTTTGGATACTAATGAAGCTTCTTATGTACTCACATTGGCTTTCTTTACTGCCTGTTTTTCCTCCTTTCTGCAGTTTTGTTTTGTCAGAATGCTAAAGGAGGAACAATATGTCCTTCCTTTAGCATTCTGATCCATCCAGAGAGCCTTCCCCCATTAGCTTCTCATGGCAATGGCATCAGCAGAGAGATCAAGCTGCAAAGGTGCACAGAGGCAGAATGATAAAAGTAATGTGGTGCCATTGCAATGCAAGTCCTACCCCTTTTGTATATGTGTTGTGATGTCCCATGCAAGTCCCAAAGGGATGGAGCTAGTAGTGTGTTGGCAGGTAGCTCATTCTGATAAAAGCAGCAGGATGCTGTGGATGCCCATGTGATCTACTTATTATTGTTCTGTTGTTGAGTATCAGATCAAGAACAGCTGATCGTCAGGCCAAGGACAGCTGATAGTTGACAAGAGGATTCTAGATTAGGAATACTTTTCCATAATTGGAATTGGCTTGATATAGTAGATATAGTCTAGTGGATCTGCAATTGTTCTTCTGGAAAAATGGAAAGATCCTTCCACAGTCCCAAAATCTGTATCTAGCAACAATCTGCCAGATACATCTGGGAAGATTACAAGTAGAATATCATGGCGATAGCCATCTGTGATGATCCTGGCTCCTAACATGGCTACTGCCAAAACTATTTTGGGTGATAGCCAGCAAAGCTCTCCTGGAAAACAGCCAGCAAAGCTTCCTTTCACACTCTCTCTATACGTTGTCTGGCAATGAAACCTACCTCTCCAATTTAGTTAACAATAGCTTGGACAATTTCCTGTAAATACAAATAAATTAGTAGTCCTACAACCTTGACAGACTACCCAGAAGATATGTAAATCAAATATTCCATCTTCTTGGGAACCCACAGTACAAAGGGAAATAAGTCTGGTAGCTATTATTTGCTCAGCTGTACTACAATTGATTCCAACTGTGACATTACAGTTTTGTTTCCCTGAAAAGAAAATAGTTTTTTCCTTAAATAATTTATTTTTAAAATGGGGAAAATTGAGAAGGATTTGCTGCAAAGATTATTGAGACAGATGTGGGGGGTGGTTGGTCCAATTTTTTTGGGGGAGGGATCATCTTAACTTCAGGTGACTTTTTCATTCAAATAGATAGTTTTGATTAAGGGGTGTAGTTGTGGCTATGGAAAATCCACTGCATTCAGAAACTGGAGCATTGGGCTCTTTGGTCCCATACTGGAAAAAGACATGTTATTGCATGTTTAGGTGACTACAAAATTTTCATAATAATAAAATACCTAGTGCATTGGACACTTTCTCATTGAGATAACCATTGCTTTCTGTAGCCAATAGTAACAATATACCATGCTGAAGAAAAACAGATACTGTTTTTCTTTCCAGAAGATGTATATCTGTAGGGATATTTTCAGGTTTGAACAGCTTTTAAGCATAATTTTCAAGAACAACCTTCCTCTATGCCTGAAGAGAAAAGTTTTCGATCAGTTTGTGCTACCTGCTCTAACATATGCCAGTGAAATGTTAGTGAAACTAACCTCACAATTGTTCTAAAAGCTACAAGTGGCACCAAGAGCCACAGAAAGATCCATGCTCAGCACCACAAGACAAGATAGAAAGACCTGCACATGGATTAGAGGACAAGCAAAAATATACGATATCATCAAGAGAGTAAAAGAATTCAAGTGGAAATGGGCTGATCACATAGCAAGATGAACGGATGGCAGGTGTAACAAGGGAATCATAGAATGGATCCCACTTGATAAAAAGTATCCACGAAAGAGACCTAAAACAAGATGGACTGATGACATCAGCAAACATGGTGGGCCCAATTGGCAAAAGAAAGCTCAGGACAGTATTGGTTCTAAACATGTGGAAGAGGCCTTCATCCTGAAATGGACAGACAACGGCTAAAATGATGAATAGCTTTATGAACAAGCCTTAATTGTCTCTTCAGAATTTCCTCTTACGGAAAAGCAGCCATCTCCTGCACTTCAAAGGAAGCCATATTTGCTGGGATGGCCTTGGTTCTAGCTGTGCTGACAGGATGAGCTGCCAGGGCCGTGCTGCATTACCTGTTTCTGCCCCCTTCTGTATTTTATGGATCCAGGTGTTTGGCAGTATGGAAAGCAAAAAAACTGTGTAAATTATGGCCTGGGAATAAGATAAAGCTAGCACGCCGCTGGGAAGGATAACGTAGGGAACTGCCAGGATGTGCAATAGCTACAGCAATGCAATGATAAAGTTGGTTTCCTTTTGAAGAAAATTTGTCCACACCAATGACAAAAAGAAAGACACCAAGGAACAGGGAATGATGAAGGGGCAGTTTAATAGGAGCACCAACTCTACAAAATGCCTTATCTTCAATTATTTCTCAACCATGATCTGTTTTTGCTACCATAGCCACTTTGCCATGCTTTGCTCCTGTCCTGGGGCTGAAAAGAAATCACATTGTCCCAAATCAAGCTGCTGTCCCCAATGTGCCCTGAATGCATCTGGAGTAGAGATGAAATGGTTGCTCTCTGTACATTGCTATGGCATAAGCCATATTGGAAATTTCAGTTATGTTTAATGTCACCAACCATGGGGAAAGCTGCCATGGGTCATATGCGTGTCTTGACTTAGAACTGCAGTGACTTATGATTAAATTAATAAATTTCATATTAACAATGGAAAAGTCTCATATTTTACAATTTATTGAGCAAATTTATATGGGCACCCATTTCATGTCTCCAGGTAGCACACAACAATCCAATAAACAATAAATATAAAACTATAGTTGCAGTACTTAATAACTTAATTACTAACAATTGTGAAGAAGCATTAAAAACTCTAAAAACAGAATTAAACAAGAAAAGAGAAACAATAGACAAAGGGATATCAATGGAGTCACCTCATCAATGCACCCATCCTTTTGGGTTCCATGCATTTGCTGAAAATGGTCTTTTCATTTATACATAACGGATCACTTACCGTGTTTCTCACAAAATAAAGCTGGCCCTTATTTTTTTTTGAGCCCTGATAAAATAGCTAGGACATTTTTTGGGGGGGTTAATTAATTTCTCCCCTCCTCGCGCACCAGCGCTGTCTCCAACAATAGCATCTGAGTCGTTCCCGCTTTTCCCCCATCCCCATAACAACAGGAAAAAAAAGATTTTGAGGTACCTGGGAACTCCGCGCGCTGCGTTTTGGTTTAATCCCGAGTGGCTGGGTAGGCGTGAGAAGAGCCGAGCAAGCGTCTCTGCTGCTGCTACGCTTGGTGCTCCAGCCTCGGGCTCTGCAAATTTGCAAAAGTCCTGGTGCGCAATCCGTTCCTGCATTCCAAATGCCCATGCCAAGGTTCAGCTGTCCCTCTCTCTCTAGCGCTGTCTCCAAAAACAGCGGCAGCAGCAGCGGGAACTGTGGAAGCATTTTAGCCACTTCTCGGGTGGGGGGCTGCTTCCTTTTTTTTTTTTTTTTTTTTTTAAAGTTTTTATTAATTTTCTACAAACAAACAAACATACAAAACATTAAAAACATCTACTCTCATATATACTTCCGGTGTATCGGTTGGTTCATCAGTTTTGTGCATTCATTTTATAGTGTCAATTACAATTATATTGCATAACCACTCATATTGTCAATCCATATTCTAATATTACTAAAAAAAAATAAAAATAAAAAAATCTTTTTCTGACTATACCTTTAATCATTCATGCTTTGCGAGATAACAATACTTCAAACAGTTTATTCTATAATTTATCATATAATCATAACAAATCAATCCTAAAAACTCTTCATATATATAATATTAATGCTCTATTATTGTATTTTATCATCTAACCATTGATAAAAAAAACCCCAAATTGCATAAAATTGTTTATCTTCTTGTTCTCTAATTTCAAATGTCAATCTACTCATCTCAGCACATTCCAATATTTTCTTAATAATTTCTTCCTGCAATGGTATTTTCTCATTCTTCCAGTTTTTAGCAAATACAATCCTAGCCGCCGTTAATACATTTACAATCAAATATTTCAAGTCTTTATTATATATATCAGGTAAAATTCCCAATAAAAAGATCTCTGGCTTCAAGTCTATGTGTTTCTTTGTCATTTTTTCCAACCACATGTGAATTTTAGTCCAATATTTTCTAGCATTCTCACAAGTCCACCACATATGATAGTATGAGCCAGGTATCTGATGACATTTCCAACATTTTTCAGATTTATTCTTGAACATTCTTGCTATTCTTGTCGGGGGAAGGTGCCACCTGTAAAACATCTTATACAAGTTTTCTTTATATGCTATTGACATTGTCATTTTATAATTTTGAGACCACAATTTTTGCCATTGCTCTAAATCAATTCCATATCCAAAATTCTTCCCCCATGCAATCATAGTTTCTTTAACTTGTTCTTCCTCTAGCTTAATTCCCAATAAATAACCATATAACTTTTTAATCACTTTCTCATCAGTACCCATCAATATCTTATCTAAATCAGTCTGTTTATCATAGAATCCTTCCGTTTTAAAATCTTCAAGATATCTTGAGTGTATTTGCGCATATGAAAACCAATTCATCCTTATACCTTGTTCCTCTAAATTTTGGATCGTTTTAAGTCCACCCTTTTCATCCAACAGTTCCCCATATCTAACTGTTTGTTCCTTTTTATAGATCATAGGATAGGAAAATGCTTCAATAGTCGATAACCAAATTGGAATTTTCAAATAACATTGTTTTTTTATCTTCTCCCAATTTAACCACAAAGACTCCCGTATATAATGTCTTCTGAAATACCCCTGTGTTTTAGTTCCCTTGTACCATAAAAAAGCATGCCAGCCCAACAGTAAATCATGTCCTTCTAATGTCAACAATCTATGTTTTCTTAATGTTATCCATTCTTTGACCCACATCAAACTAGCAGCTTGATAATACAATTCCCAATTAGGCAGGCCAAAACCTCCTCTATTTCTAGCATCTTGCAAAAGTTTTAACTTTATTCTCGCTTTTTTACCTTGCCATATAAACTTCAACATAGTTTTATTTAAATCTTCAAAATAGTCTTTTCCAAGTCTAATTGGTATTGTTTGAAAGAGAAATAAAATTCTAGGTAAAATATTCATCTTAATTGTTGAAATTCTCCCTATTAATGACAATTGTAAATTTTCCCATTTCTTCAAATCTGTAATTATCTGTTGTTTAAGTTTAATATAATTATTCTCTTTTAATGTGCTACATCTTGCTGTCAAATATATCCCCAGATACTTAACCTTGTTTGTAATTTGAATTTTCAAAAGATCTGTCAGTTCTTCTCTTTGTCTCAACAACATATTTTTTGTCAAAATCTTTGTTTTATCTTTATTTATTTTCAAGCCAGCCATCTCACCATATGTCTCTACCTTTTCCAATAATTTTGGAGCGGTTTCTAACGGGTCTTCCAGAATAAAAGCTAAATCATCAGCAAAAGCTTGTAGTTTAAATTCTTCCTTTTTAATTTTCATTCCTTTTATATTTTTGTCATCTCTAATATTTCTATTCAACACTTCCAAAGTTAATACGAATAACAAAGGAGATAGGGGACATCCTTGTCTTGTACCTCTTCTTATATTAATAAGATCTGTAAATTCTCCCTCCATCATTACCTTTGCTGTCTGTTTATTATATATGGCTTCTATTGCTTGAATAAATTTTCTGGCAAAGCCCATCTGTTCCAATAATAATAACATAAATCTCCAGTTCACGTTGTCAAATGCTTTTTGAGCATCTAGGAATATCAAAGCCATTTGTTTTTCAGGATGAGCCTCATAATATTCCAAGGTATCCAAAATTACTCTCATGTTGTCTCTAATTTGTCTCTTTGGTAGAAATCCATTTTGATCTGGATGGATAAAATTATTTAAATATTTTTTCAGTCTTTCTGCTAAAATTGAAGCAAAGATTTTATAATCTGCATTCAATAAGGAAATAGGTCTATAGTTCTTAATTTGCAACGGGTCAGCCTCTTCCTTTAAAATAAGTGTAATATAAGCCTCTGACCATGTTTTGGGTGTCATCTTTTTTAACATAACTTCATTCATAATTTCTAACAATGGAGTGTTCAATGATTCTTGAAATTTTTTATAGAATTCTGCCGGAAGCCCATCTGGACCTGGTGCTTTCCCATTATTTTGTCTTTTAAATGCTTCATTTAGTTCCATCATTGTTATATTGCTTTCTAACATTTCTTCAGTCTCTTTAGGTATCTTCGGTAAGTTAGCATTCTGTAAATACTGTTTAATTTTTTTCTCATCAATATTCTCTTGTTTATATAGTTGTCCATAATAATCTCGAATAATTTCCTTTTTCTCCTTATTACCACAACAAACTTGACCTTGATCATTTATTAGTTTCAATATTTTTCTTGATTCCTTCTCCTTTCTCAGTTTATATGCTAACCATCTACCTGGTTTATTTGCATCTTCAAAATAATTCTGTTTAGAATTTCTAATTTTCTGTGCCAGTTCTTCTTTCTCTATTAATTCCATTTTATGCTTAATTACATCCAGTTTCAATTTAATATCTTTTTTCTGTGGTATTTTCTGTAATTCTTTTTCAAGTCTTATATATTCATCTTCCAAGGCCTTAGAGGTTTGTCTTTTCCTAATATTCTTTTTTCTTGTATAGTCTATTATCAAACCTCTTACATATGCCTTCATTGTATCCCAAACATTCTGTATTGAGGTATCTTCTTTTTTATTTTCTTTAAAAAAAAAGACTAATTCCTTCTCCATCCATTGTATAAAATCTTTCTCCTTTAAAATGGTATTGTTTAATGTCCATCTCGATCTTTTTTTGTCCCTTCCATTTAATTGTCATTGGACTATGATCTGCCCAAGTACTTATTTCAATATTTGTTTCTTGAATAGTAGATATTAATTCTGTTGAGATCCAAATCATATCTAACCTGGACCATGATAAATGTCTATTAGAATAAAAAGTATATTGTTTAGTTTTAACATTTCTTTCCCTCCAAATATCTTTTAAGGTTAGTTCATCTGTCATTTTAAAAAAAGATTTAGGGAGAATCTTTCTATTTTGTTTTGTTGTTGTTGTTATATAGTCCAATTTATTGTCCACAATTCCATTAAAGTCTCCCATCATGATTATGTTAACATAGTCCAGTCTAATTATTTCCATATGTAGTTTTTTATAAAACTCTTCTTGTTTATCATTCGGAGCATAAATTGCAATCAAGAGTATTTTTTTATTATTATCCATTATTTCCACCATTAATACTCTTCCATCTTCATCCGTGTAGATCAGTTTTGCTGGAATATCTTCTTTAATATAGAGAACCACTCCTCTTTTCTTACATTGAATCAAAGAAGTAAATATTTTCCCTAATTTTGGCTGTACTAACAAATGCTCATGTTGCTTCCTTAACTTCCATGGTTCCCGCTGCTGCTGCCGCTGTTGTTGGAGATGGTGCTGGCAAGAGAGGGACAGCTGCAGCTCAACCTGGGCGCTGGGAATGCAGCAATGGGCTGCGCACCAGGACTTTTGCAAACTTGCAGAGCCTGAGGCTGGAGCACCAAGGGTTGAGCAGAGACACTCACTTGGCTCTTCTCACGCCCACCCAGCCACTCGGGATTAAACCAAAACGCAGCATGGGGCACTCCCAGGTACCTCAAAAAGTTTTTTTTCCCCTGTTGTTGCAGGGATGGGGGAAAAACGGGAGCGACTCAGATGCTGTTGTTGGAGACAGCACTAGCGAGAGAGGTGCCAGCAACAGTGGGAGCCGTGGAAGCTACAGAGGCCTGAGAAGCGGTTGAAACGCTGCCGGACATCCACACCGATGCCACCCGCCTGCTGACCCGGGTAAGGGAGGGGTAAGAGAGCCTGACTGATGATTGACTGATGGTGAGACATAGGTGCCCGCGGGGCACTCCTAATGGCAAGTTCACCCCGCCTCCTCCCCATTTCATATGTTTTAAAGTAGGCCTACATTTGAGGGGAGGGGCTTAATTTCATTTTATGCCTAGAAAACATGCTGGGTCTTCCTATTGTGGGGGTATTGTTGGAGAAACACAGTAGCAAAAAAGAAATTAAAAGAAAAGCCTCAGATAATAGAGTTTTTAGGATTTGAAATTCTACTTCACCCAATATTTTCTGTTAATCAGTAATCAGAAACATAAAGAATGTTACATTTCAAATTCAAGATCACCAGTCAAACTTACATTGAGTGATCATATAAGAAAATATGAGAATTTATCATTATGGCTTAATTAATACATTGTATGAAAATAAAAGAACAAAGACAGGATACCTTTTAAAGTAATTTGATCTTGCTTTTTAAATATTATGACAAATGTTTGTGAGTTTTGAGTGTAATAGCTACTTGCTCTGTTTTCTGTTGGTTTTCGGTAGAATAGCTTAAAATCGGTATATTGTTTTCTGTTTTGATTTTATTAAAATTTGAGGAGTGTTATTGAGGATAAAATATCGAGTTTGACACCCCTCCTCTAACTGAACAATGCTTCAAATATGTAACTTTAAATTTATGATTTTCTATGGATTTAGAAGGTCGAATCAATTTTCGTTTCCCGACTACATGTGAAGAGCAGACCTAAAGATTATATCAACAAGCCTTACTGAAAATGAGGCAGAGCTGGTTTTGCTCTGCATAGAAAATCTTGGGACAATAAAAGTTCCCACAGAAATTTAATGGAAAGCATGAATGTATTGGCCCATTAATGTTATGAATCTGCATTCTATATTCTGCTTCTTTATATACATTGCATTTTATATTATAGGCATTATATATTATAGAAAAACTACAAATCCATCCCGACTCTCTATAAATCCCCACAATCTCCCCAATTGGAAATGAGATTCACGTCCATATCACAATTCCCGTATTTCTAATGTAAATCAAAAAATCACAGAGATTTGTTATATTCGAATGGGACAGTCTTACTGGCATGATTCCTCCCTTTCCAATCATAATTTCTAGTATGGGGTTCTTATTACAAAGTTATCAAGAATGCAGTATGATGGGGAAGTTCTAATTGGTCACCGAGATATTGGCAAGATCTTTGTCCTTTAATTTTTTTAGCACAGAAATAGAGGCAGGAAGGGGAGAAAACATATCTTCACCAGACAGGAGTCTAGCGTCCTCAAGGCTTCTTTGGTTCTCTTTTCTAAGCTCTTTAAAACCTTATTGCATGAATCCAAGACAACAGCACAAACAACATGAATAAACATACATCCTGATTTGTGTTTTAGTCTTTATTTCAGTGGACAGAATTTCTGCTGCCAATTTGCACTAATAAACAGAGAGCTAACAGCAGGTTTGTGCCTGACCTAAGTACACTTGAGTCTCAAATGAGTACTTTATTCCTGTAGAAATAATAATTAAAATGCACTGTCTTTACCCTGCAGGTTTTTACAGAACTTAGATGAAATTTTAACACGTACTAACTGGCTGCATTGTACTAACTGGCTGTATCTCCTAATGGGTACTTTTTTGAGATATATTTAACTATGCACTCAGACTTTAAAAGACAAGTAAAATGCAGGGATGAAAAAATGAAGGGACTTCAGATGTTCCAGTATTCCAGCTTTCTCTATTAGCTGCATTGGCCAAGACCACAGGGAGTTAAAATTGAAAATATATGGAGGCCTATAGATTTTCCATTGCACTCTAGTGAATTCACAGTAATTTATTTTACTGAAGCTTCTTGGTGCTACCAAATATGGGCTGCAAAAATCTGGAGGATTGCTAGATAATGGGAAAGAGATTTCAAAAACACTGCTGCCATTGAGTTATTTGGATTTTTTTCTCCCCAAACCAGATATAGTAGCTTAAACTATTTGGTCATTGGTTTTGTCATATTAGATCAGTATTTCTCAAGCTTTTAGCAATCATGGAACAATACTTACCATCCCGGTCCTATTGTTTCTTTTATTTTTCTTACATGGATCCATGTATTCATAACTATGTTTTACTTATACCTATTATCTTGTAAGCAATTGACAAACCAAACAAAAATATAAAATATATAAATATTCAGAAATTGAAGCGACCACCTTATGGAACAAAGATTCCCCTCCTTATGTTGTCGTTAAGAGCATGGCAGTATTAGTGCAGTTTTTGACAATGATTATGGATGCATATATCTTTGTTTCCATTTTAAAGGCATTTTTAAACTAAACTGCAGCAAAATCATATTCCACAATTAAGTATTTACTGCTTTATACACTCTATATCATAATGACTTTTGTCACAAACTTGCAAGAGAACTGGCTGTGTATTGAATTTGTGTTACTGAATTGTACAAAATAGTGCAAAATCATATTAGAAACATAATAGTGTTTACCATTTCAAGTGTACATTCCTATGCTAAATCAAATATCATTCCAGATGATCCCATAGCCACAATTTTTTTTTAAAGGAAGGGCTACAGACAGAATTAAGTAGGGCAGCCCACTAAATGAATATAGGTCTACTTATGGCTATCATTCAATTAATATTTCAAGATTACATAGACTTCGTTCACATATTGTAATAATCATAACCTACTATTTAATCAAGTTGTGTATGGGTATTATTTTATCTATCTATCCATCCATCCATCCATCCATCCATCCATCCATCCATCCATATCTACCTACCTACCCACCTATCTATCCTGCCTTTGAGTCAGATTCAATAAAAAAATTAGAGTCAGGTTAGAGTAGTAGTTAAGGTACTAGACTAGTTCCATCCTGACTTAAGCAATAAAGTCATTTGAATGATCTGGGATCCAGTTTTAGCAAGAAGGTAATGTCAAGGTATTTCTGGAAGTGTTACCTAGAAATCTCATCCATGTAAATGCCTCATCTGAAAGGTAGGATAGGTAGATAGGTAAGTAGGTAGATAAAATATTACCCATACATGGTTGATTCTATAGGATTTAGCTATTAGGAAACATGAACATAAATGTCACAATTGCCATAGATATTGATGGAATTATACAGATTTTTAAAGATCACTTGTCTTTGGTTTTTAGCATAAAAAGTGAAAACAGATCCCCACTGTTAATTTTAATGATATATCAAGTCATAGTATTGTCTTCTAATGACTGATACATATACTGGAATACTGTAAAATAAATACATATTCAAAACAAGAAAAGAGAGGAAACAGGAGAAATATTTACATTAGGAAATACAGCGAATTAATTGCATATTGTAAAGCCAATATCCAAGTTGTTACTTTTGACAGATGGTATTTTATATTTTGATGTAAAATATACATCAAAATGATTAAGAATATATATATATCAAGCAAAAGAGACCATATGCTGTTAAACAGTTCCAAATTATCATTTATTCTGAAGGGCAATCTTTTTGCAGCCTTATTTTGCTGTGGTCTGATCCAGTATGTGAAATATTTAATTCACATACTGGACTAGACTTACCATACCTTAAAAATGGAAATTAAAAAAAATAATATCAATGTCTAAAATATGTTATTATTTCATTTTAAAACTACTGCAAAATTATTCTTACTAAACAAAAGAAAACAAAGAGATGTGAAAATGGGAAATTCTCAGCTCAAGGCTAAAGTCTGTAATATCAAACCAACAGTGCAACCATAGCAATATTAGCAATAATTTGTGCATACATTTATTTTTCACTCCCCAACTCAGTCTTCTGTGATCTGATAGATTTGGTAAGTTTT
The DNA here is from genome assembly GCA_015471245.1 of Laticauda colubrina. Classification (NCBI taxonomy): domain Eukaryota; kingdom Metazoa; phylum Chordata; class Lepidosauria; order Squamata; family Elapidae; genus Laticauda; species Laticauda colubrina. The sequence continues at coordinate 9,735,897 of BLBF01000011.1, read as the reverse complement.
TTAAATAAAGTGTACACGGACATTCTGTGCAATGTAATTTTTATATCAGAATATATGAGAAACTGTTATCTTTCTTTAATGAGAACTGATAGCATGGATATTGAAAGATGATGATGATGATGGTGTGTGTGTGTGTGTGTGTGTGTGTGTGTGTGTGAGAGAGAGAGAGAGAGAGAGAGAGAGAGAGAGAATACACATGCACATATATAAATTATTTAATTTTAGTGGCTATACAAATAGCCACTAAAATGAATTTGAATTTCATAAATTCAAATAAATACTTAGTTTACAAGGCAAGAATACTATTATTATTAACATTACACCCACCCACATTCAGTTCATAATATTTATCTCTTTCATAGTTGATTAAATTTTCATGTTTAGACTACTTATAAAATCATATCACACAGGAAGATTTTTCTTCTGTTTCTTTAACTGCTGCCAATACCTTTGTTAATTTTCCATTAAGGCAATACATCATACCTATTATCTGGAATGAAGTGCCAAGGTATATAATTTTGAAGTATGTTTCCTCTACAATTGTTGAGAGAACCTAATAAGGGTTTATTTATTCATTTCCATTCATCTTATAGTATACCTCTCAAAATAGTACCATGACCATTCATAGTTAAGTAATCTGCATAGAATCAACATTATTACCACTTTTCTTGATTACCTCCACAAGTGCTTACAAGAAATTAAAAAAAAACAAGATAAGGTTCAGGAAGAGCAGATTTTATATGGTGTGAGAAGTGAACAGGATTCAATAAAAATAAATAAAAGCTTCTGAATCTATTAGTCTGGACACAAAATTAGCAGAGAAATGGAAAATTCAGGGCTGGAATTGGTAAGTTAATATTCTTTGCACTGTGTACATGCAGGTATTATTTAATTGATTGTATCTTAGCTACTAATTCAGTGCTTGAAAGCTACCCTCAAATGATTTTAGGATTACAAGTTCCATACAAGAGTGTAATTGCTGTGCATTTCTGAATGTACAAATTGTTGCAGCCACAAATAAATCTAAGTAGTATAAGGCTGAATTGCTAAAAGCAGACGGACTAATTAGATAGATGTAGCTGTATTACAAGTGATGATCAAATCAAAATGATTCCTGCATATGGCATTGGAAAGAACATGGAAACAATGAGCAACTAGCTTGCAAATACTTTATCTGGAAGTAGCCTGGAGGCTACCCAAAGCCTCTGCAGCCTGGGAATTGGCAGCCAGGAATCCAGAGCCAGGAATAGCCATCATAATCCTCAGTATGTTTGAAAAGCTTCATTTAGAAATTCAACCATACGCAATAGAAAATCAAAGCAGTGAAGATGGCATTCATATCCAGATGGGGATTGGCAACCTTTGGCTGGCTAGAAGCCATGCATAATATTTTTTTAGTGAGGATGGGGAGATGCAATGGGTAGGGTGGGTGATAATCCAAAGTGGTCTGCCCAGGATTTTATGGGAATTTTAAAAATAGATTGTTGGGGAGATAATTGGTTTTTTTAAAAAAACAACCACAACATCATAGCTATTTCAGCCATTACATTTTTAAAATAACCCCATCTCAAAATTACAGAATGCTATGCCATCAGATTTTAGCAACTATCTATTGAAGTGAGCTTTAGCTCATGAAAGCCTCTGATAACATTTGCTAATCAAAGCAGTACCACCAGATTTTTCTTGGTCAGATAGGGCTCCCAGGGCATCAGGCACAGGGGCTTCATGGAGCCCTGTGTTGGCTTGTTCATTTCTTGTCAATTGGAAATGACACCTCTTCCTCCATGAGATAGATGGGACCAATTCCAGATCTCCAGTAGCATACTTGGTTGATTCATCTCCCCACTTTTGCTGCTTATTGCCTTGCTAAATGTCTGTGAAAATTCTCAGACATCCAATCATGGTTGTCCCAAAGGTGCTTTTTCAAAAGGCAAGTGGACTTTGTTTTTCCTTGAAGATTTTGCTTGTCATCCAAGAAGTTTCTTCAGTTCTGACTGAATGGTGGATGATGAAAGGATTTATATCCCTTGCAGTCATCTGGTTATTTTCACTCTTTCTGAGAGTTGTTGAGGTCATTTGGAGGTTTATCGATGCCTGCAGGATCCTCTGAATAGTGCAAATCGGTGTGGAACCTTCTTGGAACCGTTGAAAGAACTATGTTGAAAAGAGGAAATAGGTGGTGACGTATCACTCCCACTCTGTTGAGAGAAGGCTGTTCAATATAGATGGCCTCTTTGATCCCCTCTTTCAAACCATCCTTTTCCCCAAATATGGGATTGGGGGTATATGCAACTTGCTTATATACACACTTTGTCCACCTCTAGTATAAACCGTGTTTGTAAATTGATGCATGCAGCTGAATCCAGTGCCTTGTTCAACCTTACAAATTAGCATGCTAACATACTAAATATTTCTTATACCAGCAGGTCAAAGGCTTAGTGAACATTTCAAAACCCTAAGTAGCTGAAAACCACAATTAAAAAAAAAAAAACCCTACTTGATTTTGCATGACACACACAAAGGGACTGGACTTCCACCATGTAGTTGTGACTATTTTGATCTTTTAACTCCCCACTTCCTTGTAAGTTCTGAATAATCTTTCCCCCCTGCTCATTGAATTTATTAATTTATTTGAAAATCTATTTGCCTCCCCCACCCTTAATGTAAAGTTTCATAGGATTCAATAAAAAAGCCCATAAAAACTAAATTTGAAACATGATGATGTAAAACACAAAATAAACAGTGGAATTAAAAGACCAGGGAAAATAGATATGTTCTGAACCCTTTCTAAATTGGAGAGAGGGAGGATAGAGTCAAATCACTAAAAAGGCCTTGGTAATGCAAACATGCCTTTTTAGTCTATTTCTTTCTAGGAAAGTGTCCAAATTGATAGTAATTAGATGTAATTAGATTTACAAAACCTAAGCAGGAGGATCAGAGCTAGTTAATACTTGGATGAGAAGTTACCAGGAAATCCTATAGCTCTGAAGGTATGCTGTAAATACATACATTCTACAACAGGGGTGACCAACTTTTCGGACCTCAGGGACCACTAAATTCATAATTTTAAATGATCTGCCTAATGACCAGCTGGATGCAGGGGTGAGATTCTACCAGTTCACACCTATTCACTAGAACCGGTTGTTAACATTCTAAGCAGTTCGGAGAACCTGTTGTTAGAAGAAATTACTAGCCTAATCCTGCAAGGAAGACAGCAAAGAAACATTCTGGTGTTGCTTACAGAAAGTGCCTCTCCGTTAACCCTTATTACATTCTTGGCAGAACTAGATTTCCTGTCTCTGGAACTTCTCTGGAGTTTTTTTCCCTTCCTTTGCTGGTACTTTGCTTGTGTGGAGTGACCATTCAAAGTTACAATGGCACTGAAACTGACTTATGACCATATTTCACACTTACGACTGTTGCAGCATCCCCACAGTCATGAGAGGCCAGGCGAGGAGAGGCGTGCCTTGATGTGAGTGATATTGAGTTGGCCACGCCCAGCCAATAACACGACCACAAACCACGCCCACCAACTAAGCCATGCCCACAGAACCAGTTGTTAAAAATTTTGAATCCCACCTCTGGCTGGATGTGTATGGCTAGGTCATGTGACTGGGTGGGCATGGCCAATTTGATGTCACTCACATTGAGGGGCACCTCACTGGCCTGTACTCACCCCTCCCCTCCCAGACACTTCTCACCTGCCAGCCCAAACTCCTTAGGGCCCCAACAGGAAGCAGTTGTTGGACCTAAGCAGCCAGCATGAGAAAGAGTTGGGAAAACAGCTGGCTCAGTTCAAATTGGATCTGACCGAGAAAGAGCTTAGCAGAAGCACCTCACTGAGGACTACGAGCATAAACTTTTCAAGCAGAGGGAAGACCTGCAGGAGAACAAGAACAAGTGCCAGTACTTGCAGGTTCAGTGGCTGAAATGATCAGCCAGTTCCAGGCCATGATGCAGTCCCACTGGAACAAGGCCCTCCAGCTCTTCGCCACCAGTGGTACTTCCCTTCAATCTTCACCCAAAGCCCTGCACCAGGAGGCTGAAGTAGACCCCACGTCAGAATTTTTGCCCCCCCCACTGATCTGCACAAAAAGACCCCGAAGGGGGAGACACTCTGCAGCAACACAAATGTTCATTGCACATATCTGGCCCAGAGGTTGTGGTTTGAGGACCCCTGATTTAATGCAATATAAAAAATGCAAATAATTTTTCTGTGGATCACCAAAAGTTTCTCGTGGACCACCAGTGTTGACCATTGTCTTAGAAAACAATGCCATGTCACTTTGGTACTGTTCCAGTGATGTGTCCGTGATTCAAGCAGAGTCAATACTCACAGAAGGAGATGTCTTGTTTTTCACCCCTGGAAATAGAAATAATGGTGCACTTCCTCCAGGAGATATATTGATGGTAATTGTTGAGGTAATTCCCCGTTAGGAGAATGAGTGCATACAGGGAGATGTATAGAGAGTAGTGTTGGAATAATACACATACAGTACACAGATACACTGTACAGTTAATGAAGGTTTTTACTTCCAGAAAGGTTTAAGCAAAGTCCAAAATAGGCAGTCCAAAAGTCATTCACAGGTTAATCAGTCAGTTTTTCAATCCAGGGATATTCTAGTAACAAAGTCCAGTGTCAAAAACAGTTAAGTATCAGACTTACATTAAATCCAGTAATACCAGTCAATTAGGAAAAATGGAGCAATGGCAATACTTTCCAACAGAAGGAAATAAAGATACACTGTCTTCTCTTCTGAGACTCAGACAAAGACAAACCAGGTTTCTGGCTCTATCTTATGGCCGTTTGAGAAACCACACCCAATTGTATGCTCTTTCATTCCCTTAAAGAGACAGTATTAAAATGTTTATCCT
>BLBF01000011.1:9696646-9731012 GCA_015471245.1 Laticauda colubrina | reverse complement strand
TATGCTCTTTCATTCCCTTAAAGAGACAGTATTAAAATGTTTATCCTGGTTTATATATTTCTAACCCAAATACCTGTTAGGTGTTTCATATTCCTAACAGTAATGGTGATAGTAGCTGTGTCATTTCAAGACAATTTTATTTGCTACTTATCTGTTCGACTGAGTTTTTCCTGTGCTGTTTATTGCTTTACCATAACTATTTATGTTATGTTATTTTTGTTTTACTGAATGATCTGTATCAGTAGCAATTCTGGCTTTTTATTAAGGCAATGAGAGATATTATACAAAAGTATTCAAAATTAAAAAAAACGTTGAACCATTATTTTGTCTTCTAGTGACTCTACAAATCTGAAAGTCAGCATCTTCGGCAAGCATAGTTAAGTGGACAGCTTTTGGCAGATGGGGGTAAGGACATTCTGAATATGAACATGTCCTATTTATTTGATATTTGATATAATGTTTATCCAACCAGTCACTGAAAGTGATATTGAAAATATCAATCATGAATGTGACATTTTATCTCAAAATATGAATTTGGAGTGCTTCATATTTGTTGCCATCATTTGATTGCTTTGATTTTGGTTGATGTCCAATGCAAAATCTTTTTGAGTTGTGAACTGCAAAATTCAATCCGATACCATTGCAGGATAATTAACTGTCAAACACCAAAAACTGTCTTTAACCTGAATATCAAGCACCAATATTGATTACTTGGGGAAAATATTAATATTTCATTAAGATCATATATCAACATTTGCAGACAAGAATTTAGAAACATTTTTCAGTTCAAGATGAACTGGAAATTAGCTAAGTAAATATATTTATGTGATGTCCTTTTTATGGTCTACGTATAAACTTACAAACATATCAATATATCTTTCCAATTAAAATCACATGCATTAAGTTAGTTAATCTTATTGTTGCATTATCTTAACATTTATTGCTTCAAAATTATACAACTGTTATTTATCTACAAATATGATTGGGTTACAAACCCTTTTCCTGTTTATGTATATGTTAATTGCTGTATAACAGTTTCCTAGATCTTATGACAATATTCCAAAAATAGAAGAAAACTAATGTTGCTCCAGGTATATGCTAGTAAGTGCTTTCTAGAGGTAGCCACAGGATATGATCAAAAAGTCAAATGGTACTCATGACATTATGCAGACATAGTGCCACCTGTTTTTTTTTACACACATAAAAAACAGGCAGGGTTTTAATCATTATGGCTATCATGTTGACTATTTGATCACATTGTACAGACATGCCTGGCCCTTACAGTAAATTAAGCAAAGAAACCCTTGAGTTGGAACTAATGCAGTTAATTTCTATTGTAATATAGAAATAATTTGTCATTGCTTTGTTCCAAGTTGCTTTTTCAGCATATTAATCTAGTCCACAGCTATGGAATTTCCAAGGTTTCCCCTCCAAATACCATAATGGGCTGTGAGAATAACCTTGGGAGGCAGGAGGAGGAAGTGTGGCAGATATTTCAGCGCACAGAAGAAATGGGAGCAGAGAAAGAGTTTCAGAAGAACCTTATAAGTTCTCTGGAAGATAAAGCCAAGGAAAGAAGTGCTTTCAAATTTGAAAGATTTTGTTACTGTTACCCTACAATAGGTAATATTAGTATTCATGGTTTTGGTATCCTTTCTGGACTTCTTCAAAGAGCTAACAAATACTTAATCTTGTCCGTTTAATGCTGAGATCTTTCATTTAAAGTCAGTACATTGATAATTTTTAACAACATTGTAATAAATTACACATTTTCTGTAATATATAAGGTGTCAGCTTTGAAATTCAGCTGCCACATTTTTTAAAGACAGTTGGAGGAGTTGAAAAGATTATATAGCCTGCAACTAAGTTCAGCATAAAATATACATACATACATACATACATACATACATACACATTATCTTGGCACTCATAAAAGTCTGTGTTTAAGGAACAGAAATTGGACAATATAATCATGATTTCAGATTGCAAGTATGGTGTTATTTTAAAAAAACATTTTTTTTTGCAACACTTCAATCAGAAATGCCCTTATTACTACAGGCCAGAGATTCCAAATGAGCAAATCTATATGCATCTGTTCAGCATGTTGTTGCTAACTCAAGGAATTATAAATACAAATTTCCAAACTTTTTTCTGCAAACTTGAAAAATACATTTTAATTTACTTTCTTTATAAATTCTTGATCTCAATCCTAGTCTGTAAAGAAAACCATCACTTCCTTTTTAGACAAATGTGGCTCAGTTTCTTCTTCGCTTTTATCTTGCAAGGAGATTAGGCTGACACAATTTTTTGAAAAACACATGCATACACATTGCCATGCAAATGCACAAGCCACAAACCCCCATGGCATTTATCATGGCTTAAACATTAGATTTCTGGCAGAATAAATGTGATTACATTGCTGAAGGATTCTTTCACTTTGCTGCAAAAGACCAACCTTTCACTGGATTCATTGACTCCTAAAGGATTGACCACCCCCCATCGGAAAAAATAAGGTCAAAAGCTATCATCAGTTCTATGCACTGATTTTGCTAGCAGTCAGCAATAGAACATTTTTGCAGTAGTTGTGGCATTAAAATAAGTAACAGTATGCAAATGTGTATTAAGCACACCATCTGTGTCATTTTAATAAAAGACTACTAATTGCGTGAGCTTAACACAGGAATAAGCTTTAAGATAAAAATTATCTTACAAAGTAAGCAAATGAATAAATATCATCACTAGATCATTCAAAATAACCTCAGTTGTTCCAGCATAGCTGGTTAACAAGCAAAGATCTCTTCCCTGTTAATTCAGTTATTTAGTGGTGAAAGATACAAGAGGAAGGGAATCCACAGATTCTTAGTCCTGGAAATTCCTAGAAAAATCTTTATATTAGGAATGTATATATCAATAGACATGTTGAATAATAATTACTAAGTAAATAGTAATTTAGTAGTAGGCTTCCACCATTTCCTTCCTCTCAGCTCAGCTCTCTTTCACCTGATCCATGCAATTCAAGTTCGCACGCAATTCACTCACTTTCCATAAAGTAAGAAAACACACAATTGTTTCTTCTCAGATAAGGCTTTTCAGATAAGACATAAGGCTTTCCTGTCACCATGTTATTTTCTTTTCCTCAAGCACCAGACTCAAGAATACAATTTTCCAAATTATACTTCCATCATCATCATCATCATCATCATCATCCATTCTTTCTGCTAGGCAGTGTTGAGCAGGATTTTCTCAAACTCTGCAACAGATCCAGAATGTTTTATGTGTGTATATCAGCCCAGTTGAGTAGCACATTGGACACACTATTATTCTATCTACATTTTTATCCCATCTGTTCGATATTAGTGATTGGTTGAACTATGGAAGTGGGAAAATAAATATCCGTCACTGGCTGAAGCCGCGGACTGCTCAGCTGTACAAGGTGCTGTCGCGGCTTGAGTTCCTCAGTTCCTGCCGAGACAAAATAGTTTTCACCAGTCTGATCGTCCTACATTGTCTTTCACCATCCACACTACTATCCCTTTCACATGAAATTCTTTTTTAAAAAATCTCATCAAATAAGTTGCACGGTAAAGGTTCCCTGCGGGTTCTGGTGTCAATAAGAAGGAGGCTGGTGAAACAAAGCCAGATCCAGATAAAGAACAAATACTATTTGTCAGCCTACCATAGTGATTTCCCTGGTACTTCACCCAAGGCACACAAATTTGTAGCCTGAGTCTGCTCCTGCATCCAGTATTGTTTCTGCATCTCCAGAAAATTTTTCTTCAATTTAGTTAAGTCACCTTTTGGCTTCATTCCTAGGGAAGCAACCTCCAATTTTAATACTGGCATCCATAACTTGCTATCCTCCACATGCTGGGCCTATGGTTCTGCACGTTTCTACTTATCAGTTTTGTTCACTAAGAGTTATATTCCTAAAGTATTTTGCTTCAGAACTGTGTTCTGTTTGACAGCTTCATAGAATCATAGGGCTGGCAAGGATGTTGGAAGTCCTCCGGTTAAATCACTACCCAGAGCAAGAATCCTTGTGCTGTTTAGAGTTAGCAGCCTATGGTTTGGAAGCAGAACAATCCTCAAACCATCTTAGAGAAATGGTTATCTAAATCTCCAGCAATGAAGCCCCTACAGCTCCAAAAAGCAGGTTGTAACGTTGCTTAATAGCTTTTGTGGACAAGAAATTATTCTTAATTTTGAGTTTGGATCTTTTTCTGTAAAGCTACCACCCATTAGTTGATATCCTACTTTGGGAAATTATGGAAAATAAAGCTGTACCCTCTTTTCCTGGGGTTTATAATGCAAACCTGGTACCCAATCAAAAGTGCCAGATCAAGTCTAATTAAGTTAAATGTACATTCCTGTATTCAGAGAAAAAAGTTAATTCAGGATGATTAAGCCAAAAAAAAGTATAGAAGTTATCTAAGTTTTGATGGCAAGATAGCAAATGGCCATATTTAGAATAGCAAGCATATGTTTGAAAGATTATCTCTTCTCAAAAGTATAATGACATTAGAGACACAATCTTTCCAAAATTACTGGTTTTGTGTTTAGAATTTTATCTGAAATGGGGCATGTGATATGACCATTCGGAGTATCTGAATTACAAAACTGGCTGAATTATTCTTTCTGGGTTGAATCCAATTGACAATCAGTTGACAGAAAGACATCTGCCAGTGGAACAAATTCATCCTGGCATCCCATATCTGCTGGGGAATGTTTTGGAGCAGATTGGGGGAGATGATAGGAGGGTAAGTCTCACTGGACAAGCAAAAATCCACTCACAGAATGTTGGATGAAATTCTGTTATTTTAGACAGTTGATACATGTTCTGTTAAAAGTATTCATTATACACAGAGTGCAATGTTACTGAAATACAGCTTGTACTGCCTCTTTAGAGTGAAAAAAACACAAATTCATCCAACTCAAAAATGTAAGTTTCTTCATTCTATTCAAACACAAAGACAAGAAACTACATTTAGTCAACTATATCATTTGAAGTTCTTACCTCTTTGTTACCATTCTTTTTTTTTTGTTTTTGTTTTGGCTTGGATGCCTCAACTCATACACTTTTCCCTTCCTATGGCTACAAGTTCTTATTTCAAGTATTTCCATGGGGTATGGATGGGTGGGGGTACCAGTTATCTTGCATGAAGGTATTACCCAGAGACATAGGAGACTTGGAAAGGAAAGGAAAGCTGAAGTAAGATCGTGAGCACAATCATGGTTTCATTTACCTATTTTGCCAAATGACTGAGTTGCTAGTCCCAATTGTGGTTGCTAAACATGGACTACTTGTATTTCCTCATACATTAGGAGTGTACTCTTTATTTTATTTATTTGATTAGTCAATTGCTTACAAGATAATAGGTATAAGTACATAGTTATTAATACATGAAATGGGTACATATAAGAAAAAAGAAACAACAGGACAGGGATGGTAGGCACGTTGGCGTGCTTATGCACGCCCCCTACAGACCTCTTAGGAAAAGGGGGGGAGATCAATAGTAGACAGTCTAAGGTTAAAGTTTTTGGGGTTTGGGGAAAACTACAGAGTCAGGTAGAGTATTTCAGACATTGACCACTCTGTTGCTGAAGTCATATTTTCTGCAATCAAGTTTGATGCGGTTAACCTTGACTTTGTATCTATTGTGTGCTCTTGTGTTGTTATGGTTGAAGCTGAAATATTCATTGACAGGTAGGACATTGCAATGTATGATTTTATATACTATACTTAGATCAGACCGAAGTAGTTCTAGGTTTTCTAGGTCTAGAATTTCAAGTCTGGTGACATAAGGTATTCTGCAACGAGTAGAGGAGTAGAGAAGTCTTCTTGTGAAATATTTCTGGACTTTCTCAACTGTGCTAATATCAGATATGTAATGTGGGTTCCAGACTGATGAGCTGTATTCGAGTATTGGTCTGGCAAATGTTTTGTATGCTCTATATATAGTAGTGTTTTTTCCAGAGAAAAAGCTACGTAGGATTAGGTTAACAACTCTTAATGACTTTTTGGCTATGTAGTTGCAGTGGGCTCTAACACTTAGGTCATTTGAGATGAGTACTTTACAGAGCTTGGATCATCAACAAGATCTTGACAATCCAGCTTGTATTTTATTTTCTGATTTTTTTTGCCAATATATAAGACAGAGCATTTATTTGTTGAGATTTGAAGTTGCCATTTGTTTGACCATTCTGATACATAGTCAAGGTCTTTTTGAAGGGTAACAGTATTGTCTGTGGTATTGAACAGCTTTACATCATCAGTGAAAAGAACACAGTTGCTCTTGATATGATCCCAGAGGTCATTTTGTAGAGTATGGAGAGAGTTAATCCTAGAACGGTGCCTTGGGGAACACCACTATTGACAGGTACAGAATTTGATAGGACACTCCCAATTTTGACCATTTGTTGTCTGTTTGACAGGAATGCTTCTTTCCAGTTATGCAGTTGTCCAGAAATACCGTAAGATTTTAGTTTTAGAAGTAGTTTGTTGTGTACCACTGAATCAAAGACTTTACAGAAGTCTATGTAGATTGTGTCTATTGCTTTGCCCTGATCGAGTTGTGTCGTCCACATGTTTTTGAAGTGTAAGAGTTGCAGATTACAGGATAGTTTTTTCCTGAAACCAAATTGTTTATTGGAGAGTAGGTTGTTTGTCTCTAAGTGGAGGATAATGGATTGGTTAATAATTGATTCCATGACTTTACAGGTGACGCAGCATAAGGAGATTGGTTTGTAATTTTCAACTAGGCTGGGATCTCCCTTTTTGAAGATGGGGATGACCGTGGCTTGTGACGTGAAATGTGATATTTAAGGATAGTTCACAGATGATGGAAGAGCAAGCTCCTGGATAACTTGGATGTTTTTAGATGTAAGGACTCTTTATAGAAGATAGCAACACCACCTCCTCTACAAATTTCACGATCTGATTGGTAAACATGATAGTCTCTTACTGTGGTAATGGAGTCAGGGAGAGATGTGTTGAGCCATGTTTCACAGACAAATATGATGTAGAATTTAGCCATATTTAGTAAGAGGAGTAATTCAGGTATTTTATTTGCAAGGCTTCTTGCATTGAGTAGCTTGCATTTAAGGCCAGCAGTAGTTGGAATTGAGGTAGTTAGGGGCGTGCGTGCCTAGTCTTGGATGATGGTAGATTGGTTGAGGTAGGGTTGTGGTTGAAGGTTAAAGCTGAGTTGCAGGTTGTGTGACTTACTTTGGATACAGTCAGCATGGTAGTCAATATACAGGTCCTTCTCTCCATTGTCTAGATGTTTTTTGAGTTCAGTGCGGAGTACACGAGAGCGGGCACGTTGCTGTATGGTTAGGTCAGGGCGACAACGGAAGTTCTTATGGTTGGTGTTGGTTTTGGCGAGTGGATTTATAGTGTAAATGAATTGACATTTGCTTGATTCATTTTTGCAAATGGCCCTGCAGAAGCCGTCTCTGTTTTTGAGCTCTCGGCCAATGCGGGAAATGTCAAGTATTTCATCAGGTAAGATGGTTAATGCTTGATAATCACTGATGATGTTTCGGACAGTTGTGATGTCCTCATTATAACTGATGTCTTCTAGACCAAATAAGATGGAGTTTAGACATTTCCGTTCATGCTCAACAGCTTCTCTGATGAGGATTGGGATATCATTATTTGTCTGGCTTGTTTTTTTTGTGGATTGGGTTGTGGATTGGGTTATGGTTGTTGGGTAGAGATGTGGTTTGTAGCTATTGGATGTTCAGGATTTTGCATTGTATCTTCTTCTTCAAGAAGAGGATAATCCTTCTTTTAAGGCGTCCAGGGATGCTACTATGGTGTCAAGGGATATTAATCGTGTTTCAATGGTATCTTTCCAACAGATCCAGTTTGGGTCTGCATGATTTGCAAAGATATGGAAACTCATTGGATGATTCTAGGTATTGAATCATTTGCTCGGGTAATCCCAAGCAGTCATGATGAGCGTATTTGTTACATAGAGAACATTTGATACTCTTAAATAGCTCTGAGCACTATTTGTTGTGTTCTTTCATTCTTAACACAGATAGTAGAATAAGTTGTAACATAAAATTATTTATTGCATGACATTTTGAGATATAACATTCTCTGAGTGTTTTGGGGTCATGAACAGAGGCATGGCTGTCGCACCTGTCTGCAGCTTCTTAAAGCAGCTGCCATTTTCCACAAAATTGTAAAGCTGCCTTCAGGAGCTGCAATGTTATCTTGTGAAAAGAACTCTTTGATTTTGGAACCTATAACCAGGAGTTACATGCAGATCTCTTTTTTAAAAAAAATGAACTTTATTAATTTTACAATTAAAACAGAGAAACAACACATACATAAATGTAAGAAAGGAAAAAGAAAGAAAGAAAAAAGAGTAGAAAGAAAAATCAGAAAACAGTTAAAAACACTTTCATTCTCAACAGTTTGTGGGACCTTATTTTTAACCTTACATGCAGATCTCTGCGTACTGCAAAGCCCTTTTATTTTGCATTTGAATTCTGCAAGGCTCTGTTGCAGGTCCACTCCTTTACAATAGGGGCGTCAAACTCAATTTCATTGAAGGCCGCATCAGGATTGTATTTTACCTTGGAGGGCCAGAATGGGTGTGGCCATAGTGGGTGTGGTCAGCTCGACATCACTCATGTCAGGGGTGCTTGTGGTGGCCCAAGCCCTCTGCCAGAGAAAGCAGGCTACTGAGCTCTGTTTTCGGCTGCAACAGCCTCCTGTAAATAACCCTCTGCCAATGAAAACAGAGCTCAAGAGGGCTGTGTGCAGCCCACCCGAGTTCTGTTTTTGCTGGCAGAGGCACTGCAGGCCAGTCTTACTGTTTCCAGGGTGGCCCTGTGGGCCAGATCTAATCACCCCGCAGGCTGGATCTGGCCCCGTGCCTTGAGTTTGACACCCCTGCTTTTCAACAAGCGCCCAGCAAGAAGCCTCACACACTCAATGTATTTTTAGCCTTTGAGTTGATGGCATTGGGCAAGATGACCAGGGAGACACCTATAGGCACTTAATTGTTCTGCTTCCATTTAGTTCCCTATGCGGGGCACTTTTTTTTCTTTCTCTTCTTCATTGAGCACCAGCTCTCCCTACATTTTCTGTGCACATACACTTACAAGGGAACGTACTTGTATTTCCCCTTTGTATTTCCTCTAACTATTAAAAGCTATTGAACGTTCTGCTAAGAAAATTTCAGCCGTTTCAATATCTTCATTTTCTTCTTGGAAGTATAAATTGATGAGCAGGGGTCTGAAGAAGAGATCGGTACAGACAGGAGCACTGGTGTTGTTTCTTTTTCTTTTTTTAAAACACCTATTTAGCACCATGCTTGAAGAAGACTTTTGTCCAGTGGTACTGTTCACATATCACCAGTGTTTAGAAAACTTTTTTATTTTGGTTATCGTGCTCCAATTTCTTTAAAAAAAACCACACAATTTATATTGATTGATTGGATGCCACGCAACTCCAAATGACTCTGCATGGCTCCCAATACACATAACTATGTTCTGTTCTTTCTCTCACACACATATTGCTTTCCTTTATATACAAAGCAGTTTTCCAGTTGAGAAAAATGTCATACAATACATTTTAAACTATAACTTGCAATCCATCTATGAAAATTAATGGTTAGAGTGTGTTTGTCTATTCTACAACAGATGTCAATCTTATTAAAGCCCATGTCACACTGAACCAACGGATGCAAAGAGGATGTAAAATGGACAAAAAACCTTGCCATCCGTTCGAAAACGCGATGTACTCACTGCCTCCGTTTGGCTTCCTCTCTATCCGTCCAGCATCCATATATGGAAATTTCATCCGCTCCAAAAGTTTTGGGCTGCCTAAAACTTTTGCGTGGAAAATGTATCCAGTTCGTCCGTTCTGCATCCACTACGCATCCGCTACGCATCCGCTATATCCGCTAGGCGTCCGCTATGCATCCGCGGAACTCCATCAGCCCGGACTCAGGGAGGAAGCGGAACGGACACAGAACGGACACAGAACAGATGCAGCACGGAAACAAAGCGTTTAGAACAGATAAAAACGTTCGCAGAGGGAACCTATCTCGGATATTAAGGATGTCTAGAGAATGCCTAGAAGATGCCGAGCGGAAAACCTATACTGCCTATAAAAAGGGGGAGCAACTTGCCTGCATCTCACTTTCAGAACAGCAGCCCAGCGGTGCAGACCCCTGCAGCCTTCATCTGCCTCTTGCTCTTCCACAGCATCCAGTCATGTCCACTGTGGATTGTAACAAAGTCCTTTCGGCAGCCACCATCGTTCTGCAACAGTGCGAAGCCATCTGCAGGCTCTGTGAACTCCACTGTGAGAAGAAAAGGAGCCACCCAAAAAGAGTCTGGATCCGAAGATGGTTCACTCGGGCGTTCCAGAACTTCATGAGGATGCCTACAGCCATGTTTGATGAAGTTGTGCAGCGGCTGACACCCAGGTTGACCAAGGCAAACACCAGCTTCCGGCCCAGCCTGGAACCTGGGCTCAAGGTGGCACTCACTCTGCGCCACCTGGCCTCAGGGACCTCTTACAGGAGCATGCAGTATGGCTGGAGGGTGCCATCCAACACCATCAGCATTGTGGTCAGAGAAGTGGTACAGGCCATCATCGAAGAATACAAGGAGGAGCTCCTCCAGTACCCCTCCACTGAAGAAGGATGGAAGAAAGTTGCAGAGCAGTGGGATCAGAAGTGGAACTTACCACACACCGTTGGAGCCATAGCTGGCAAGCACGTGGCCTGCAAATCTCCAGCCAAGTCGGGGTCCACTTATTTCAACTCCAAGGGCTTCTTCAGCATCATCCTCTTCGCCATGGTCGATGCTGACTACAAGTTCATGTACATCGATGCTTCAGGCAACGGCTCATCTTCAGATGCCCAGGTATACAACGCCAGTCACCTCAAGGAGGAGCTGGAAGGCAACCTCATCGTGGGCTTCCCAGATCCAGAACCCCTGCCCAACGACACACAAGATGTGCCCTACTTCATCGTGGGGGATGACGCCTTCTCCCTCACAACCTACCTCATGAAGCCCTACACTTCCAGACTCCTCACCCGTGAAGAGAGGATCTTCAACTACAGGCTGTCCAGGGCAAGGCGGGTGGTGGAGAACGCCTTTGGAATCCTGGCCAACAGGATCCAGGTACTTCTCACCACCATGCAGCATTGCCCAGAGACCGTCAGGAGGATCATGGAAGCTTGCTGCATCCTGCACAATCTCATGCGCACCCGCTACCCAGTCTTACAGAACAGGCTCATGGACCTCCAGCAAGGCAATGGGGACATGGAGTCTGGGGAATGGAGGCAAGGGCGAAACCTGATCGACGCTGAGGATGTGAAAGGCCCCAACAGAGCCTCACATGAAGCGAAGAAGCAGCGCAACCTCCTGAGACAATGGTGCAACTCCCCAGTTGGAGCAGTGGAGTGGCAAGACAGGATGGTAGATGCTTAATGGATGCTTCCTTCAGCCTGTCTCATCACATGGATGAGATTGGGCCATGTATGTTGGGTTGGCCTACAATGAATAGGGCGTTTAATAAAGAGTTGTGTTTATGTTGACATGTGTGGATAATTATTACATTATTATTGATAATAAAGGGCCATAGGTGTGGCACCTGGGAGGGTGGACCATCCAGTCCCACTATGCTTGCGCTGGAGGTTTATCTATCCCACTGCTATCCTAACCCATCCCACAGCTATTACCCATCCCACAGGTATCCTTACCCATCCCAAAGCTAACCTTACCCATCCCACAAGCATGCAAAGGCTTAAGCCATTTCTAAAAGTTTACAGCAAGACTTTATTAAAAAAAAGAAATGAACCAAGTGTGTGAATCAAAAATAGACTTTATTAACAACAAGCTATAAGACAAAAATGAGCCTCTTGGTCACTCAGTCTCAGGGGTGAAGGGTGCAGGTGCTGTGGAGGTGGCTGGTGCTGGAGTGCTTGCCATCAGCTCCTCCAGAAGCAGAAGCAGCAGAAGCCCCAGCCCCAGAAGAGCGAGCCCGTGTTGCAGAAGCCTCAGCAGAACCAGAGTGGGGGCCAGGGGGCGGGATGGTAGCCCTGTCCCTCTTGCCAGGGCTGGCAGCAGATGGCTGAGGCTTGCTGTGCTTCCGCATGGTTGTGGGGTTGCTGGCTGGCAGGGAGGCTGGCAGGAACCAAGGCTGGCAGGAAGGCTGGCACCAAGGCAGGCACCAAGGCTGGCAGGCAGACATGAACCAAGGCTTGCAGGCAGCTGGCAGCAAGGCTTGCAGGCAGGCTGGCAGCAAGGCTGGCAGGGAGGCTGGCAGCAAGGCTGGCAGCGAGGCTGGCAGGGAGGCTGGCAGCAAGGCTGGCAGGCAGACATGAACCAAGGCTGGCAGGGAGGCTGGCAGCAAGGCTGGCAGGGAGGCTGGCAGGGAGGCTGGCAGCAAGGCTGGCAGGCAGGCAGGCACCAAGGCTGGCAGGCAGACATGAACCAAGGCTGGCAGGAAGGCAGCAAAGCTGGCAGGCAGGCTGGCACCAAGGCTGGCAGGCAGACATGAACCAAGGCTTGCAGGCAGGCTGGCAGCAAGGCTGGCAGGCAGGCTGGCAGCAAGGCTGGCAGGGAGGCTGGCAGCAAGGCTGGCAGGGAGGCTGGCAGCAAGGCTGGCAGGCAGACATGCAGGCAGGGCAGGCAAGGCAGCCAATCCGTCCGGCAGCAGGTCTTTCCTCTGAATGGCGACCTGCTTCCGAGCTGCTTCCGTTATATCCGCGGGGCTGATGCAATGCATCCTCCCCGCATGCGCAATTAACGCCAGGCATCCATTAGGTTTCCGCTGTGCATCCGCATGGCTTCCCCTGTGCATCCGCTTCATCCATTCGGTGTCCGCTCTGCATCCGCTCTTTCCGTTCCGCGTCCACTTTGCTGAGGTCCCCCGGAAGCCTAGCGGATGCGCCATCTGCTCTCATCCGCTTCCATCCGCTGGGCTTCCGTTCCGCATCCACTTTGCATCCTCCCTGTGTCCTCCCCGCGTCCGTGTTATCCACTCCAGTTATGCAAATTTTTGCCCCTTTTAAGAGCGGATAACAACGGATGGAACATTTTGCTCGTCCGCTGTGTCCTTTTTGCATCCGTTGGGCAGTGTGACATGGGCTTTAGCTAGGTTGGTATAGGTAATGGTTTCAGACTAAATATGATGCAATCTAATCATAGATTCCATCATATTTAGTCTGAAATCTTTCTTTTTTTAAAAAAAGTTTTATTATTTTTTTAAACAAATGTAAACAAACACATAAAAACATCAAGCCATCTTCCACATATGTACATACAGTGTGTTGGTTGGTTTACAAATTGTTTTGTACCTCCACTTCATAGTCATCACTTACAATTACTTGTATATATTCTCATATTATCTATCAAATATTCCTAAATACATTGATATCATAATTAATCAATCATTTGACTATACTATTATTCATTCATGTTTTGCAAGATAATCCATATTTTAATTGATTTATTTTATGACAATTCATATTATCATCCCAAATCTATCCTACAATTATGATGCTAAAAATAATACATCTTTATATTCTTTATATTCTAAGAATCTACATGTTTCATTACCATGTTTTATTGTCTAACCACTGATAGAATAAATCCCAAATCTTATGAAATTGTTTATCTTCTTGTTCTCTGATTTCAAATGTCAATCTACTCATTTCAGCACATTCCATTAATATTTAGTCTGAAATCTTTTACCTATATCAACCTATCTCAACAATATTGGTGTCTGTTGTAGTATAAACAAACACACTGTTTTGATGCTTCATAAGATAAAATGTTATCACTTATTGTTAAATTGTCTAACTTTTTGCACCTTGAGAAATGATTGCTGTGTTGTTGTTTTTCTAAGCAGAGAATGGGCTGGGAGCAATCTGGTATATTTCATAGACCATGAGCAGGAACTGGATGTGTCTAGTCTCAGGTTTCCTTTAAAAGATAGGCAACTTTCCACTCATTCTTTGACACACCATGGTAAGTACCCTTAGTA
This sequence comes from Laticauda colubrina, assembly GCA_015471245.1. Lineage (NCBI taxonomy): Eukaryota > Metazoa > Chordata > Lepidosauria > Squamata > Elapidae > Laticauda > Laticauda colubrina. The sequence continues at coordinate 9,716,989 of BLBF01000011.1, read as the reverse complement.
AAGTGGCAGAGCACATCTGAAAGCATTTGGGTATGCCAGCCCAGAGGTGCTGGGGACTAAGCAGAAGATGGGGTACTACTCCCCAGCAGATAGAAAGCTGAGCCATAAAGAGGAACAATCCCACCATTGCTGTTGGAAGACATGTCTAATATGTTGATTCCGCTCCTCCTACAATTCAGCTTGTCCCGTCCTTTACCAACCCTGCAAACAGTTGTTGCATAATATAGATAACTCACAAATAAGGTTGCATTTGTTACAGAAACCCATAGAAAATGCCAACTTGTGCCAACTGCTTAAGCACTGCAAGTCTTCTGCCGTCTAAGGATGAAGCAGTGTCCATCTGATGTAAAAGCAATGGCTACATACCTAAGTGTTACAGCTGTTTTTAGAGTTTTCCTGCTTTGTGCGAATGCAGAGATGATGGGGCGAGGGTTATATTCCTATGCTCTTTGAAATTCATCACAACTAATAGGCTTTTATCGAGCCATTGCTGTTCAACATTTGTATGAAACAGCATGCATGCTTACGTTCTCAAAATATTCTTAGAGGAGAGGCATGCATATTCCTGTACCAGCTGAGTGTGAACTTACTGCAGGTGAAAATAAGATGATGTAGATCTGTCAACACGGCTATACATGTAGGTGGTTCCATTATTATAATTTGTGAAATGCTCACAAGCTGTCTTTGTAAAGGTTTGTACATAGAATAATGTATTACAAGGCAAGATGTTCTACCTTATAATGGCAGTTACACTTGGGCAGCCTATGCAAGCGACTGAATGTGTCATAAAGAAATGTTTTAAAATTATACTGTGAAGAGCAGAGGAAAGAAACAACAAAAACAGGAAAGCCACACACAATTTTGAGTCTCAGAATCTTGAAACTTCCTTGTAACAAATCCAGTGCAAATCTCTGCTGAAGTTGAGGAATAAATAACACCCTGCAGAGGTTTTTTTTTTTTAAAAATCAGCATCTTTTTGTTACATAAACCTTGCATAATAAATGTACCGTATTTCAGAAAAAGCCCATTCGTCTTTTTTAGCACACTCACAGAGCAAAAGACAGGAAAACACAAACACATTGGGATAGACAGGGGTGGGATTCAAATTTTTTAACAACCAGTTATGTGGGTGTGGCTTAGTTGGTGGGCGTGGCTTGGTTGGTGGTCATGTGACTGGGTGAATGTGGGTTGATGGTCATGTTATTGGCTGGGCATGGCCAACTCAATATCACTCACATCAAGGCATGCATCTCCTTGTCTGGCCTCTCATGACTGGTGGGGATGCTGCAACAGTTATACGTGTGAAAAATGGTTATAAGTCACTTTTTTCAGTGCCATTGTAACTTTAAATGGTCGCTCCACACAAGCAAAGTACCAGCAAAGGAGGGGAAAAAAACTCCAGAGAGGTTCCTGAGACAGGAAGTCTAGTCCTACCAAGAATGTAATAAGTGTTAACAGAAAGGCAGTTTCTGTAAGCAACACCAGAATGTTTCCTTCCTGCCTTCCTTACAGGATTAGGCCAATAATTTCTTCTAACAACCGGTTCTCCAAACTGCTTAGAATGTTAACAACTGGTTCTAGCAAATAGGTACAAACTGGTAGAATCCCATCCCTGGGGATAGGGATGAATCTATTCAAACTGCCAAATAGGTTTTGTGTTTGTTCTCCAAACAAGGGACCAGTCCCTTTATCATATGTAGCTTTTTAGGTAGGTCGCAAAACCAGAAGTGCTGCAGACTCACCTTTCTGCCTCATCTCTGGATTTTTCCACTTGAGAGAGAAGGGGAAATCTTTCCAACAGATCCCATGTCCTCTTCTTGTCTCCTATCTTCCCACTGATTGATTACTCAGTTACTTCCTCTCTTCGCTCCTTTCTCCTTTATTCAGCTGAACAGGGAGTGGACAACCAATCCTGTCATGCCTCTGGTGGAGACTGACTCTGAGGAGGAGCAGATGACAGGGAGTGGAAGTGTGGCTCTGGAGGTTGAGGAGGAGGCTGGGTAAGGGCAGAGGCTAGCTGGGCAGTCAGAGGAGGACCCAAGCCCATCCCCTCTCCATACTAGGGCATGCAGGGAGGAGAGGATAAGGGAGAGACATGGTCTACTGGGGAGGACAGGGCCTTAATCCTCTTCATGGGCTGCAGCTGTGACAACTGGATAAAAGGACAGACGTGTATGGGTGAGTGCTGGAAACAAAGCGTGGAAATATCTCTAGTTTATTGTTCCTCTCTGAGTTTGGCGTCCTTCCCAGTGTTTGTTCCGATATCTGTGGACGTCTTCAAGCCCTTATCTTTCCTGGTTTGTGTTGTTTTTTATTCTTTATAATTTGAACGGCATTTCCTCCTTCTTGTAACTGCATGTGTGGGAGTTTTTTGTCTCCTGTCAAGGATATTTGGAGCTTGGAAGCAAAGTGAAGGAATAAAAGGGGCTTCACCTGTTTTTCGTGACTGTGTTTATTTTGTATCCCATCCTGTATCACACAATACAATAGAACCGGGTCTCCAAACTTGGCAACTTTAAGACTTCAACTGGCAGAACTGAAAGCTGGTTGGCTGAGGAATTCTGGGAGTTGAAGTCCACAAGTCTTAAAGCCATCAAGTTTGGAGATCCCTGCTGTAAAAGGAAGAGAAAGTACGCAGAGGTAGGACACAGGAAAGTAGTTCAATTTGCACATTGCTGTAAACCATTGCTTAAATAAAATTGTAGATTAATGTAGATTAATGCTTAATTTATTTGACTTGTATTATGTGCTAAAGCATATTCCATAATGCATTAATCACAATGGTTGAATTCATTCTGTGGGCCAAGTCAGAATCAAACCAACTGCATTATAGCTGACTACAGCATGTGAACTGAGGTATAATGTTTGTCGTTCACATGTACCTAAGTGATAATGAATGTGGTCTGCTCCCTGTCATGAGGGCCATAGAGTTGCTCTACAACTATTCCAAAGTGAGGTCAAAAAGTGGGAACAGTGTTACTGGCTTGCTTAATATAGAGTAACTTACAATACTTTCCTCCCTCAACAATCACTATTAATTTATCTAGAGGAAACAAAGATCTGATTTATAGTATTTTCTTCCTCTGTAGCTTTTCTTTACTGATTTACTACATTATTGTTATTATTAAAAATGTATTGTTTTTCTTTTCTTTTTTAATGTAAATATTCAAAGTTTCCCTGAAAGACATCATCTAAATTTCTTAAGGAAATAAAAATTGGACTGCATGATATCATACACAATATTGTAAGCATGAAGATGACATGGATTTATATAATGGTTTTATATTTGCTCTTCTTTGCTGTTGGGGAAACCAAAAAGCAAGCAAACAAAAACCACTGAACTGAACTAAAATTGTGTTTCCTATTATTCCTGTTATGAAAGCCAATTTAGAATGAGTATTTGGGAGATGACATTCAGTCTTTCATCTCAGTGGGCAAATATGATTAATACAGTCCTGGAAGTTGTGGAATAACCTGTTAAAAATAGCATTTTGTAGGGACAAGGACTCATATTTTTCCCTTAGTGGGAATGGGTCTAAAATTGGATTTAACCAGGTATTGCAACAGCACCAATATAAAAATTGATACTGGATTTGAAGTTCAATTACATAGTTAAATGATAAATATGAACTAGAACATTTTTTCATTCTTCATTTCTCATTTTAAAGTCTCCCTTTCTTTTCATCCTTATAGTCCTTGCATTCTACAACATTGGCCATACTAAAATTATAAATTACAGTTGTTAAATCATCAAGTCCAATTTCACCATTTCCTGCCTGCGAAAAAAGAATTATAGGAATTGTCTACAGTTGTCAAACAGATTCCTTGGCATTCATATTACCTTTCTATTAACCCAAGTGAAAAGCATTTCTAATTGTTTCCCATACTTTTAAAGTTTCGGATACATATGTGTTTGGTTACTGTTTCCACATATATCATTCATTTTAATTAGGTTTTTCTGCTTCTTTATTGCATTGTAATTTGCATTTTATTACTTATGTAAAATATCTTAACAATATTTTCCAGGGTAAAATTTGATTGGAAATACCTTGTTGGTCTTGGCTGAAAGCTAAGCAAGGCTTGGCTTGGCAATCAGCTGGATGTCAGACATGAAAGATCCAATTAAACTTATTTATTGCTACTCATGCCTATGCACAGGAGTATTATCAACCAACCATTACCTCCTGCTAGGAGTTAGATATGGGTCAACAGAATTTTGGGGTGTGGGGGGGCTGGACTTAACTTGCTTGTGGCTACAGAGAGCTTCTAGGCTGATTCCTCTTTTGACCCTGCCCCCAGATTTTGTCACTCTTCACTAGATTAGATGAGGGACTATGGAGAAATTCCAGGACTATTGGCTAGGCTGGGAATTTAGAAAATCATTCTGGAAAAAAATAGTTATAATGCTGCCAAGGAAGCTGCATGGAGAAATGGGAGTTAAACCACTTTCTGATTGGAAGCATTTTTAGAACCATTATATCTTGACTCCAACCACCATGTCATGCAGAAGTTCAATAGACACTTCATAATAAAATAAACCAAGCTAACTGCTACATTGATTAAAACAGTAATTTAACTAGTACACTATTTTTTTTGAGTTTGAACAGCAGGTGCCACAGTAGTTGTTCATGCAATTCATATTAATTGGGATTTACACTTGTATAAAACTCACTGCATGGAAAATTCTTCAGTGCACAAGAAAGATGTGAGTGCAATAGTCAAAAAGCAAAGACTGCAGACAGGTGTCAGTTCAAAACTTCATTGTATTCGAAAACCCAAGATAAAACTGTTAAATATGTAGCAATATTCTTGACCCATATCTAATAGCATTTTAAGCTAATCAACCTGAACTAAAAGAAGTCTATGATTATTAACGATTAGGAAGTAGAACTTAAGTAAAATCTGAAGCTGATCATTCCATTGAAATTAATATGAAAATGTAATTCCCTAGATTTCAGTGTGACTACCTGATGACATAATAAAGGGCATATTTCCTCTTAAAAAGTTTTACTATTGATTATTTTTATGCTTAGATTTTTTACTATTAAGTACTTCTATCTCAGTTGAAGTCCTACACTTGTATTTCATCCAAAAAGCTCAAGATGGTCCAAATCATTTCTTCTTCCCTCTCATTTTATCCTCACAACAGCTTCTGAGCAGATTTGGAAGAGAAAGCTTAGGTGATTGGCCAAAGGTAGCCACAGAATTTCAAAAGTAATTCGGGATATCAAGTCAGGTCTTCCTAATTTACTAAATTAAATGTTATACCTCAATAACCACATTGGACAAGCAAGTCAGGCTGGATCAGATTACTTTAAAAGTCCACACTAATCTGCAGAGCTACTTTTTAAAAAATCACTTTTTTAGATCACACAATTAACCAGTTTGGATATTTGATATATTATATATGTTTATAGTTATTGATATGTACCAGGAGGTAGTATGTCCCTTCATAGTAGTGTTTGATAGGGAAGCTGAAATTTCTAGAGCTGAACTTCTGGAGAAGGTTCATTAGTAATGAAGAGTGTTGTCAAGAGAACGAATATTCCCCTTGAGCCAAGGATGTTCTCTGGTGTTCATTTTTTCTTCACCCATGGAAATTTCTATCTTGGCTACTCTTCAAGTGGTCCACAAAGATGATGTTACTCATTCTCTGGATGTTTGGAATCTCAGAGCTCTTCTCCCACTGCTAATGTATCTATGCCAATGTTCTGAACTATGATAGCAAATGAGAGGAACCCTACTTAGCTTTGAGAATGTATTACCTGATTTTACAGGTTCTTTCGCTCCTATTGGCCCACGGCCCTGTTTCTGTTCCCTTCCGAAAAGAGTGCTACCAAATTTGCTGCTCTGAGCTCAGTGTCTGCTAGCAGTGAACTTTCCATAACATAAAATCTTTGAGAAAGTAGAAAAGGAAAAGGAAGTGTTAATAACACCACCCCATTTTAAAAAGAAATGGTGTTATCAGTTCAGTTGACAATAGAAAGTAGGGGGGCACATTTGAGTCATCTCTCTGCCTCTCTCCCTTCCCATCCCATCCCCCACATTCCATATTTGAATTGTGAAGGAATATCATGAGCTTTCCAAGTTTCCTCTGTGTAGCAGCACAGCTTTTGCCTCCTTTTGTTCTGCCCAGTGTGCCCATTTTTAAATATTCAAACAAAGCTCCATAAACCGCTAGTTACACCATAATACCAGCTTGTGTTTACATTTTCAGCTCTCCAGATCATGATCCCATTGAGTGCACATAGAGCGAGTGCTCGTGAGTACGCGCCCATTCACCATCAGGAGAAATCAGACTGTAAACACAAGCTGGTATTTTGGTGGGAGCGCACTAATATGGCGGCTGGGAGGGTTGGAAGTGAAAGGTCAATGATAGGTTCAGAAATTCCTTGCTTTTTTCAGGCTGAGTGATGCTGTGTGTGTAATAGCTGTTATATTTCTCTCTCCTTCCAAATGGGAAGCAGTCATCTGTTCTGAAGCAACAAGGCCTAGTTAGAATGGTTTCCTTTTTTTAAGATGGCATGAATCTTCTATGCCACTTGAGAGCAGCATTATTTAAAATATTTAAAACAAAACCAGATCAGAATTGTTTATCTTACGAGTTAGACTAGATGACCTTCAAGTTCTTGGCCACAGTTCAGAGAACCATTAAATGAAGTACCCTAATGATATATCCTTATTTTTTAAAAAACAACAACACATCCCTCCATTCATCTATCCATTCATCCATCCATCCACCATCCATCCCACATCCTAATCCACTTTTGAATCCTGGGAATCTACAAGAAACTTACTACATTAATGAACGTAGCTCATGCATGTTCCTCAACAAGTCATTGAGCACCTATAGAGAAGTCCTCCCTTCCTGTTTAAAAAAAAAGAAATCACATGAAAGGTACCACACTTCCTTTCTGAATGCTAAATTCACAAGATTTGAGCACAACTTAAAAATAATCCAATTAATGAAATGGGAGACACAAAATTAACTCTGAGAAAGCTATTTAAGTCTCAGATGAAATTTGCATTGAGCACATACTCATCGAAATAAACTAAGTATAAAGCATTTGATCTTGGAAACACTTAGCAATATATGACAGCTCTAATCAGATGTCTGTGAGGAATTTCCTAAATGGTTCTCTTAATTTAGACCATATTTTAATAGAATTCCTTCATTTCAGATGTAAAATAATAATAACAAGCTCACTAACAGAAGCATCATTAAGCAGCAAAGAAGTAATGAGCAAGTTACAATACACGAGCTAAATATATCTTACAGAAATCTTCTGTGTATTTATATAAACAAGTCATATATGGGCAAAGATCACCAGATCTCTTTGGGAAATATTTTGACACTGGTGACTTGGAATATATATTCCCTAACTGTCGATGTTCATGAAGTTACACATAGGGTGTTGTAACAAAAAGAGTGGAAAAGAAAAGAAAGAAATGATGCATCTTTATGCAAAGAAAAAGAAATGGACAATTTATCCATTTGATTTCAAAATTGAAGGCTGAGTAATTGAACTTCCACAATGAATTTCCACCTATCACATTCTCAAAGAGATTTGTTTTCTTTCTTCTTGCTGATATTTTTTTCTTAATTAATGCTGAATCAGAGATTGTAATGCAGTTGTTGGCAAATGATAAGATTAATATTTACAATGAAATCATATGGGGAAATGTTTACAAATTATATTATAATACAGTCCTGACCTCTTCCTACGATAATGGTTGTAGAAATATAAATGAGAAAGGAAATAAGTTGTTCAGTTTTACTAATTTGTTTGTAAAATTTCACAGCAACTCTGAAAGAAAATCAAAGTTATCTTTCAAATAATTGAGCTACTGTGATGTCATAAAAGCCAGGTAGGTGGGCATAAAGGCAGAAATCTGAAGGCACCACTGCAGAAGATGTTGGGAAGCCAAAAGGCTAAAGAAGCTTTTGAGACATATTTTTGATGCAAAGCAGATGATAAAACTAGTAAGCCCTGTATTTCTGATATGAAATAGTGCTGGAAAATTGTATCTTTGGGAATAAGTAACCATGCTATGTGTAGGCAAATTTTTCATTGCAAGTATAGGTTGTGAGAAGAGTTAGAATAATTATAGCACATTTTGGAATAAACCAGATTAATATCTGGCTGATGGGATGTGAGCCACAATATATTGGCTATCAAAGTTATCCCCAGATTAGAGATCCCAGCTTGATGGAAAATAGTAGAATAGAGGTAGAGAAATGAAACCCTGCCATCTTTCTCCCAGAGTCCATCTAACAATCCAATAAAACCATTATCCAGCTAGCTGGTAAGTCAGATTTCTTGTTTATTTTCCCAAGAATTAGTTGACCCTACCCCAATATATACCCTAGTTCACTCCCACTTTCAGTGGGGCAGCTAAAGGCATAAACACCACCTTCAGTCCCCGCTAAAGGTAGAATGAACTGAGAATGACCACTGCCCTCCACATCGCCTCTCGCACAAAGGGAGCTAAACAGATGTTATTGCTGCTACCTGGTCAACAATTGACACCAGGTCTCTTGCCACTGCTGCATCATTGCTCTTGCACCCCTGTACTGTCCAGACATTTGATATTACATCCAATATAAAATACAATAATTAGAAGGCTTCAGTTCAAAGATAGTGCTTGCTCTGCATATAAAAGACCCAAGTTCGATTTCTGATCCTAAATATGATTAGCGGTGATTATAACTGATATTATTAAGCTTCAGTGGTTCACTGGACCTATTTGGTATAAGACTTCTTTTGCATGTTCTTTTTCCTTGTATGTCCAATCAAGAATGGCCAATAAAGAATTCTAAAGAATTCTATTCTATGTTCTATTTTTCTGATTTATCTTAAATGTTTTCCATCATTTGCATTCACAATTTTTGTTACTTATTTCATTGATATAATTGTGATCAATATTGTATTAATCACATGGTTGCTATTAATTCATAATTTATCATGATTACTCTTTAACTGTTATGGTCAAATCTATCTTCATCTCCTTTTCACCAGTTAACTGGGAGAAAAAAACCCTACATATACAATTCTACCAATACACAGTTTCTCCCACCTCATTTTCTCATGCTGATGACTTTTTTTTTCTCCATAATTTAGTTCTTTCTTTTGATACTGATGCTGGAATGACTTTAAGCATTTTTAACCACTGCTTATAGCAGTTTATAACTACTGATATTTAATTCTTGAAAGTATTAAAAAAAACCTTGAGATTTTGGGATATGTAGCCTTTATACTGAAGATGGATTCTGAATATTGTATTGAGTTCAACTCAATCACAGGAATATTAGATCAAGGTTACCAATTCTTCTCCTTGTTGCAATCAAATAGTTATCCAACGTTTTGCAACTCATATCTGGTATGCCTAGGCTACCTAATCAACTTTAATAGGACTAGCATTCAGCCTTTTAAAAAAGAGCCATTGTGGTTCAGTAACTAAGGTGTTGAACTATGATTAGGAAGACCCAAATAAAATATATATTCAGCTGTGGAAGTTTACTGGTTCATTCAATGGTGATGCATTACTGGTTGATTCTGTGGCCAATCTGTCTCTCAGCACTATTTATCCCACAGAAGTATTGTTACAGGAAAAGTTGAAGAATACGTATCAGCTATGCTATTTTCATTTTCCATAGAATATAAATCTAATGTCTAACTCTGGTAGAATATATAATGTATTCTTGAAGTTACCTGAGGTAAATTTATGATCAAAGGCAAAATAATATTTATACATGTTCACTGGATTTTTATAATAATTCTCAGGCTAATTGGAGATTCATAAGGGATCATATCCATAATGTCATGGAAAACAATCCAAACTATAAATCAAGAGACTACATGATGTTAATTATATAATGATAGTCAAGGATAATTGAAATAAAATATACTTTTTGGAGGCACACAGATTTATTGAACAGAGTTGAGAGTTATACATATATTTGTTGGACCAAAGAAAAGAGGTAGGTGTAAAATTTAATCATTCTACTTAAAGAATTCCCACCACAAAATGCAAAAACCATGAATATCTTATATTATTTTTGTGAAGAAAGTTTACTTCAGAGGAAAATTGTAACTCAATTATTAGGGATTAGATAAGTTGTAGAGATACAGACTTTGCCTTGAAAGGAAATTCAAGGGACACAGATAAAAGAGAAATAATAAATGCCTGAGGGGAAATAAAGGATATTTGCCCCTTTTCTGAGGGGAACAAATAAAAGGAACACAAATTTCAGAATTCCTTGAAGATCACAAAAATGTTTGAGGATCATGGAGCTAGTCCGGGTCTCTTGCCTGCCCTCTGAGTGAAAAGACAGATAACCTAACCAAAAACATAATCCTTGAAAAAAGTAGAAAGGATTAAAACTAAATCTCAATTCAGGAAATTGGGTTAGAATATAATGTACTTGTTAGAATATCTCCAGCTTTATCATCCCCTTCTGAGTTGCATGATTGTGACCGGAGTGAGATTATATTTGCATCAGAAACTGAGACTCAAATAGAAATTGTATTGAAAGTGAGATGAGATGTGACAAGGATTCTAATATACTGCTATTGCTCATAGTATTTGTTTTTACTACCAGCCTGACTTCCAAGCCTTCAAGTTCTTGCTCTATTTATGGTTTAACTATGCATTTCCAACCAGTGCCCTGCTTTTGGTGCCTGCAGTGTTGGCATGCATTAGGTGAAGCCATCAAAGGCTGCTGTTGAGGCACGTTCAAGGCCTGATCTCTTTAAAATCTTGGCTTGGCGGCTTTCTTCTTGACAGCTTTGTGTTAATCCAGTAGAATTCCTTCACTCCCTTGGGGATAAAAGCACCTTCCTTCTCCAAATCCAACTCTCCATTCTCACCAAATATCCAGTGCCATGTGCCACCACCAGGTTTCATTTCCACATAAGCAGGTCTTTAAAAAGTCCATGCCAGTGGGACAAAACACTGCTTGTAAAATCAACATAAGAATATCACTACCATCAAAAGCTGTGGCGTCTTCTCTATATTGTTTGAGCTGAGTGGTCTTATAAATCTTAAAAATATAAATACATAAAGTTCAGTAAGCAAGAGACAAGAAATAGCCAGGAATGATACAGTGGGAAAATCCAGAAAAAGATAACCAACCAGTGGATTTGTATGTAGAAATGAACAATTACTGAAAACGTTACATGGATTTGTTAAAAACAGATCATGCCAGATAAACCTTATTGCTTTCTTTCATAAAGTGACTAAGTTAGTGGATCAGGGAAATGTTGTGGACATACTAGTATACTTGGATTTCAGTAAGGCATTTGACAAGGTAGACCACAGCCTATTTCTTGGTAAGATAAAACAATGTAGACAGTACCATCATGAGATAAATTTGCAGTTGACTGATTAACCACACTCAGCATATAGTCCTCAATGGAGCTACATGGAGGAAAGCATGTAATGGGGTATCTTAAGCTGCTGATTTGGGCCTGGTGCTTTTCAACAACTTCATAAATGATCTAGATGAGAGGATAGAAGAAACTCATCAAATTTGCTGACAACACTAAGCTGGGGGGAAATTGTCAACACTTTGGAAGGTAAAACTCAAGATTCAGAAGGATCTTGACAGACTTGCACATTGGGCCTTATCCAACAAGATGCAGTTCAGCGGTGAGAAAAATAAGATCCTACATTTAGACAGGAAAAACTTGCCAGATAAACTCATAGGTATAGGATAGGAGATATCTGGTTCAACAAAAATAAATGAGAAGTGTCCTGGTGGATCATGACTTAAGTATGAGTCAGTAGTGTGCTGCCACTGCCAAAAAACAAAACAAAACCCAGTGCAGTTCTATGTTGCATCAAGACATGGGGAACAATGTCGCTGTTTTCATTCTCTCCAAGAACATACGGCACAAATGCAATTTTGAGCAGAGGGAAGTGTGCATATTATTTGGCTCATGGAGAGAACACAGGCAACCATTCTATTTGTTTAGATACTTTTAGGGACACACTACAGAAAATTAAACTCTCCACTGAAAATTTGACAACACCCTGGGAAACAGAAGCTTTTTTGAAAAAAGCAAAGAAGCCAAAGTCTGTAAAATTTCAATAAGCTTTTTTTTAAAAAACTTAAAACTGAGATTATTGTGCCATCTCTTTTTGTCTTGTTTAGAAGTCATCAATATGCTGTACAGCTTCATTTTAACAAATGTGTTCTTGTTACACATTTGAAGAAATATTTAGAAGAGGTGTAGTGGAATGTGAGTGGATGCCAGCTGAGAAGAATCGACATGTATCTGGGTTTTATTCTTTTTTTCCACATGAATAAATGAATAAATGACTACAAAACAAATATGGCAGAAATAATAGCCATGGTTCTTTAATGATTTTATCAGCACAAAATATCAGCTTAATCCAAGTACCACAATGCAACTAAGAGTGAAAGATTCCCAAGCCCTAAATTCTATGCTTTGCCCGCTTTCTATAAGATTCAAATCCTAGGAAACATGGCCTGTTTGCTTTTTTCAAATTGTCCTTAAATTTTAGATTCAGGAAATTGTGTGTACATTTTAGAGCACTGTATAGATCCCATTGTGCTGTTTACTTTATGTGCTTATCTCACTCTTAGTAGTAATGTGGAAAACAACAGAAGTAGCAATGATTCAGCTAGGAAATAGCACAGGTATGATAATGAAGCACAACACTAGAGATTATTTTTACATCAAAGAAGACATTTTTAAAATGTTACCTAGATACGATAATCTATGATAATAGCCTGAAATGTTTAAAATTTTTAAAACATTAGATATGATAATTTATGCTAATAACCTGAAGCAACTGAGCAAGAATTCAGATTTAAACTGAATTTTCCAAATCATTACCTCATTTTTTTTCTTTCTTCACCACAGTATTTACCCATTTGTAGATAAAATGGCAACAATGTCTGGGCAATCCCCATGTTTCATCTTGGTACGAAAGTGCCTCTAGTCTTTTAACAGTACCAGAATAAAAATAGTCCCCTGCCCCTCCTAAATCAACACTGCCCTGCCATAGCTTCGATTTGAGCCATAAAATTTTCTTACCCTTCAGTTCAATCATCTGTTTCCTTGGTAATATTTTTTAGAAGTAGTTTGCCACTATTTGCTTCCTAGGACTGAAAGAGAAAGTGACTAGCCCAAGGTCAGCCAGCTGGATTTGTGCCTAAGGCAGAAGTAGAACTCACAATCTTCTAGTTTCTAGCCCAATGTTTTAAACAGCACACCTAGCTGGCTTATAACAACTATAGTGGCTGTCTATTATTTATTGTAGCATTATCACTCTCTGGCATTTTAGAATAGAATAGAATACTTTATTGGCCAAGTGTGATTGGACACACAAGGAATTTGTCTTGGTGTAAATACTCTCAGTATACAGAAAGAAAAGATACATTTGTTAAGAATCAAGAATCATAACGTACAACACTTAATGATAGTCATAGGGTACAATCAACAATCAAATCATACTAGGAAACAGTCAATATAAATCGTAAGGATACAAGCAGCAAAGTTACAGTCCTACAGTCACAAGTGGGAGGGGATGGGTGATAAGGAGTGATGAGAAGATTAACAGTAATAGTAGTGTACACTTTGTAAATAGTTGAACAGTGCCGAGGGAATTATTTGTTTAGCAGAGTGATGGCTTTTGGGAAAAAACTGTTCCTGTGTCTTGTTGTTCTGGTGTGCAGTGCTCAATAGCGTCGTTTTGAGGGTAGGTGTTGAAAGAGTTTATGTCAGGGATGTGAGGGGTCTGTAAATATTTTCACAGCCCTCTTTTTGACTTGTGCAGTATACAGGTCCTCGATGGAAGGCAGGTGGGTTGTAATTATTTTTTCTGCAGTCCTAACTACTCTCTGAAATCTGTGTCTGTCCTGTTGGGTTGCAGAACCAAACGAGACAGTTATAGAGGTACAGATGACAGACTCAGTAATGTTTAATGACTACCGACCTCACAGTTTAAGGAGTGATATTATATTATAGTTAGGTCATGCTGTTTTGCTCATGTGCAACTGACAGATTGGATGCCAAATTGTGATTTTAATACCTTATAAATTTTATCTATTATTTGTTATTTTATTCTAGAATATTTAACTGGATATTCCTTGAATGTTTTTAACTTGCTCTGGTCTCTGACTGTAATACACAAACATGAACTGTTATAGGTATATTATTAGATGTGTTTTGGGAGGCCTTTCCTTTTGGCCATTGTCCAGGATCTACTGTTATAATTTCTTTCCATGTTGTTTTCTTTCTTAGTTGATCTCCCATTTTTAAACTCAAATTCTCCCACTGTCTTCCTTCCAACCATATTGTGAGGACAGTAGAGCAAAAATAGAGGAAAACCACAGCAAATGTAATTCTGGGGAGAATCATTTTAAAGGAGAATGTAAAGTCTCTATAGGTAGATTCTTCAACTTCTAAACAGTGTCAAGGTAGACACAGAGGCCCAGATCTACAGCATTCTGAAATTGATTCAAAAGACTGAAGTGGCCTTTTAACAAATAATTGTCAAGATCAATAAATCAAAAGTAAGGAAGTAAAATGCTGGATACTCCATGGGTTGGTTACCAACTTTATAGGATCTACCAGGCATACATCAGAGGTTGTTATCCTTCCTCTGTAGGTCTTTTTCTGCCTTAGGTCTCCCTCTGTATGCCTAATTATATCTGATAGAATTAGAAATTGCCTGGTGCTGCTCTCAATCAATTAAAGGATTTTATTTTTTTGTTGGTAGACACATGTTTATTCACTGGGAGCTGTTTCCCCATATGTTTCTTAATTTCACATCACTTTAACTTCAGAGGTGCCCAAATAAGATGTGAGAGGATGAGAAGACAAATCAGTTTCTGAAAATTAAGGTGAAGTATCACAACTGTTCAGTGTTTTGTGGTTTGGTTCAGTGGTTTGTGGATATTTTCCCATTAGCTAGTGATTTGTCTAAGGGGGATAATAACAAAACCAGATGAAAAGACTAAACATCACACAAAACTACTACCATGCCTGCCAATGAAGAGGAAGTGATTTGGCATTAAATTGCAACTGGCAATGTAGGTTTTTGATAGAGAGCTGTTGATTTTAGACCATTAATTTTGATAGCAGTTGTGGGAAAGTGGTTTTTGGAGGACACAACCAGGTAACAAAGTATTCCAGGTACTTTCATGATTCATGTAAAATTAATACTGATCATATTTATCCTGCAATTGTCACAGGCGAATACATTTATCCTATAAAAACAGAAATTACAGAACCATCAAATCAATCAAAATACATATGAAAAGTTCTTGCTAGGGGAGAAAAGCTACATCTATATAGAAATATCTAAAAGACTTTTCTATTTCATTTTAATTTTTTTTAAACAAACTTTATTGATTACAGAACCAAAATATCAAATAAACACAACACACAAAAGAAGAAAGAAAAGAAATAGAAAAAAAGAAAATGATTAAAAAACTAACAAGTCTCCTATCGACAGTCTATGGTTCCTTGTTTGTTGTCAATATTGGGGATACATTTACAAATACATCTTATTGTGAATATACAATTATGATTTACATTTTACATTGTTTACTAATATATTTTCTATTTTTGTTCTATCCAGTCATACCAGCATTCCCAGTTTCTATAATATTCTGATGTTTCTTTTTCCTTAAGTGCTAAGGTTAACTTGTCCATCTCTGCACAGGCTGTTATCTTCTGTGTAACCATCTCCTCTGTTGGAATATCTGCTTGTTTCCAACACTGTGCAAAGGTTATTCTGGCTGCAGTAAGAATACGCAGTATTATATATTTCACATTTTAAGGAATTTGTCTATTAAATATCCCCAATTGGAATAATTCTGGTTTTAATTCAGTTTGCTCCACCGTTATTTCCTCTAACCATTTTTTATTCTATGCCAGTATCTTTGGACTTCAGTGCAGGACCACCACATATGAAAAAATGTTCCATTTTTCTTTTTACATTTCCAGCAATTTGGATTCATGTTAGGAGACATTTTCGCTATTCTCAAGGGTGAGAGATGCCATCTATAAAACATTTTATAGGATTTTCTTTATATGCTGCTGATCTTGTAATTTTATTATTCCTTGTCCAAACCTTTTCCCATTCTAATAATGTAATACTATGTCCTATGTTTCTGCTCCAAGCTATCATGTTGCCTTTGACTACTTCCTCTTCTAATTCTGTCTCTAGTAAATAATTATAAAATTTAGTTATATTTTTTTTATCTGGACCTCATAAAATTTTATCTATTTGTTGTGCCTTAGTATAAATTCCAAAATTTCTCTTGTGCTGGCTACATCTATTCTGAATTTGCAAGTAAGCCCACCGGTCTACTTGTAACCCCTGTTCTTGGAGATCTTGCCATGATTTTAAAGTTCCTTGCGCATCAAGGAGGTCTTTGTATTTCATCATTTTATTAAGATCGAGATTATTTGGATGTATCATCGTCTCCATCGTTGAAATCCAAATTGGGATTTTAAAATATTTTTTTAAAATTTTGTGCCAATTAACCAATAAGGAATCTCTAATTACATGTCTGTGGAAATATTTCTGCTTGATTTTCCCAATGTCCCATAAAAATGCATGCCATCCCCTCTGTAAATCATGGCCTTCTAAAAATAAGATCCTTTTATTTGACAGATTTACCCACTCTTTCAACCAGAGTAAGGAGGCTGCACTATAGTATAATTCTCAATTTGGGAGTGCCACACCTCCCCTGCTCTTCATATCTTGCATTGCCTTTAGGTTTATCCTCAGTTTTTTCCCTTGCCAGATAAATTTGATTAAGTTCCACGAAGTAATTTTTACATATTTTTATTGGTATTGTTTGGAATAAGTAAATAAATTTGGGCAGAATATTCATTTTATTCATTCTAAATCTTTTTTAACTTGCTGTAATAATTTATTATCATTATTTTCCATTAGTTTTGCATTGACAATTTAAATTGGCAATTCCTAATTCAGCAAATTTACAATACGAATCCAAGCACTAACTTTGAAAACATCGTGACTACAATTTATGATTCACAAAAGGTGAATATTATAATTAATGGAGAGTACATGCACTCAGTAAAAATAGAGAAAGGAGTCAGGCAGGGATGTCCATTATCCCCCCTGCTCTTCATATTATCTTTGGAAACACTGCTTACACGAATTAGACAGAATCCAGGAATGAAAGGACTAAAAATTAAAAAAGAAGAATATAAACTCCAGTCATTTGCGGATGATATGGGATTTTTCATAGAGGAATCAACTGAAACAGGTCAAGAATTACTGAAAGAGTTAGATCAATTTGGGGAAGTTGCAGGACTTAAAATTAATAGGGAAAAATGGAAATTAATAAAATTTAACCGAAAAACAAAAACTAAAATTGGAAAGGATAATGGGATTACAAATAGTAAAAAAAGTTAAATACCTAGGAATTTGGTTGATGGCTCTATTTTATTTTTAGAGGCCACGTCTTGTTCGTTTCTCGTTAATATATTTTATGATGGTTGTTATTTATATCCTACTGATATATTTAAGTTGAAGATATGTTCAACATATGTGTGCATATATGTTCATGCAGGCTTCACTAAAAAAAAATTAGTGGATGAAATTTGCAAAACAGTATTCAAGACAAAGGTAGATTTCCAATTTACTTTCTTTCCCTTTTAAATTATCTTCATTTAGAAGATTCAGAATGATTATACTTATTAAATGTACCAAGTGCTTGTTTGGGTACTACACTTCCTATTATGCTTAGAATTAATTTTTTTTAATTAAAAGTTCTAAAAATCACAGCATTTGGCAACTGAATATGCATGACACTAGAAAGAAATATATTAAATATAAGTGTACACTTTGTACACTTTAAGGAAATAGTCATTAGGAGGCAAGCTGTCAAAATCTGGATGGGCTCTTTGCAAAGCAAGATTAAAACACTCATTTTGATCCTGAAACTGATAAATGCATGCTTCAGTAGTAATCATCTCATTCAAATGCCCATTTTATTTCTGAGTCCAGAGAGTTTTAGCGAATCATTAGAAACAGCCTTAAGATTATTTATAAATGTGTATGATATTTCTCTGAAAATTAAACACATCAATTTCCTAGCATGCTAAGCTGTGTATCTGCTATTCATCTATCCATCTTTTTGCCCATCCAGCTTTTCTTTTTTAATGTCACCACCAGAGAATCAAATTCAAAAAGAACAATTTTCTGGTTTGTTCTGCTCCTTCCTCTTGACTCCCTATTCCAGTGATGGCGAACCTTTTTGGCACCAAAGTGTGCGCTAGTGCATACCCAAAATTCAACACGCACGCGCATCCCATGCATGTGTGTGTCCTTGCATGCCCCCGCCCCCTGCACATGTGCGACAGAGACCTGAAGACCAGCTGGCCGGCGGGAAGCATGCACACATGCACGATGTAGCTGAGCTAGGGCAACAGTGTGTGTGCCCACAGAGAGGCCTCTGAGTGCCACCTGTGGCATACTTGCCATAGGGTCCACCACTACATCACTATTAAATTCCAGCTGGGAGACCCTGAAAACCTTTAGCCGGAGGGTGACCCATCGTGTCTTCTCCAACAAGTGGGGAAAATGGGTAAAAGACAGCTACTGGTGGTAAGCTATATTGGTGGCGCAGTGGTTTAGGGTGCAGTACTGCAGGCTACTTCTGCTGACTGCCAGCTTCCTGCAATTAGGCAGTTCAAATCTCACCAGTCAAGATTGACTCAGCCGTCCATCCTTCCAAGGTGGGTAAAATGAGGACCAAAATTGTTGAGGGCAATAGGCTGACTCTGTAAACCACTTAGAGAGGGCTATAAAAGCACTGTCAAGCAGCATAGAAGTCGATATGCTATTGCTATAATTCTAGAGAAATGCATGTAATTCCAGACTTGGGCACAAGCCCACTTTGCAAGAAATGGAGCAAAGGAAGACCTGTTGAGCATGGAAGTAAAATCATTCTGCTTCATGTACACATAGGGAACTGCTGTTCGAGGCAGAGGGGCAGGCTCAAAGCAAATTTGACAACTTCAATTGGGGAATAAAAATAGGGCTTGTAAGCCGGCTTCCTTTTCTGTTTGATTTTAAGGTTGCTGATATGAGCACACACACACACACAATGTCAGATTTCAAATCAGAGGCAGATTATGAATCATGGCTTATAATATTTTCTGTGCTGTGACCAGATCATGGACAGGAGCAGTGAGCATCTCCTCGGAGGCTTTCTCCTTCTGGGCAATCCAAAAGACCTGATCATTTCCATCTTTTCAAGAGCTAAACAACTGCAGCCCCTTTCTAATCAGATTTGAGACAGTTGCCTCTTAAGTCCCAGCAATCCTAGTTTGTATGATAGCATTGTTTGTATGATACAATTGTGGTACATTATCTAGAAACGCCCTTTGATAAATATGCACTCTATTTGGCTAACAATCACAAATAACATACTTACATTGTATTTATATTTGTATAATTAGTAGAATAACTATAATAATAAACTGTGTACCAGAGCATTATTATTATTATGCTAAACTTATCATAGTTAATGCAACTAACCACAATACCGTAATAATAATGCTCTGGTACCACAGGTGAAGGCTATCAGTGGAAAGACTGCATTTATGGTGAATTCTTTTCCTTCCTTGAGACAAAAGCGATGCTAACTGGAGAGTTTCCTTTCTGGAAAGCCAGCATGGCTGGGACTCTCTAGCTGGGGAAACTCGGCAGGATCACAAAGATCCAGGCGCATGTGAAAGAGAGCAGCCAGCAGCCACCCTCTTTCTCCAGTGGCTCATTAATTGTGTGACATTCGGATCAAGTTAGCCAGGCACTGGGAAGGCTAGGCACCTCCAGGTAACTTCTTTTCCTCCTCCCTTTTGGGGGTGGGGAAAAATATTAAATCTCTCTCTCTCTCCTCTCTCTCTCCTCTCTCTCTCTCCCCACCCAAACCCAGAATGTTATATTATTAATTGCCAATTTGCATATGTGTGCAGCTGCTGTTTTGGCATCGGCTTAACTTGCTGGAGGTATCGTGGAGCATTTGGCAGCTTTCCTCTTTCCAAGGGAAGAAAAAGGAGAAAGAGAGAGAGAGAGAGAGAGAGAGAGAGAAAGAAAGAAAGCAAAGGAAGAAGGCAGCCTCCCCTATCTACAGAACAGCTGATAGTCTATCAGCCATAGACCCTGATGGCGTGAATTACAATTACACTACTTTTCACACTAAATCTGGGTGATAGCTAGTTGGAGAGAAGTTTCATCTTTTTTTTTTTTTTTAACCGCAAAGTATGTGTGTGTGTGTGTTGGGAAGGCGGTTTGCAGAGAAGTAAAGGTGGGGGGGGGGGG
>BLBF01000011.1:9644132-9696546 GCA_015471245.1 Laticauda colubrina | reverse complement strand
GAGAGAGAGAGAGAGAGAGAGAGAGAGAACCATGGCCATGCTGTGCTTTTAAAGGCGGTGTGGGTCACTTTGGTCTCTTTCACACCTCATTCCGAGGGTCCGTAGGCATCTGGGAGACGCGAACGGGCGCCTCACGCGGCTTGAGCTGCTCTCTTCCCCCCGCCGCTCCGCCTCTTTAATAAATCTACCTCAAATTACATTGATTAACAAGGCGACCGGGAAGTGTGAGAGTCGCGTTAGACGCTTCATTGATTAAAATAATTTGTAAGGATTTTCGGTTGTCATCTCCAGAGTCACGGGGGCGGTTGTGGCTTCACTTGTTGTATTATATCACCCGTGACTTTGAAACAAGGTTCCAAGCGATCTTCGCAATTCATCACCGTCGAAAGCGGGGCTCCGGCTGCCAGCCAGCCGCTTAATAGGAGTGGCGGAGGGGGGGGGGGGAGAAAGGAAAGGGAGGGCAAGGGGTTTGGGGGCTCTTTTGCAGCCCAGCCTGGCTAAACTGGAGCCCCTGCTGCCCCTTACCTGGAAAGAGAGCCTCGCTGAACTCGAGGGGCCTTACCTTTGAGTAGGCGCGTGAGAAACCAGCCGTTGTGCAGAGAAAGACCAGGTTCACGTCGGTCGGTCGGTCGGTCGTTTTCCCTTGCTGTGTCATACCTCTCCGTTGGCTGGGTTCCCACGACACAATTAAACCATTCAACCAGCACACGCAATCTCCCGCGGTGCGGGAATCCAGCGACGCATCTCCCGCGATTTAGGAGATGTAATTAACGTGACTGAAGGGATCTCAGGAGTGCCAAAATACGGCCTTCTGGATCATTCCCTACACCACCACCCCCCCCCTTCAAGGCAACCCTGATGTGAATGGTGGGCAGTCTCTGGCTTAAAAGGCGACAGAATGGCCGCCAAGCGTGTGGATTTCCCGAATTGCCCGAAAAGTTACTTCCGGGTACAGGGTGCAAAAGTTTAGGACGCAGCTACAGTTGAAGGGTGGATTTATTTTATTTTTTTTTCCCCCTCAAGGCACAGGTCCACTGATTTCCGTTTCAAATGTACACCTACAACTTTCCGATGAAAGTCCCGAAGAGTTTTAAAGCGCCGGATTCAGCTGGGTCACCCATAGCTTTTTGGTGGCTTAGTTAAATTGCCCACGAAGCGAACACACTGAAAAAGGCTTCCTGGCCTTTTCCCTGCGTTTCAACAATTCTGCCTCGCAAAGTGATTGGGGTGATGACATCTCCCACAGGTGTTAAAGTCAGATCTTTGGCCTAAAATAGATAGATAGATAGATAGATAGATAGATAGATAGATAGATAGATAGATAGATAGATAGATAGATAGATAGATAGATAAAAAATGAAAGTGTATGTATGTGTGTGGGGTGGTGGTTGGTGGTGTATCAATGATCATCTTTAACAACAGGTCTAAATCCTATCCACTCTTAATAGAAAATAAACCCTGCAGGAATCGAATTCACGTCCCTCATGTCATCTTCGGGAGCCGGGCCTATGAGGTAACACCAGGTTGGAGGAGAGCCTTGTCCTTGAAACTTCCATCCTCCGGCCACTTTGAGGAAGGGAAAGGGGTGATGGAGAAAAGCGGGCGGGAAAGATGTTATAATATAAGCGGGGCAGCCCAGCGTATAAGGTGCCTTGTAGCTCGTCCCTGGATCACAGAGGGTGGCACCTCCGGCTTCCTGCCACAGCTACAATCCACCCGCATAAATTGGGCCATTGGGATGTCAGAAAAGTTTCCCCCTTTGTCACCGTAGCCGCCAGCTGAAACCTTGCACCCTCCTTCCTTCCTTCCTTCCTTCCTTCCTTCCTCTCTTCCTTCAGTCATTGCACCACCCACCCACCTTAGTCGTGTGCTTCCAGTCATGTAGAATATGCGATTAAAGCTATACATTTCATATGCTTTTCGCGCATCGATAAAAATAGCTATGTGCAACGCGTCTATGTACAGGCTCTCTCGCGCGCGCACACGCGGAGACCACACACGCACCCAGAGTGCACTAATTTCTTGCATGCGCGGTTCTAGTCCTGGCTCTGCTAACGTAAGAGAAAATAGACTGTTTTCCTTTTCTGAGTTGCTTGCATTATTAGATTTCTCACTCTCACAGATTACCCAAAAACTACCCATTGATTGATCGCCCGTAGAGCTGCATTTGGTGTAAAGAAAAACTTCACAGCTTTATTGGCTCCCAAGAGACAAAACAAACAGAACAAGATATTCGTATTAATACAAACAATGCAACAACCGAGAGAACCGTCCTGCGGAAAGCAGCGCAGCCAAGGCCGTCCAGCGCGCCACAGCCCCAGCTGACGCGAGACCCAGGAGGGCGGCTCCAGTTTGGCAGCTAGCGCTCTCACAGAGAGAGAGAGAGAGAGAGAGAGAGAGCTGCCCCTCTGGGATTGGCAATAGCGTTCACAGCCACTCTCGGAGGGATCCCGGTTCAAAGCGGGAAAGATACCGCCGGAGGAGTGGGCAAGACTAGGCCAGGGCTCCTGCTGCTCAGGGACGCTTCGGTTGCTACGACGGGCCCGGCTGCAAAGGGTGTCCCAGCAGCTCCGATTATCTGCTGAATACCTCCGCCCCCCCCCCCTCCGGTGCAATTTGAACCAGGTTTCTCGCTGGTTTGGTTTTGAAGCGTCCGTGGGCGTAATTTTCCCTCCCTGGAGAGGTCTCCAGGCCAGACGCCTTGTACTACAACTCCGCTCTCCCGAAACCTGTAGTCTCGGCCTGTTGGGATTGTAAGGAGTGGTCGTCCAACGGGTATATCTGGAAGGAACGTGATGATCCCCGGCACTCCGCGTCCCTTGCATCTTTATTCAAATTTAACATCCGCGTTTACTCCCAGAAAACAGTCCAGAATTGCAGTCTGACCCCAGGTAAATTTATTTTTGCACAGCATGGCCGTCTCAGATCGGGGAAAATGGCAAGGGATCCCAGTTTTCATCCAAGCGCCTTGCAGCTAGTTGCATTTCCCAACTGGAAAGGAGCCGTACATTTAGGCGCCAGGCGATGCCAGCCCCGCGCTAGAAACCAGATTGTCTTTCGTTTTGCAGCTGCAGAGCTCTGCTGAATAAAACAAGATGGTCTTACTCTGTACAGTAAAATGATTACGGTACTTAAATTTCCTGGATGCATAAAGAAGGTAACAGAGAGCATTTGCAGTGCGAGCAACCCAAAATACGAGTTCAGCTGCACCAGGTCCCTTACGTCTCAAGGGTGACCGCAGCATATGGTCAAAAAAGTTAAGATGGAGGCCAGGATGGCAGAGAGTAGACGAATCTCCTCCTGTTCCAATTAACGTCAAAACAGGCTGAGGGTGGGGGGTGGCCGCCATCTTGCCTTTTCTTTTTGAACATGGCTGCTGGGTATGCCTGGCTTCCTTGCATTTTAACAGGTTTTAGAAAAACACCTGTCTGCGATTCTACAGATACAGCTTGAGAGCTGTCAGATGAACAGGGTCAAGCTATTTATTAACTCTTTGAAATACTGGGGGGAGCTGACAGCACGACCTTAGGCCACTTCTTTTTGGTGCCTCCTAATCATTGTTGACTCGTGGTAACTGCTTGGAAAAAGTCCCTGCAGTTTTCTTTGCAAGATTTCTTAAATGGTTTGCCATTACCTTCTACCTAGGGCTGTGAGAGAGGGACTGGCCCAAAGTCATTTCAGCTGGCTTTGTGCTTAAGGCAGAATTAGAACTCTGTCTCCCAGTTTCTGGCTTCATGCCTTTACCACTGCACCACAATTAATATCATTACCCTTCTAGGTAGGGTCTATTTTCTGACTTTGGCTGGTCTGGAAAAAAAAATAAACAGGGTCTCACTGGATTAGAATTGGGACAGGTAAGCAGGAAACCCCAAGGTTGCAGACTAGACAAGAAGAAGAGAATAGCAACTACTTCGATGTAAGTTGCTGTAAGGAGTCCTGGGATTCGAAGGAGATTTTCCTCCCTTCTAAAGCTGCTTGAAACAGATTTGCTGGAAGAAAATAGCAACTCATTGGCATGCTGTATAAACACATTTATTTATAAATAAATAAACATGTATTTTTCCAGGTCATGTAATAAAACTAAATCTTCCATTTTAAGTATCTTGATGACACTAATTGTAAAGAGAATCTACAAATGTAGGCATGCAGCATAATATTTTCTAGAAAGAGAAATCTGGGTTTTACTCTGAGGAAAACACATAGCGTACTGGACCCCAGCGGTGGAATTCTACAGGTTTGCACCGATTCGCTAGAACCGGTTGTAAACATTCTAAGCCAGGGGTCTCCAACCTTGGCAACTTTAAGACTTGTGGACTTCAACTCCCAGAGTTCCTCAGCCAACATTGCTGGCTGAGGAACTCTGGGAGTTGAAGTCCACAAGTCTTAAAGTTGTCAAGGTTGGAGACCACTGTTCTAAGCAGTTCGGAGAACTGGTTGTTAGAAGAAATCACTGGCCTAATCCTGTCAGGAAGGCAGGAAGGAAACATTCTGGTGTTGCTTACAGAAACTGCCTCTCCGTTAACCCTTATTAGATTCTTGGAAGGACTAGACTTCCCGTCTCAGGAACATCTCTGGAGTTTTTTTCCCATCCTTTGCTGGTACTTTGCTTGTGTGGAGTGACCACTCAAAGTTACAATGGCACTGAAAAAAATGACTTATGACAATTTTTCAGACTTAAAGGCCCTGTCACACTGCACCAACGGATGCAAAGAGGATGTAAAACGGACAAAAAAGCTTGCCATCCATTGGTTAACGCGATGTATCCGTTCTATACTCACTGCCTCCGTTTTGCTTCCTCTCTTATCCATCCAGCATCCATTTATGGATGTTTCATCCGCTCAGAAAGTTTTGAGCTGTTCAAAACTTTTGAGCAGAAAATGTATCCAATTTGTCCATTCTGCATCTGCTAGGCATCCGCTAGGCATCCGTTACGCATCCATTACGCATCCGCTATATCAGCTAGGCATCCGTTCCGCATCCGCGCAAATCGCATCCGCTCGGACGCAGGGAGGAAGCGGAACAGATGTAGAACGGATGCCTAGCGGATGCAGCACAGAAACAAAGCATGTAAAACGGAAAAAACCTTCGCAGAGGGGACCTATCTCGGATATTAAGGATGTCTAGAGGATGCCTAGAGGATGCAAAGGGACACCTAGGGGAAACCCTATACTGCCTATAAAAAGGGGGAGCAACTCATCTGGATCTCACTTTCAGAACAGCAGCCCTGCGGTGCAGACCTCTGCAGCCTTCATCTGCCTCTTCCTCTTCCACAGCATCCAGTCATGTCCACCGTGGATCGTAACAAAGTCCTTTTGGCAGCCACCATCCTTCTGCAACAGTGCGAAGCCATCTACAGGCTCTGTGAACTCTACTATGGGAAGAAAAAGAGGCGGCCAAGAAGCGTCTGGGTATGAAGATGGTTCGCCAGAAGAGCAGACGACGGACTGTACAACAAGCTGATGGTGGAGCTCAGGAACGAAGACACTCGGGCATTCCAGAACTTCATGAGGATGCCTCCAGCCACGTTTGACAAAGTTGTGCAGCGCCTGACACCCAGGTGGACCAAGGCAAACACCAACTTCCGGCCCAGCCTGGAACCTGGGCTCAAGGTGGCACTCACTCTGCGCCACCTGGCCTCAGGGACTACCGACAGGAGCATGCAGTACGGCTGGAGGGTGCCACACAACACCATCAGCATTGTGGTCAGAGAAGTGGTGCAGGCCATCATCGAAGAATACATGGAGGAGCTCCTCCAGTGCCCCTCCACTGAAGAAGGATGGAAGAAAGTTGCAGAGCAGTGGTATCAGAGGTGGAACTTCCCCCACACTGTTGGAGCCATCGATGGCAAGCACGTGGCCTGCAAAGCTCCAGCCAACTCAGGGTCCTCTTATCACAACTACAAGGGCTTCTTCAGCATCATCCTCTTCGCCATGGTCGATGCTGACTACAAGTTCATGTACATCGATGCTTCAGGCAATGGCTCATGTTCAGATGCCCAGGTATACAACGCCAGTGACCTCAAGGAGGGGCTGGAACGCAACCTCATTGTGGGCTTCCCAGATCCAGACCCACTGCCCAACGACACGCAAGATGTGCCCTACTTCATCATGGGGGATGACGCCTTCTCCCTCACAACCTACCTCATGAAGCCCTACACCTCCAAATGCCTCACCCGTGAAGAGAGGATCTTCAACTACAGGCTGTCCAGGGCAAGGCGGGTGGTGGAGAACGCCTTTGGCATCCTGGCCAACCGGTTCCAGGTACTTCTCACCACCATGCAGCATCGCCCAGAGACCGCGAGGAGGATCGTGGAAGCTTGCTGCATCCTGCACAATCTCATGCGCACCCGCTACCCAGTCTTGCAGAACAGGCTCGTGGACCTCCAGCAAAGCAATGGGGACATGGAGACTGGGGAATGGAGGCAAGGGTAAAACCTGATCGACACTGAAGATGTGCAAGGCCCCAACAGAGCCTCACGTGAAGGGAAGAAGCAATGCAACCTCCTGAAACACTGATGCAACTCCCCAGCTGGAGCAGTGGAGTGGCAAGGCAGGATGATAGATGATTAATGGATGCTTCCTTCAGCCTGTCTCATCACACGGATAAGATTGGGCCATGTATGTTGGGTGGGCCTACAATGAACAGGGAATTTAATAAAGAGTTGTGTTTATGTTGACATGTGTGGATGATTGATTACATTATTATTGATAATAAAGGGCCATATGTGTGGCAGCTGGGAGGGTGGACCATACAGTCCCACTATGCTTGCACTGGAGGTTTATCTATCCCACAGCTATCTTAACCCATCCCAAAGGTATCCCTGTCCATCCCACTGCTATCTTAACCCATCCCACAAGCATGCAAAGGCTTAAACCATTTCTAAAAGTTTCCATCAAGACTTTATTAAAAAAAAGAAATGAAGCAAGTGTGTGAATCAAAGATAGACTTTATTAAAGCAACAAGCTATAAAACAAAAATGAGTCTCTGGCACTCCTCTTGGTCGCTCAGTCTCAGGGGTGAAGGGTCCAGGTGCTGTGGAGGTGGCTGGTGCTGGAGTGCTTGTCATCAGCTCCTCCAGAAGCAGAAGCAGCAGAAGCCCCAGCCCCAGAAGAGCGAGCCCGTGCTGCAGAAGCCCCAGCAGAACCAGAGTGAGGGCCAGGGGGCGGGATGGTAGCCCTGTCCCTCTTGCCAGGGCTGGCAGCAGATGGCTGAGGCTTTCTGTTCTTCCCCATGGTTGTGGGGTTACTGGCTGGCAGGGAGGCTGGCAGGAACCAAGGCTGACAGGAAGGCAGGCACCGAGGGTGGCAGGCAGGCATGAACCAAGGCTGGCAGGAAGGCAGGCACCAAGGCTGGCAGGCAGGCAGACAGCAAGGCTGGCAGGGAGGCTGGCAGGGAGGCTGGCAGGCAGGCAGACAGCAAGGCTGGCAGCAAGGCTTGCAGGCAGGCATGGCTGTCAATCCGTCCGGCAGCAGGTCTTTCCTCTGAATGGTGACCTGCTTCCGAGCTGCTTCCCTTATATCCGCGGGGCTTACGCAATGCATCCTCCCTGCATGCGCAATTAACGCTAGGCATCCGTTAGGCTTCCGCTGTGCATCCGCTTCATCCGCTGTGCATCCGCTCTGCATCCACTGTATCCGTTCCACGTCCGCTTTGCTGAGGTCCCCCGGAAGCCTTGCGGGTGTGCCATCCTCTCTCATCCGCTTCCATCCGCTGGGCTTCCGTTCCGCATCCGCTTTCCATCCGCCCTGCGTCCTCCCCGCATCCGTTCCTTTCCATGTTATCCGCTCTGGTTATGCAAATTTTTGCTCCTTTTGAGAGCGGATAACAACGGATGGAACATTTTGCTCGTCCGTTGTGTCCATTTTGCATCCATTGGGCAGTGTGACAGGGCTTTAAGACTGTTGCAACATCCTCACAGTCATGAGAGGCCAGGTGAGGAGATGCATGCCTCAATGTGAGTGATATTGAGTTGGCCACACCCATCCAATAACATGACCACCAAGCCACGTCCACCAGTCACATGACCACCAAGCCATGCTGACCAATTAGGCCACGCCCACAGAACCAGTTGTTGAAAAATTTGAATCTCACCCGTTAGACCCCCCAACAAATGGAAAATAGAGAGGAAGAACATCCCCACTTAGAGCAAGGAAGTAGATAACTTGATGCTCTCTGACATTTGTATTTCACTCCCCTTCCCCTCCAGGGCCAGTGATTGCAAATGGTGGAAGCTGAAGACCAAAAAAGCACTACTTGTGCTGAAGGTTTCCCCACTCTTTTTTAATTGCAGATGTTTTGGTCGTTGAATCTAGTGACCCTCAAACATGTACTCTCAAAAAATGGATTAGTGTCTTGAATTAGTGTCCATACATATATTTGGATTGCATTCAGTCATTACATGGAGAAAGTTTATGTAAAGATGTTCTGAAAGCTAAAAGATGATCCCCTAAAAGTTTGGAATCCAGAAGTGGTGTCAATTTCTAAGGGGTGTATGTTATTGGAGCTCTCCCTTTAAGCATAATTTTGCTGGATTAGGAAGGCTAATGCCTTCTAGATGCTTTGTATGACAACTGAGAAAAGATGACCAAGATTTATGCTAATTGTATTTGGTTACAGCACCAACACATTATCTCTCTACTGTTTTCCCACTATTTTTTTAGATATTCAATCTTGTTCATTTTTCTTCTCTCTGGATTTGTCAAACAAAAACTGCTTCATCTATTTGTGTACATCTGCTGCTGCCAAATTAATTTGATTTTTCATTCCCTACCCACTATCTAAAATATTTTAGTGTGGCTCCATGCTCTTTGCATTGAGGCATTCAACAGCAATTGAAAGACAGGTGCTGCTCAATTTAAGAAAATTGCACAGCCATTGACACAAGAAAGTTGCTATTGTTAATAAAGCTATTGTTGATATCCATGGGCAAGTAGGGTTTTATAAAAAATAAGTTTAATAATTAGAAAACAGTATCTGACTTCAAGATACTTTAATAAAATATTTTTCTGTAATTTTAAAATCATAATAGGTTTTAGTTCACATTATTGTACAATTTTGCCTTCATATATATTTTTAGTTTCACTTGAATATTTTATTCTACACAATAATTCTGAAATCACTGCATTTCATCACTGAGCTCAGTTTACAGTTTTAAAAATCTCATCCCCTAATTTAGCTTTTTCATCCCTCTATTGCACTGATATTCAACCATTATGAGGCTTGCAGATGCAAATCTAATTCCTGAACTCCCAAACATCATAGATGGTCATGATCTCAGAAGGAGCATTGTTAAATATTTTATATGGGAGATTAAGGAGGAGGCAGTTTTAAGTACAGTATGGTAATTACGATCTATTAAATATCCTGTGCCCATACTGTATCTGCACAGCTAAGTCATCTCTATATAATGTGTAAATCTAAAAACCTAATTAATATTAAAATAAGTAGAATGAGTTCATCTGACCAGATTTCCTGTCTGATTTTCCATACCAGGACAATCTTACAAATCTGAAAGTGTATCACTTCCTCCATTCCCTTTATAGCCTCAGTCATGAGGTTCCTATTTTGCCAAGTACCAGGCAGTAACCAGATGTCAGAAAATGGTTCTTTTGAGGATCAGAGTCAGAAGAGACATACAGTACCATGCAGAAGTTTTAGGTAATTATGCAAAAATGCTGTAAATTAAGAATACTTTAAAAGATACAGTTTTGTTTATATCTTTGAGCAAACAGAAGAAAAATCTAAATCAGATCAATATTTGGTGTGATTTACCTTTTGGCTTCAAACCAGCATCCATTCTTACGCTAGCACAAAGTCAGGGATTTTGTAGGATTAAAGCAGTCAAACTCACGGCTCTGCAGGCTGGATACGTCACACACTGGCCACACCCACACCCAATTTAGCGAAGGGGAAAGAAGTTGCAATACATCAGGTGACAATGCCATGATGACACGAGTTTGATACCCCTGGATTAGAGGCAGGCGTATGATTAAACCTTATACCAAGTAGGTGCCAATGACCATCAGTTTCATGTGTAGGTTGAAACAATCATTAACTGAAACAGAAACAGCTGTGTAGGATAGGTGAGGATTAGCCAAACTCTGCTACTGAGATGGGAGACAGTTTCATGTCACAGATACACCATACCCCATGGCAAAACTGAACACAGGAACAAGACACAAGGTAATTACTGCATCAGCAAGGTCTCTCCCAGGCAAAGATTTTAGAGACTATGGTTTCAAGGTATGCTGATCAAGCTGTTTTGCAGAAGCACAATGATATGGGCAATGTTGAGGACCATGAACACAGTAGTCAGAAATTTAATGCAGTAGATGAAAGACACATCATGCTTAATGCTTTTTGACGTCAGAAGGTGTCCAGTAGTGCCGTTACCACAGTGGGACCCAGGTACAGCCATCTACTATCTAGAGAAGTCTGGCTAGAAGTAGTCTTTGTGGAAGAATTGTAGCCAAAAAGCCATACTGCCAATGTGGAAACAACGCAAAGCAGCTCAACTATGCATGAAAACATAGGAACTGGAGTGCAGAAAAATGACAACAGGTGTTCTAGACTGATGATTCAACATTTGAAATATTTGGCTGTAGTAGGAGACAGTTTGTTCGCTGAAAGGCTGGAGAAACTGTCCAATAATGAGTGTCTGCAGGCAGCAGTGAAACATGGTGAAGGTTTCTTGCAAGTTTGGGGCTGCATTTCTGCAAATGGAGTTGGAGATTTGGTCAGGGGATAAGTGGTGTCCTTAATGCTGAGAAATACCAGAAGATATTTACCCTTCATGCCATACCATCAGGCAGGTGGGTGATTGGTCCAAAATTTATTCTCTAGAAGGATAATGACCCCAAACATGCAGCCAATGTCATTAAGAACTATCTTCAACATAAAGAACAAAAAGTCCTGGAAGTGATGGTTGGGCACCACAGAGCCCTGATCTCAAAATGTTCTATGTCTTTGGGATTATGTGAAGAGACAGAAGGATTTGAGGTAGCCTACATCCACAGAAGATCTCCAAGATGTTTGGAACAACCTTGCAAAGTTCCTTCAAAAACTCTGCAAGTTTCCTAAGGATTGATACTGTTTTGAAAGCAAAGGATGGTCATACCAAAATTGTTCTGATTTGGATTTCTCTTTTATTTTTCTCTTTTGTTAGTTGATAAAAATAAACAGAAATATTTCTATTTCTGAAAGCATTTTTAATTTACAGCATTTTTGCACACTACTGTACATGAATTGATGCCCAGGCCTAGCATTAAATAACTTGTCCAATAAACACTGGTTAGTTTCAATGTTTCAAGCCACACCGTTTTGCATTTGGCCAATTGCAAAAGGGCAACAAATACAGGTGACCCTCAACTTAACAATTGAGCCCAAAATTTCTGTTGCTAAGTGAGACATTTGCAAAGTGAATTTTTTCCCATTTTATGATCTTTCTTTCCACAGAAAAGTGAACGACTGCAGTTAAGTTAGTAAATATGATTAAGTGAATCTGGGTTTCCCATTGCCTTTGCTTGTCAGGTCACAAAACAGGACCACATGATCCTGGAACACTGCAATTGTCATAAGTCCCTTGCCATTTTGATCATATTACTATGGGTATGCTGCAAAAGTTGTAAGCGTGAAAAAATGGTTATGTTACTTTTTCAGTGTTTTTGTAAGTTGAGGACTATCTGTACTGAAGCCCTACTAAGACTGTCCTAGTCTTAAAGCTGGTAGGGTATCTAATAGAAGTGGAGGAAATGAATATTTTATATTCTTCCCCACCCAATAATTAATATTGAAATAGCTACTGTGATTGAGTATTGCCAGCAGAAAGGATCCTTGAATTAGTGATTGTCCAGGTTGCTTAAATCAAATATTAAGTTTCTCAGTCTGTTTTAATACTGATGTCACAGCAATCTTAAATGTATAAGATTATATATTATAATCTTATAATGTATAAGATTATACATAGTCAAGTAGATAGCAATAAGAAGCACGTGACTGGGTTGGCTTCACACACTTTTATTCTGTAATCCTATCTTGCAATTCTGCATGATGCAAGAAAGTATGAACTGCTACCAAACTGCTGACAAAATATTCAAGGTTAAATTGTGACTGGCTGGTTTCTTTTCTTTGAATATACCCTATTGGTGTTACTCTTCCATGTCCCATGGTTGAACCTGTTCCCTAATTATTGTGGTTAGTGGTCTCAGTCAATAAAAGTGAAGTCACATCCTGATAAAGACTTAGGATTTGTCAAATTAGCACCCAACAAAAATCTAGCTTGTGAAAAGAGGCCTGGCTTTTCTCCACTCCTGATTTTCAGCACTGATTTTTTTCTTCCACACCTTTACTCGGTAGAATCTCAACATTAAGTTCTGTTGCCTTGTAAGTCAACTTAGTTTTTGCAAGATGACCTGAAAAGGGAAATTTGGATGCTGTGTCAGATTTAAAAAAAAAACCAGGAGCCAACAAACAAACCATGCTATGGGTTTGTAAATTGTGTAAACTCAATCCTAGAAGAGGCAGGAAGGGAAACACAAACATTGTGTCCTGTAGCTGCTGCCTTGCATGTAGTCATCACACTAAACCATAGAGGTGTTTGTTTTGATTGGTCAGTTGTATATCCAAACCCATTGTGGCTTTACTGTTTTTTTAATCAGTACTCCTTGGTTATTCAGAAAATAACTAGGTGTATTAGCCAAAGCCCCGATTTGTATTTCTGCTTGCAAAGAGATGAAAAGTAAAATATTGGGTGGTCCTTCAATTGCAAAATGGACCTGGAAGAGTCCCACAGCAGCTGGGGATTCACATGCGGGATGCTTAAGTGAAGCCCAAAGAAACTAGGCTGGTGTTTCCTCCTTCCAGATGGAGAACAAGCAACTCAACTCTGTGGCCCATTTCTGCATGCCAACAATGGTGCAGCCACATGGCTTCAAGCAGCCTCTTTCGGAAAACACCTCACTTCTGCATGCAGGCAGGCCTCACATCTAGTGGAAGACTGGGGACTCCCCTTTTTATTTTCCTCACCCTTTAATATGTGGTTACTGTCAAGAAGTGCCAATATACTGTCTTGGGCAAAGGAGCTACAGCGTTCTAGGGTGCCCTCCCCAGGACTTCGCCATTAAGGCTGGTCTCCAGGGACTTCCTTTTTCTTTAGCAGACATACCACAAAGAAATACCTGCGCTGATTGTTTAAGAACATAGCATGTTAATAATCTCTTCGGGGCCCCTTTGCTTCTTCTCTCCATTGCTTAATGTTAATATAACATCTAAAAGGGTACTTGGCTTTTTAAACATACTTCACTGGATTGAAGCACATTAGTTTTTTCACCAATGTGTTTTCAAAGATTGAATGCACAGGAAGTGCTTGGCTAAAACCCAGTGGGCCAAATTGTTACTTCAGGATGTTTATACCAATTCAGGAGAGTTCATTGCTATTCAGGAATGTGTTGCATTGTAGCATTATCCATGAGATAGGTCAAGTTTAAGGGTCCCCAAGACAAAAGATTGAGTGGTCTTTTCAAAATCAAAAGGGCTGTCAAGTTACTGTTCACTGAGCAATCTGGACCTACCACCGGCTGTGAAGTCCACATTATAATAGGAAAAGAGACAATTGACTTTGGCTTGTATAGAACTGCCCCTTCTCAGTTTTAGCTCTTTCTTGTAGATTTGGGGAGGGGGAGGTTACACTGCTGCCTCAGTGAAAGATCGGTGGTGCCACCTGCGAAAATCACACCTCATCAGGTGGGAGGAAAACCACAATGAGTCCACTGGTTTTCTGCTGGATGGATGGAGCTACTTTGGGCCTCCATGAGGGATAGGCAGTTCTTTCACATGGCTCTCGATGGAGGACAGGCTCTTCAGAGGAGTAGGAGTGTTTTCTCTTTCAGTCCTGCTATTGTTTTTATCCTTAATTAGCAGTTATTGTTTTTAGTTGTAGCTGAGTCCACCAGTGACACCTGAGGCTGTATGTCAATTAGACAACAACTAAAAGGCTGTTCCTGACTCAAAGGTTCAGTATTTGACACTCCCCAAACACTGATCCCTGCTATCAATTAAAACTAGCCAGAATCCTAATCCACAAAATGTTGGGAAGAGTTTCCCTTCTAGTTCTCCATTCAGTGTTAAGCTAGTCCTATTTGCTTTGTGGACAAATGAGTCCTCCCCCCCCCATCTATGAAATGGGAAAAACTGTCCAGTTAGTCCAGCCATAACCTGGCCTTTTATGCTGGTATGTATTCTTAGAATACCCAGACTTTAAAAAAAAAATATTACTGCAATTTAAGGATGTGATTTAATAAAGAAGCATTATTTCATTTGTGTAATATTAAAATATAGTGGCAATAAATTTTATGTATGTTATTGGAAAAATTACTAATTTCAAACATTTTTGAACATGGGCGATGGTATTTAATGACATATTGGATGCCATTCAATACCTCTTTTTGAATATTGTGTATCTCATCAACTCAGATGGCATAATTTAAGTTTAAAAAGGAGACCCAAATTTCAACTGAGATTGGATTGTATCAAAATACAGGAGTGATTTTTAGGCTCCTTACAATTAGTCAAGGAGCATTTTGTATACTGTTCATGGCATGCATTCTGTAGGAAAAGTTTCATCACTTGGGCTCCTATTTTTCAGACTGTTAATAGTATATTAGCCTGACCCACATACAAACTCAATACAGAAGCCTGATGATGGCAGATGAGATTCTGTTGAAATGTTGCTACAACTTTAAAAGCATTACAATGACATGAGATAATACCCGAAGGAAGCTGAACTGCATTCGTGTAAGTACCCGCGAAAACTTAATAATATTATATACAAGTTTATACCTTGAATTGCGGCAAATGTCATTGTGAGCATGTTAAACCTACCCTGAAGCAAAATACAGTTTTGGGCTGTGTCAACAAGTGAAAGAAACACATTTTGGGGGGAAAATCATAACTGCTGGGTGGTAGATGGAAAGGTTTACTTTATTCCAAGTCCTGCTTTCCTGTCTGATTGTAGACAGGAAAGCAGGATTTGGAATAAAGTAAAGCCCTTCCACCTACCACCCAGCAGTTATAATTTTTTTAAAAAAGGGTTTTTTTCACTTCTGGTTAGCACAACCCAAAACTATTTTGCTTCTGAGTAAGTTTTCAACAACCGACAATCAGTAGGTTTCTGGGCTGTCTGGTGCTTTAGCATGAAAGTGTGGAAATAAATGTTTTAAAAAGTTATGAGTACCATCAAGACTAACATAACTTTTAAGTCCTTAAATTTGAAGAATGATTAAGTCTGAAAATCTACACACAAGGACTTGAGAGAAAGCCATATGGAACTCAGTAGGGGGTATTCGTGAGCAAACTTCCTAAAATCAGGTTTGATGCTAAAATCAGTGGACTATGTAGCCTGGGACCTGTATCAAAGGATTTGGTGATTCCTGCAAACAACAAATCCAGTGCAGTTTGCTTCTATCTAAATACACCTGTTTCTTCAGCAAAAAGCACACATTGTATGTGAAATTGCTGTGGCATGCTTTGGTTTCTTTTACTGTAGTCTTGCAATGTACATAGATTTACACTGATGTAAATCCCACCACATTTACTGCCAGATAAGTATCTTAAGCTTGCAAATTTCAGGAGTCTTTTGTGCTTAGGAAAAGTGGAATTTAAAGCAAGAGTGTGCAAATATACCAAGCCAGCAGATTCATCAAAACTCTACAGTGCTGGATATTATTATTATTATTATTATTATTATTTTTTGCTTGATCAAGCCAAGCCCTATAAACATTTTACATTTTGGTTATCAATATTTACTTGCCGCCTTGGCCTCCCTCCGTTATTATCTTCAGCCCACTAAGGAGGAAAACCATCTCCTCAGTCCTTGGCTTTAGCACCTGAGATTGCAAGTAAAATCAGAAAGGAACAACAAAGCTGATAAACTTATTTGGGAGAGGGGGGAAAAAAAAAACCCCACCTGCCCCATTTTTCATCTTGTCCAATTGATAAATGGAAGGTAAGGCTGCTCATTCTTTTTCCGCCTCTTTCCCGCTTCCTAGAGAAAGAAATGGCCTTAGGCTTCATGAAAATATCCCCAAAGAGCCCAGGAGGACTTTCAGGATTGAAAACTTATTTCTCAGCATCAGATTTGGTGGACTGTATAAGTCCACTTCACCCGCTCTCCTGAAGGACATCATTTTCGGACACACACAGAAAGTGCTCGGTAGCATTTCCCTGTCTGGAAACACTTTCGGAGGCGTCTCGAATCGCTCCGTTTCGAGGTCCGTTGCACCGCAAGTTTTAAACACGCTGTTTTCCCGCGCGCGCTTCACCAGGCCTAACGACGCGAGGGAACGAAGTGACGTCCCTGGCAGGCGGCTGCGGATCTGTCTCGGCTCGGCTCGGCTATTTCTGTCTCTCCGTGTGTTCCTCTTGTCTCCCGGAGCATAATCTGGTGGGATCTCAGAAAAAACCGTGGACAGACGATCCTGAGGCACCAACAACAGTGATATCCAGAGCCATCTGGCCGGGGAACCGCACCAGAGTGAAATGCGTCATGTCCCCTTTCTGTACAACGAGGAGTGACTGACTCGGGAAGAAGCTCGACGACCTTCACTCTTTTCGACAGAGGGTCCAAGAGACCAGTCGCTTCCGTAGCTCTTCCCCCACCCCCACCCCGTTTTGTTTTGTTTCGTTTTTTTGTTTTGCAGCCGTCTGGATCCCTGGCCGCCGCCGCCGCCGCCGCCGCCTTGCAAAAGGCTCGGGCGCCCCTTTGAAAGGCTTCCACAAGTAAAAGACTGCGGATCTCCAGGATAAATAACCCGCCAACTGAAGCAACAGGATCCCTTCCGTTTTTAAACACCTGCGGGACCCAGGGTCGAATGAACGGAACGGGAATTCAAACCAGGGAGAGTGTGCGAATTTTTTTTTTTTTTTTTTGAAAGAGAGGCAAATATCCACAATCTTCCCCCAACCTCTCGTGGCTCCCGTTTCGAAGGGGCTTCGCCGGTTGTATTCCATGCTGGCAGGCCGGGCCGAGCCGAAACCGCTTCGTTTCCCCAAGGGCGTTGGCTGGGAGTGTTTCCCTTTTCAATTATCCCGGGGAACGCGCGGCTCTCGAGCCTTTTGCTCCCTGACTATTAATGGGGATCCTTTTCTAGCACGCACGCCTCAATATGTTGCTCTCTTCACGTGAAAAACAGCCGTGCCGTTTGTGTAACTCTGTAGTAAATAATATTTTAATGTTAAAAGAGAAGTGTATAGGAATCAAAATCTTTAGGGGCAGGATGGAATGGAAACTGAGAAGGATTTGACTGTAAACAATCCAACGCTCATTCCTCTGCCTTGCAAGACGAGTAAAAGGCACCGGGTGCTTCCTGTTGCCATGGAGGAAATATATGGCTTTTTTTTTTTTTTTTAAAGAAGAATAAAGGTGCTATGCAGGGATAGAGTCCAAGCCTTGAAGGGTGAGATCAGGGGGTGAAAGAGGCACTCGGGCTGCTTTGGAGAAGTAGGGTGCTAGTGCAAGCATGGGAACTGCATTGATACCCACAAGGTTTGATTCTCAGCTGGATTGCCACCGTTGGTGTGGTTTCATTGTTCTGGAGATTTATCTGAGTCCTCTGTCATATTAAGCTGCAATTCTGAACCCTGGGATTAGAGATCTATTCTGAACTAAGGGATTTATCAGTGGAAGACATTTTGGTGCTGGATCTGGAGGAACTGCAACCCCCCACCCCCACCCCAACCTAATCTAAGGTACAGGAGCCAAAACTATCAAAATTATTTTGGCAGAAAATTTTACAAGCCTTTTCTTTCTTAGGCAGTTAAAACTGAATAATGACAGATCAAATAACTGTTTGCTGCCCTTTTCTGACACTTGGAACCAGGCGTTTGAGACAGTGGAGTGGCATCTTCATGCTACAGCTGTTTTCATACTGTATAATAACTCAGTTGAAACATAGTTGACTAAATTAGTCTTAACTGCCTGGATTTGGATGAACATTGAGCCATAGATGATAGGTAGCATTAACTTAATAAAGTGTTCTCCATGGTCTGGAAGTTTTCTTAGTAAACCTGACTGCATTTTCTCGGAATATTCATTTATTCCTTTTTTGCCTGAGTCCCAGCAATGCACACTCTGCTAGATTTAAAGTGTATGTAACCAGTTGGTGGCTTTGTACTGTAGTAAGAACACAGCCACTGAACCATAAAGTAACCATATTTTAGCCTACTACACTGTATTGTGTGAGCTCATTGCTCTGTGTTTGGAGACAACAATAATTAAGGTAGTGCTTCTTCCAATATGACCCGTAAGCTTGGATAATACCTAAAAATGCCATTACTGATTTAAACATATTTCACTGGAACTGGGAAATCTTCATTCCATTTTTCCTAGAATACAAAGTGGTCTACCATGGCCTTCCATAATTTAATTTTACAATTTGTATTTGTGTATTCCTAGCAAATTCAACATTTTTAACTTCTCAGTTTAGTTCACAATCATGGCATGTCTTATGCTGCTGGGAATGCTGCACTTTCACTATGCAAAGTGGTTTATTATGCAAAACACCATTTACACTTCTGATATGGGCAATTCTGTGTGGTCTGAAGTTCCAAACTATACTGAAAGTAACCATGGGCCTCGTAGTTCTCAATGGAGAGAAATCATACCACTGCCACAGACAAATTCCTTTTGTTGAGTTTGTGGAACACATCAACCACAAATAGATCAAGGTCAATTTCATTTAGAATGTTGTGTCAAAACCAGTCTGTGGTCTACAGATCGCATAATGCAACCTTTCCTTATACTTTTCCATCAGCACCAGAATATGCCAGCACTTCCAATGTTTTCATTTGATGGTATACAGCTGATCTGTGTCAGAATATGGACAGTCTTATTCTCTAGAAAGCAACTAGTTATTCCTGCTTAACAAGGTATTTCCACACAACAAAGTGTACATCGTTCCATTGGGCTTCACTAGCCTTTTCAGGAAAGGGAGGTCATATGGAAAGCTACGGTCAGTGTCTTTCCTTTGTGACAGGGAAAGTGCTTTACTCATATCGCTGGCCTGAAAAAGAACTTCAGATAGCATGACAATTACGGATTGGAATAACTAGGTTGCAACTGATAGTCATTGACATGATCACAATTGAGCCTATACTAAACAAGACTGTCGTTAAGTGAGTTTTGCTCCATTTTATGATCTTTCTTGCCACAGTTAAGTGAATCACTGCAGTTAAGTTAGTAAAACATGTAAGTGAATCTGGTTTCCCCATTGATTTTGCTCGTCTGAAGGTTGCAAAAGGTGATCACATGACCCTGGGACACTGCAACTGTTACCCATACTTGCCAATTGCGAAGTGCCCAAATTTTGATCACATGACCATGGGGATGTTGCAGTGGTCATGTGAAAAATGGTCATAAGTCACTTTTTCAATGCCATGGTAACTTCAAATAGTCACTAAATGAATGGTTCTAAGGACTACCTGTATCAACCCAAAATAGAAGGTACAATCTGGTGAATTTTATTGAAGTAGCTTCTTTTATTGGCACAATGGTTGGTTGGGTTTTTTTAAGCCACTGTTTAGAGACCTTTGTTGTCAAGCTCAGAACAGAAATAGTTTCTAAAGCTGAAATAAGATACAGTAGGGACAGCATGTACAAATGCTAATAAAGTTATAAACAGTAATGCTAATGGGAACGTTAAAACCAATGTATTCCATCATCTTAATTTATAGTTGCATTCATATAATAGTATAAGCCAAAATGTGGTTATTTTAGGGCAGTCTTAACACTCAAATCTATAGGTTTAATGTATTGTAACCTGTAATCATTTGCAGAGAAACATCTACATCAAGAATTGGTTTCTGAAGAATTTGTTCCCAAACATTCACAAGAAAAGAAAGTGTGATGCTATCTGCTAAATTAGATTTCATCTTCACATGATTATTTCTGCCATGGTCTGGAGCAAAGGTTCATACTTACAGTACTAGTTTCAGCAATTTATTCAGAAGTAAACCCAACTGAATAGGATTTGTATTGTTTTTTGAAGGAAAACAAATCTTATATTTGGTGTGGGAAAGAGCAGTGGTTTCTTGGATTTTGAACTGATTTAAGTTGGCCAGTTGTGTTTTTATTTCACTCCAAGCTGGATTATTTAAAACGTTTTGAGAAGCATGAGGGACCCGCAGAGTGCAAACCAGGACAGAAAGAAATAATTCATGAGTAAAATCAATTCTATTAATGTTTCATTTGGAAGTGAGCCAACTGAGTTTTTACTTGTTTTAAAAGTAGGCAGTTGGCTCTTGGAAGCCAGGTTTTCCGTGAAACAGAGGGCTTTCAAGTAAAGGACTCAATCCCGAAAGCAGATAAGTAACATCTTATAAACCAGTTCGTCCAAAACTGCTTGCATCAAAGGATGCATCTTGCCCATGTGGGGCCCAAGTTCCCACCCAATAAGCCCAGCTGTTGGTTTCGCCACGTCCAAGTCACAATCGCCCCATCAGAAAAAAAAAAGAAAAGAAAGGTTCAGCTAGCAGGAATTCTTGACTCGGGCGCACGCAAGCTTCGTCGAGCAGGCTTGCTTCTTTTTCCCGAGTTAAATAAGGTGCTCAGTAAATAACGGGGCGCCAGCCGGTTGAAAGTCGGCCTAATTGGTCTGTGGAAGATCAAGCAAGCCATTAAACGCTCGTTCTCGCCCCCCTCCTCCGCCTCGCGTAATTAAGGGACGCTGGTGGCGACGGCTGGGTTAAAGGCAGCGGGGGATCCCCGCCCCTCCCTCCCTCCCTCCCCGGAATGGGTTTTGGAGAAGCGAGGACCGTGCCCCCTCCCCCTCCCCCTCGATTCATGGAAGCGAGCGCGGGCATATGTGCGGGACGCGCCTGAGCCGCGGAAGCGTCGGCGATGAGCCTCACTCTCCGGCGCAGGAGTAAGTCAGTCGCAGGGAAGGCGGGATCGCGTCGAGCCGAGCGAAAAGGAAGGAAGGAAGCAAGCAAGCAAAGGAAGGCAGGAAGGAGGCCCGGCTGATTAGCATGCAGCAGCGCTCCCGAGCCCGGCTCCATTGTTTTAACACCTCCCCTCTCCTCCGCGCCAATCTGTCACCGTTCAGCAGGCGAACGCTGCTGCTTCGAACGCTGCTGCCTCAAATGAGACGGATAATTAGCTGCCCCGCACGAATGGCGCACTCTTCTCACCCCTGATTGCTATCACCTTCTTGCTCCTGGCAGTTTTGACACCTCGTAATCAGCCTGCTGCTTTTTCTCTTTTCTTTCTCCGTTTCTGATCTCCACCACCACCCCCCCCGACACACACACACACACACACACACACACACACTCCACCCCACCCCACGCTCCCTCTTTTCCTTCAGATTTTCCTTTTTTTTTTTTTTGAAAATAAAAATAAATGCAATGCCAGTTGCCATTTGGATTGAGTCTTCTCTGTCGAGTTAACCTTGCACGAATCGCAAAGGGAGGAAGACTTGGGGGGGTGGGAATGCGAGCCTACCAAAGCTTCCGACAAATAGGTGGGTTAGTAATTGGGGTGGCGGCGGAGGACGAGGGGAGGGGGGGAGGGAAACAAACGCTTGAGCTCCGCCGCGGGCGAAAGGAAGCGCTTCGGTCGGTCGGCCGGCCGGCCGGCCGGCGGCTTTCCCTGGCGAGCATTCCCCGGGCCGGTGGGGGTGGCAGTTCTAGCACGCCTCCTTGAGCTCACGGCAGATCGTTGCAAGGGAGGCCCCGAGGCCCGGCCAAGCTGCGATGGCGGATTGGCTCAGCTCTGGCGCTTCTTGGCGGGCTGGAAGGCGAAAGGAAAGAAAGTCTAGCTGAGTGTGGCGATAAACAAACTGCGGAGGGAACCTCCACAAAAAGGACAGAGCTGAGGCCTCAAATTAATAATACTACATTTCCCTTCGAAAATCGCACCCCCTCGATGAACGAGTGGAATCTGTCACAAGAGCGTTTCCCGCTCGCCTGTAACGAGCGGTGACAGCCTAATTACGGGAACGGCAATTGCAAGAAGCAGCTGGTGAGGTAGCCGGGAGAGAGCCAGGGAAGAAAGGTGCGCG
The DNA here is from genome assembly GCA_015471245.1 of Laticauda colubrina. NCBI lineage: Eukaryota > Metazoa > Chordata > Lepidosauria > Squamata > Elapidae > Laticauda > Laticauda colubrina. The sequence goes on along the minus strand of BLBF01000011.1, from coordinate 9,674,494 downwards.
GCGCTGCGTCGGGGCGCTGAGGAAAGGAATCCAAGGCGAAAGCCGGACGAGCTGCCTTTCTCTGGTTGTTGCGCTTTGTTGGACGTTGCCCCCCACCGCCGCTCGCCTGCCAGAGCGTGGAAAACGGGCCCTTCCGTAGATTGTTTATGCAGTCCGGGAGGAGAGAATAGCGCCTTATCCGAGGTGGGGTAACATAGGAGGGACCTCTCGCTTTCCTCAACTATTGCTTCCTTCCATGACTGCGCGCTAAAACCCAACTGGGCCTCTGTTGAATGCAGTCATTTCTGCTGAGCTAAGGCCGCTTTGACTCCGTCTTGCCGTCTGAGGTAACAGAAGGGGGATTGCTGTCTTTCCCCCAACCCTCAAGAAAAAGCTCCGGGGGGGGGGGGGAAACACATATATTCTTCATTGTTTCCTACCCGCCCCTGGCTAAATCGCTGTATATTCCCCAATCCCGGTGTGAGTTTTTGCTTATCAGTCCTTACTTTCTGCAATGGTCGGATCTGAGCAGACAGTTGGCATCCTGATAGGCCTTGGCAGAATTTTGCATTCAAGGCAACGGCCTCCACTTAACGATGGGAGATACTGAGAGGTTAATATACAATGTACTCTTCGGCTTTGCTTCTGTGGTGTGTGCCACAGGCTGAAAATCACTGATGATTTATCTGTAAACTATATCCTAGAATTCCAGTACAAGGTTTCTTTACTCTTTAAGGAACAAAGTAATTGTCAGGCAGCATTGCACTCTATGTACTGTACCGACACTCATCTTGGTTGGCTGGAAATTGCTGGAGGGAAAAATCTTGTACTTAATCTATATCGCATTCTGTAGATTGAATTCTGGTATTTTCTATTTCATTAAAAAAAACAAAAAACAATTTAGGACTACATAGTTTCCTCTTAATTCAGAAGTAAGGAATTTCAGATGTTGCTGATCCATAATTGGATCCGTCACTATTGGTCACACTGGCCTGAATCTTTTGGAAGGTATAGTTCAACATCTAGAGCAGGATCTCCAAACCCTCCCCTTTCCCCCGAATGTGGACCAACACCGGTCCACAGCCCCCAATGTAGGGGTGGGACTCAAATTTTTTAACAACCGGTTCTGTGAGCATGGCTTAGTTGGTGGGCGTGGCTTGGTGGTCATGTTATTGGCTGGGCGTGGCCAACTCAATATCACTCACATCAAGGCACGCCTCTCCTCGCCTTGGCCTCTCATGACTGTGGGGATGCTGCAACAGTCGTGAGTGTGAAATATGGTCATAAGTCAGTTTCAGTGCCATTGTAACTTTGAATGGTCACTCCACACAAGCAAAGTACCAGCAAAGGAGGAAAAAAAACTCCAGAGAAGTTCCTGAGACAGGAAATCCAGTCCTGCCAAGAATGTAATAAGGGTTAACGGAGAGGCAGTTTCTGTAAGCAACACCAGAATGTTGCCTTCCTGCCTTCCTGACAGGATTAGGCCAGTAATTTCTTCTAACAACCGGTTAGAATGTTAACAACCGGTTCTAGCGAATAGGTGCAAATTGGTAGAATCCCACTCCTGCCCCAATGTCCAGGTTACTTTCTGGCTGCAGAAAAACTCTCCCAGGAACAGCCTTTAACTGCAGAAAATTAGCCAGCAACAAGTCTGTGCAAACAAGTGAAGCCCCATCTGTGAGATGCAGGCAACATGCAAAACCACGCCCTCTCCAGTCCACGAAAACCCTTTCTCCATGGAACCAGTCCAAGTCCCAAAAGGTTGGGGGCTGCTGATCTAGAAGTTTCAAACTTCATCTGTCATATCCTACAATTATTAGAGTAGACCGTAATATAATTAGCATGTTTCTCACAAAATAAGGCCAGGACTTATTTTTTTTTGACCCCTGAAAAAACGGCTAGGCCATCTTTTTGGGGGTGACTTAATTCCCCCCCCCCTTGCATTCTCGGGTGGGCGGGCGGCGATGGCTTGGATGTTAACTTCGGCATTGGTGGGGCGCTTTCTATCAGGAGACCTTCCGCCATCGTTGCTTTCCCTTCTCCCTGTGCTGCCGCGGAGTTTAGAGCAACGCTGCAGTGTTTGGCGCAGCCATGCAAGATCAACCAGGGCTCCTCCCTGCAACCGGAGCCCAGTGGAGATACTTCAGGCGCTCCTGTCGCCACCTTCCCGTCGCCTTCGAAGGAAAAGCCATTTTTTTAAAAAACGACTCCCTACTACCGGTACGACAAACCCTCTCCTGCCCAAGAGGGCAGCCCAACTCCACGTGGGGAGGCAAATCTCCCAGGGCTGCAGTGCAGGATCGGCCCACCCTGGAAGATGCACCCAGCCACCGTCCCTGCCTGGAGCCGGGCAGAGCATGAAGAGCTTCACCTGGGGTGCCCAACGCAGCTGACAGGTGGACCCTCCTGCCTGGTGGCAGAGCTCTCGCCAAGGCAGCGAGCACCTCCCTGCCAGGCCCTTCACTCATCCTGCCAGGGCCGCGCCAGAGCCAGGCAAGCTGGGCAGAGCCGGGAAAGTGAGCCACAGGTGTGCACCTGCCTTCCAAGCGAAAGAGCCGGGCCGACCTGAGCTTGGCTTCCTTCCCAAGTCCCTCCAGCCCGAACCCAAAGGGGCCACAGTGATAGCGACCACCATCCGCAGACAAGGAGGCGAGACGGCCTGCGCCGCATCCTCTGAGATGAGCCCTGTTGAGTGAGCGCCTCTGCCCGATGCCTGTGCCACTGCAGCATTTGGGGCTGCCAGCACATTTAGAGATGCGTGGGGATGGGGACTGGCTGGGTGAGGGGTGGAAAGGACGGGCGGCTTTGGGCTCTCTCCGCCAGATCCGCCAGCCAGGGAGGAAGCACTGCTGTCGTCTCGCCTCCCTGTCTACGGATGGATGGGCGCTATCACTGCCTCGGGCAGCCTCTCCCGGTGGGCCCTTCGGGTTCAGGCTGGAGGGACTTGGGAAGGAAGCCAAGCTTGGGTCAGCCTGGCTCTTTCGCTTGATAGGCAGGCGCACACCCGCAGCTCGCTTTTCCGGTTCTGCCCAGTCTGCCTGGCTCTGGCGCGGCCCTGGCAGGATGAGCGGAGGGCCCGGCAGGGAGGTGCTCGCTGCCTTGGTGAGAGTTCTGCTGCCAGGCATGAGGGCCTGCCTGTCAGCTGCGCTGGGCACCCCAGGCGAAGCTCTTCATGCTCTGTCCAGCGCCAGGCAGGGACAGCGGCTAAGCGCATCTCTCGTGGTGGGCCGATCCCGCGCTGCAGTCCCAGGAGATTCACCTCCCCAAGTGAAGTTGGGCTGCCCTCTCAGGCAGGAGAGAGTTTGCCGTACCAGTAGTAGGGTGTCGTTTTTAAAAGAATCGGCTTTGCCTTCGAAGGCGAAGGGAAGGCGGCGACAGGAGCGCCTGAAGCTGAGTGTCTCTGCCGGGCTCCAGTTGCAGGGAGGAGCCCTGGCTGGCTGCACATGGCTACGCCAAACGCCGCGGCGTTGCTGTAAGCACCGCGGCAGCACAGAGAAAGAAAAGCAATGGTGGCGGACGGTCTCCCGAAATGAAGTGCCCCACCAATGCCGAAGTCAACGCAGGCAGCACCATATCCAGGTTTGCAACAAAAGCACTTCTTAGCGGGAAGCCCCCCCCCATCATTCCCCCCCACTTTGCATGTTTAATTTAGGCCTTAATTTGATTTTATGCCTATAAAACATTCTGGGACTTCTATTGGGGGAAGTCTTATTTCCTTGTTTTTGCCTTGATTCAAGTTTTAAGATTAGTCATAATACCAGTCAAGAGAAAGATAAAAATAACTTAGACTGGAATCATTGGCCTAGATGGCTAACCTTTTCGACACCAAGTGTCCAAAGCACAAGCACGCACCCCCAAAATGGAATGTGCTTGTGCCCCCTCCATACCCTCATGAATGCCCTGTGCATGCGACCCACTGAGCATGCACCCCACCCCTTGTGAACCCCTGCATGTGCACCCTGCCACTGCGCATGCCCGCATGACCCTACACATGCGTTTCCCACACATGCATGGCAGAGATCTGAAGACCAGCTGGCTGGTGGAAGGTATGCATGTGCATGCACAGCTGAGCTGAGCTTGGCCAACAGTTTGTGGGCCCAGAGAGAGGGCTCTGAGTGCCACCTCTGGCACTCGTGCCAGAGTCACGGGCCTAGTCAGTCTTCAAGTCACAAGTCAGAAAACTTGTAAACTGATGACTGATTAGTCCAGTGTTTCTCAACCATAGTAATTTTTAAGATATAGACTTCAACTTCCAGAATACCCCAAAGAATACTTTTTTGAAGTTGCTGAGATTAAAAAAAAACTAGACCAGACTATTAGAAACTTCGAATATAAACAGTGTACCAGGAGGAATCATTTAGAGGAGGAATTTTGTTTCTCTCTTAAGATTGAACAATTGACTATATTTATGTGCTTGTATATAAGGGATCTTATACAGAATTGGATACAGTAGTCCTTGGCTTACAACAATTCATTTAGTGATTGTTTAAAGTTATAATGGCACTGAAAAAAGTGACCTATGATCATTTTTCACCTCTGCGATTATTGCAACATCTCCATGATCATGTGATCAAAATTCAGATGCTTGGCAACTGACTCATGACCTGTGATGATGTGGGGTGTGGCACAAAGGCAACACAGTCAAATAAGCAATAAGAGTCCCTTTATTATCTCCAACTTTGTCCCCAATGTCCAGGTTACCTACTGGCTGAAGAAAAACTCCCAGGAACAGCCTTTGACTGCAGAAAATTAAGTCCAAAATATGAGCAATACAAAAGTCCAAACAAACCAAGATGAAGTAATCAATTTGGCAGGGCAGAAGCAAGAATCTCAGGCTTAAAGGCACAGCAAAACTCACAGTTGGGAGCTGTGGCTAATGAAGGGAATCAGGGCCCTGTCTTCCCTCGTAAGCCATGCAACCCACATTACTCTCTTCTCCGTTCCTCCCTGCATGCCCTAGGATGAAAAGTGGGTAGGCCTGGTTCTTCCTCTGAACTCCCTCTCCCTTGTTCTATCTCTCCCCTGCTCTGCCCAGCCGGACTTTGCCCTTCCCCAGCTTCCTCCAGTCAACGGAGTCACACTCCCACTCCTTGTCAGCTGTTCAGCTTCCCACTGGGATTCAGACTCCAACAGGGGCATGACATGACCGTTGCAGTGTCCCAAGGTCATGTGATCACCTTTTGCAATGTTCTGATAAGCAAAGTCAATGGGGAAGACAGATTCACTTCGCAACCATTTTACTAACTGAACCACAGTGATTCACTTAACCACTGTGATAAGGAAAGTAATAAAATGGGGCAAAATTCACTGAACAAATGTATCATTTAGCAACATAAATTTTGGGCTCAATTGTGGTAAGTTGAGGACCATCTGTAATTGATCTTTTTTGCTTAGTGTTGTCTGCATTGCCTTGTAATGATTCCCCATGTCTCCAGCTCATTGGGGACTGAATCTCAGTGATTCTGTGTGCAAAACTTCGATCTTACCTACCAAGGAACTAATATATTTCCCATATATTTACTGTAATATGTGTATGCCATTTAGTTAAAAAAAGAAAGCCTCAAGTTGATTTGGATTTCTAGTAATTTTCATAGATATGGCTGCACATCCCCTATCCAAGTACAAACCTTGTACCCTGCTTTGCCTCATCTCTCGGTCTGAACAAAGTCAGCAAAGTTCTGGATATATTAAATATGCTTTTATGGAGGGCAGTCCAATCAGAAAAACATTATTGTACATTGGTTATAAATTTCTTGTATGCAATAGACTGAATAGCAGATGACAGAATCCTTTGCCTTCAATGGCTTTAGTTAAGCACATAGTAGGGCATTAATTGCAGGATAAGGCTGTTGCGACATAGCCATTACCTTCTTCATGGGCAGTCCATGATTCTGTTCAAGATTAGATATAAGAAGCTAAGTTCTAAATCTCAGCCCAAATTGATCATGCCACATTGACTTTGAATAACGGGCTTTTTTAAGTATGGAGGTCCTACTTCTAGTCTTACTGTAGTAGAGGTAAGAATATTCCCTGTATTTAAATAGAAGCTGATTGTCACTTTCTGTTACCAAGTCAACAACATTCCAAAGTTCTATTCTAAATAAATTTTTTTGACTAGGAATAAAATAAATTGATATAGGGCCATAGAATAAAGCATTCATACCTGCATATATGTTCTATGCATACTTATATGTAAATGTATTTATGGTTTATTTTGATATTAATACACCACTTATAAGTAGGTGAAACATGTGGGTCATTGGTTTATTACAGAAGAGGCAATATAAGTTCACTTTAATAAATTGTTCACAGTTAAATGCCTAATATAAGGGTCAGTGTGTACTTGTAAGTACTAAATTGCATAACACTTATTTTCATGTATCTCTAAACTATGTATCTCTTAAAATATTAAAAAAGTATACTAATAAATAAATGTTATTTAGAAATACAAAGGATGATACATACTTACTGGTTCTATATACAAAATACGGTCCCATTTTTTATTTGTTACATACCGGATTAGATCATAATATTCAGCATCCACTGCAACTACAGTTTTAACTCAACATGTTGATTCAAAAGTTTCGGTATATTTATTGTAGGGCTTTGTAATGATTTTAATTATATTAACATTGGCCATGAAACTCAACAGATCGTTATAAATGCCACCTTATATTCTGAAATTTGTATATCTGTTGGGATCAAGATCAAAGACCGCATCCACAAATGTAATAAAACTTGTCTGTTTTTCCGCTGATGCTAAGACTTCAAGTTGAAATGTGAATTCAGATGCCTCAGAAAATCCTCTCTGGATGTACGAGATGGTGGGAACACTTTCTGACAGAATTCACATATTCCTGACTGACTGAGTTCCGAGTCTTCAGAAGCAAGTGCCAGTAAGTCAGTATCTTGAGTGCAGTAAGATTTCCATGGAGGCTGTAAGAAGCAGGGGGGAAAAAAGGAGTAAATGCTTTCCGCATAATAATTGTTGTGTTCTCACTGACAATGGTTTAGTATTGGTTAGTTTCCTTAAATATGTAGCATTTTACTAAAGAATAAGTTTCGGTTTTCTCTAAAACAATCCACATATTTTAAAAGATGCCACGGTTGAAACATTGGTCTAAAGTCTGAAGTATGTAATATGTTTTATTTCTTTTTAATTTTAGAACTGATTACCATTAACTAGCAATTTGGTCAGCAGTTCTAGCATGATAAATATAGGCATTATATTATACTTCTGTAAGTATAATGCTCAGGCACTGGTATTCACATTATGTAAGAATTTTGATCATCAGGCACTTCATTTTTAAAACAACCGAAAAACGTGAATATTAAACTCTTAAATAAAAAGTTCATTGATTATGGCACACAAGCTAGAATAATTTTGGTAAGCAAATATTCATTTAGTGTTTCAAGACTGGGCTTTCTTTTTAAAGATAATATATATTTTGAATATGTGATCATGCAATAACAAAATGATAAGGGCACAAAGTCCAGGATATATTTCTAGAAGTACTTTGTGTGATTTTATTATGTAAGAACAAGTCATTTGAATCTACATGTTTTTTTTTATATTTAAATACAATATACAAAATTACATATATATCTACTGCTAACCATGTCCTCATGAATTCTGAAATACAGTAGTTAATTTAAAGGGGATGGAGAACAGAGAAGTAGCTACTGTTTCTTTTAGGACTTAATGCTTTGTCTAAACAATATTTAAGATTTGTCATAGGGCCTTTGCAGATTTATTTTGTACATCTTGTACTGTGGTCAGTCATCAATCCTTCCAGGGTAATTAGGTATAATTACATCAAGTTCTAACAAACACTACTTTTTGTTGGTGTAAATTGCTTTGGAAACCTGTCTAAGCATTGATGCATGTTTTAAGTATCACTATGGAAGTGTGCTTTTAATTACTTATTTGCAACTCCACCTTCATTTAAACTGGCAGTTTTAATAACTGTAACAGGAAGCATTTCATGCTTTTTTGGTAATATTTGATCATATATACAACAACTCTTTTCTTGAGAATTTTTATTTACTGGCCTGGTTAACACTTGACACTAAGTCACAATGTGACTTGTTTGGTTTTTGGGTAGGTATGATGTGTGAATTCACCCGTTATATCTTAGTATTCTGTACAGAGTAGGTCACTATAGCTTGTTTAACAAACCATAATGAAAAACAAGCTATATGAAACCTTCAATTGAGTTTTGTGTTGCAACCTGATTTAATATGCAGTTTTATTTACAAATAAGTTTTCATTGAATGCAGTCAAACTTACTTTTAACTAGACATCTAGAATTCTCTTAAAATCTCCCCTTAACAACTTCACTTAACATTTAATGAAAACAACATTGCCCAAGAAAGCATTTCTTTGGATTAAATTTCCACTGTAGAAGAAATTAAGATATCTGGGTAGGTTTTATTTTGGGTTGCTGCTGATGGTGTCCTTTTTATGTTATGTTGTTATGAATGTTTGCAATAATTTTAATATGGCAATTAATTAGTCAACTTTTAATGATTAATGAAATATATTTTTTCATTTCCATAATTTCAACATGCAGATGTTTGAAATATTAAAAAAGACAATTAAAATTCAGTAACTACTGCTGCCACTTCATGTTAAATGGAAAAACTTTAATGTGTTTATTTCAGTTGCAAACAAGAATCCAAAGAGAATTAACGATAAACAAAGGTGACCTTAGCTTGCAGCCTATTGGTTAAAATAAACGAATTAGCATTTTAATTGCTGTACCCTACTTTATACATGCTCCTTGCTAACATAGCTTTTAGTTAGAGAAACTGAATGGCCTCCTGAATGGCTCATGCAGACGGTTAAACATCATGTATTTGTATAAGTATTGGGACATGTATTTCTAAAAGTATACATCTAAGCATATTGTAAAGTACTTTACTTAATAGGTGTGGCACGCCCTTTGCATTTGCTTTTCTCAAAATAGGGAGCAATCCATTCTGAATTAAAGACTCCTAAATGAGCCACAGTACAGGGAAGCACAACGTTCCTAACTGTTCAATTCAGTCTACATTCTTGTTTTCATTATTACAGTTTTCAATCCAGGTGTTTAAGAAACTGCAATACACTAAGAAAGCAGACTCAAGTTTTTATATTTAGTCTGCAAGGAAGAGCTAAATTTATTACATCAACTGAGAGCCACAGTTCTAACGACTTATGGTTGCCAATTACGCTGCATTTAAGTTTCCCCTCCTCATCTTTACTTGTTAACACATGTACTAAATACATGACAGAAATTCTTGTCTGCTGAAGAAGAAAAAAAAGGATGGGGAAATCAAGTGTGTAAATCAGCAATATTAGGATGTCAGCAAGGTTAATCCTGTATACAAGGATCCAAACATTTTAAATGCATTTTCATACTGTCTACGTTTATTCTGCAGGCAAGATAATGAGGTGCCTCAAGCTATCTTCAGCTAACTCAGGAGTGAATCTACCTACTGTTATCCGGAGGGTACAGTCTCATAGTCTCATTGAATGCATCTCAAATTAAGCCACCTTTATTTGTCATTAAAGTGAAGGACCCTGCCTTCACTTTAATGCCAGCTTGCCAGAGCCATGTTAGCATGCTGAAGGAATTGGGGCCATTATTTTTTTTTTTAGCAAAACAACTTTCACATTTACCTGTGTTGCTAAAAAGGACCATGCATTGAAGCTTCTTTTCCTGCCTATAATTGAGCAGTAGTTTTGATCAGTTACAAATTTAAAAAAAAAGTTATATTTGAAAGGAATGCACAAATTTAAGGATAAGAAAAGTAACAAAATATTTAAGCAAATATATGTGTCTGTATCTTTAATGAAGTCTAAAGTAGCATTGGCTTCTTATGCCTACGTTTCTGGATAAGATACATAATTTTAATCAAAGGCCTTATGTTCTACATTCCTTCCTGGATACAACTACCAAATATTGGAACTATTTTCTGTCGCCAGTTGTCTTTCCAAATGTAAACACTTAAGATATCAAGACATCCTGGCTATCACTGAATTATAGTACAGTATTGGCTATTCAGAATTTTAAAATGCATGTGCTTATTTTTAAAAAACAAAAATCTTAGCCTAATATCTTTAACATTCTGACACGTAAACTTCTATTCGCCTGTCTGTTTTAAACTGCATAATTCTCTATCAACTTAGAATCCCATACCAGCTGTTTCACATGTTTTACTATTCAATGCAGGGTGCCATCTATTGAGAAATGAATACACAGTCTAACTAGTTAAAAGAACAAGCAGGAGACATATTGGAGAAAAGGGGAAGTAAGAAGTAATAGAATGGATGCTTTGTAACACCACAGGAATCTTTATAGCAATAGAAAAAATAGTTTAATTTGTTTTATACCAACTCAGTTCAAGGTTTGATGCAATGAAAAGCAAAAACTGGTTAGTCATCAAATAATGCAGGTGAAAAGCTAAAACCTAGTGAAGGAAACAGACAGTTTGGTGTGTGTGTATACACACACACACACACTTATATATATTGTATATATAATGTATAATAAAGTACTCCCATCAAAATAGTTTTCACATGAATTTTGTTCTAGAAGACATTGTCTTTTAGATGTTTTCTTTTGATACTCATTTGAAAACTAGAAAGAGCGGAGGTTATTATATGCTTTTATGATTGAAAAAAAAAGTTACTGCAAGACTGGGTGGATACCCATTCTCTGATGCAAATGATACAAATTGGAGTTATCCCTCAATATTAGAACAAACATTCCAGAATTTGAAGGAAATCTAAACTGCATGCATTTACATAACATTAATATGTCTTATTTAGAACACAGCTGATAAATGCTTTTATCAGCTTTTATTCACCATAAAATAAACAGGCATTGTAAAAATTTCATCTTATTGTATGAAAAATTCAAACACTTTGGGAATGTTAAGTTGAAAATTCTCTAATAGACAAAGGTGTACGTATGTAATCTTTAACAATTTAAAGATGAGAAGCTACTGTTCATGAAAATGGTGATTTTATTTAAATTGTGTCTGAACCCCTGCACAGTACAATCTGGTGTGAATTTACTCAGATGGCAGCTGCATTAAATTCAAGGGGATCATGGGACATGTTTAGGTTTGCAGCCTAATAGAAGCCCAATCTGCTACCAGTATATGGAACAGGGCAACAACAATATGGCACAGCAGTACGCTAAGACACTGCAGAGACAGAAAAGAAGTGGAGCAGCATGGGAAAAACAATCAGGGCTGAGCCAGTGAGTGGATGGAGAATAATAAGACTAATTGTAATCTTATCTGCAAGGTTTAAGTATCTTGGAGTCACTTCAGAAGTAAAGTTGTAAATCTTCCATGCATTATAAATAAATTACTTTCCAGCATCCACCTTTAGGGATTGCAAGAATTGAAACTAGGCTATCTATAAGCAACACTGCTCTTTAATCAGTGATGGGATTCAAAAAAATTTTACTAATAGTTCTGCGAGTGCGGCTTGGTGGGCGCAGCTTGGTGGGTATGGCAGAGGAAGAATAGTGTAAAATCTCCATTCACATCCCATTCCAAGGAAAAGGTACTGCAAAATCCCCATTCCTTCCCCACTCCACTAACTTGCTTTCCAACTCCGTTCTCCTACATAGGGCAACAAAAGAAGATCCAGCCAATCAGCTGGGACTCGGGAAGCAAAGAATAGATGGGGGCGGGGCCAGTCAGAGGTGGTATTCTGAACTACTCAAAATTCCCGCTACCGGTTCTCCAGAATCTGCTGAATACCACCTCTGTCTCTAATATTGGGCTACAGAAGCATAAAAATAGGAACCAAGGATATCGTACTAAGTTCCAAAAGTAGACTTCCTGTGATCAGACTTCCAGATGTATTGGGCTTCACTGAGCCATCTCTGAAGCGCTACACATCTGGAATACATAAAATAAAGGAAGATTGTCCTAGGAGTAAAGGAGAATAAAACATTAATAAAGAATAAATTAGGTTTTCTTATTGCTCCCTGTTGTAAGCAACTCCATGCATACATCATGACTATATCCAGAGAGTTGCTCAAACAGGTCAGGAAAAAGAAATCTGAATTATCTGAATGCATGCAACATGAGGCCCTTAAGTAAACGAAGAACAACGTATAATAAAGGAATCACTTATTTGCAATCATTCGCCCATCATGGGTAAACTTGCCTAAAATTAATGTCCATTTTAATTTGAAAACATGCATTATCATCATGTGATTTTTTAAAAGTGATTTTACTGTTTTAAAATATTTTTAGTATTTTTAATTGTAATAGATGTAATTGTAAGCCACCAAGAACTACAAGACTGAGATGGACGGCTATACAGATGAAACTCGAAAAATTAGAATATTGTGCAAAAGTTCATTTATTTCAGTAATGCAACTTAAAAAGTGAAACTAATATATGAGATAGACTCATTACACACAAAGCAAGATAGTTCAAGCTATGATTTGGCATAATTGTGATGATTATGATTTACAGCTCATGAAAAACCCAAATCCACAATCTCAGAAAATTAGAATATTACATGCATTCAATAAAACAAGGATTGTACACAGAACAGTATCGGACCTCTGAAAAATAGAAGCATGCCGATGTATTCTATACTTGGTTTGGGCCCCTTTTGCAGCCATTACTGCCTCGGTGTGGCGTGGCATGGAAGCTATCAGCCTGTGGCACTGCTGAGGAGTTATGGAAGACCAGGATGCTTCAATAGTGGCCTTCAGCTCTTCTGCATTGTTCGGTCTCATGTCTCTCATCTTTCTCTTGGCAATGCCCCATAGATTCTCTGTGGGGTTCAGGTCAGGCGAGTTTGCTGGCCAATCAAGCACAGTAATCCCATGGTCATTGAACCAGGTTTGATGCTTTTGGCAGTATGGGCAGTCCTGCTGGAAAATGAAGTCAGCATCCCCGTAAAGCTCGTCTGCGGAAGGAAGCATGAAGTGCTGCAAAATCTCCTGGTAGACAGCTGCTTTGACCCTGGACTTAATGAAGCACAGTGGACCAACACCAGCAGATGACATGGCTCCCCAAATCAACACAGACTCTGGAAATTTCATACTGGACTTCCAGCATCTTGCAGTGTGTGCCTCTCCATCCTTCCTCCAGACTCTGGGACCTTGGTTTCCAAATGAGATGCAAAAGTTGCTCTCATCAGAAAAGAGGACTTTGGACCACTGAGCAACAGACCAGGTCTGTTTTTCTGTAGCCCAGGTAAGACGCTTCTGGCTTTGTTTGTTGTTCAGGAGCAGCTTGACAAGAGAACTATGACATTTGAAGTCCATGTCCAGGATCCGTCTGTGTGTGGTGGCTCTTGTTGCCCTGACTCCAGCCTCAGTCCACTCCTTGTGAAAGTCCCCAACACTTTTGAATGGCCTTTTCCGGACAATCCTCTCCAGGCTGCGGTCATCCCTGCTGCTTGTGCACCCTTTTCTTCCACACTTTTCTCTTCCACATAACTTTTCCATTAATGTGCTTCGATACAGCACTTTGGGAACATCCAACTTCGTTTGCAATCACCTTTTGAGGCTTTCCCTCCTTATGGAGGGTGTCAATGATGTTTTTCTGCACAACTGTCAGGTCAGCCATCTGTCCCATGATTGTGATTCCTATTGAACCAGACTGAGAGACCATTTAAAGGCTCAGGAACCCTTTGCAGGTGTTATGGCTTCATGAGCTGATTAGAGTGAGACATTTTGAACCTAGAATATTGAACCTTTTCACAATATTCTAATTTTCTGACATTGTGGATTTGGGGTTTTCATGAGCTGTAAGCCATAATCATCTCAATTATGACAAATCACGGCTTGAACTATCTTGCTTTGCGTGTAATGAGTCTATTAGTTTCACTTTTTAAGTTGCATTTACTGAAATAAATTAACTTTTGCACAATATTCTAATTTTTCGAGTTTCACCTGCTGGAATTGAATAAATAAGTTAAATAAATACCAATGGAGAACACTAGCTGTTCCATAGCAAAATTTTAAATACCATTCGAATACTAATATATCATGCTATTATACACTGAGTATAATAGAAGCCCGGGCAAATTTTGGGGGATTGGGAGTACACTGCGAGCATGTGATCCTGAAAAGGCTGCTATGAGAGACTTGCCTATTCAGTAAATTGACCAGGTGTAATGTCTTACTACTTCAGTTGGGATCTTGGTGGATCCAGTAGTACTTGCACGAATAAAAATTATGGTAAAGAGTGGTACTAGGAGGCATGTCAATTTCTGGTTTCATTTTTTTTTCAAATATAAAAAATAAATCAGGTGGATAAAGTGCTTGGCAGACACCAACGCAGATGTTTCAAAGCTTATTGGTACCTACAGACCCTATGTTGCTGGACTAATGCAGATATTTTTATTAGGACATCAAGCAGTAAGTTTTGGTTTGGAAATATATAGCAGAAAGAAACTGAAGTCCCTATACAATCTTACAGCTTACAGATCAATCATAAGTAAGAATAAAAATATATATTTTAAAAGATTGACACCGGCTGAGGTGCCTCAACATTTTTCTCATTAGCTTTTGAAGAGGGAAAATTAAATTCAGAGATATTCTATTAATTATAGTCTCTTGTTCCAGACTTATAAAGAAACATGTTTTTATATAACATGGAACTTTGTTCAAAAGAGTCTGGATGAGCACATTTGGGTGAGTTGAAGGTTGGGTAAATTTACCTTTGATCTGTTTTGCATCACTGAAGTAGTACAGTCATTGCTCGTACTCCTCCAGATAGAATTCATCTTATTGAAACTCACCTCCTGGTCCCTAAGGTCCATGTTAAATGGCTGATTTGAGAGCACATTTTCAGTCATCAGAGTGTTTAGAATTGGAATAGTCTCTGGAGAGCTTTCCAAGAATTCAGTATCACTATCTGTAGGTGGGAATTTGACATTAAGCTTAGAAAGGGATTCCACAGAGTTTTCTTCCTCGTCTGGTCCCATTCCTCTTGATGCAATAGATGGGAAAAGAGATACATCTCTGTTGGTATCCTTTTTAACCCAGGGATTACAAAGGTCATCTGTTTGTTCATCAGTGCACTGGATCGGCTTGGAGAAAGGAATTTCTGGTAAAAAAGATGCAAAGGAAAAGATGAAAAGATACCCCACAGACCAGATTAAAATATATCATTCAGTTATACAAATTCCACCCCCCAGAGTCGCCCTGAGAGGGAGATGGGCAGTCTCCAAATTTAACATATATATACGTATATATATATATAAATAAATTCCCCCCAATGGACTATGGCAGATTTCAGCTTTTTTTTTTTGAAACAGCATTATTCCCTTCATTGCCTCATTTGACACAGCAGGCTGATATCGGTGTTTCTCCATGTCAAACTGATAATTTCTTTTTTCAGGTATAAACATGTTAGAATTCTTGACTGGAACTAAATTAAAATATTACACAATTGCTTTTATGTTTCAAAGCTTTCTTGATTAGAAACCTAGCAATTAGACAGACTATCAGGTCTTTTTTCCAAGGGCTCATTACTTACATATAAATATGTTTATTTTCTATATTATTAAATTACCTTTCTATCTATAACTACATCTGTTCTTTCAATTCAGCTTGGTTTCATTCAAACCAGTCTCATTTCTTTCAGTGCTCTAACACAGATTTCAACTGTTTCACTCCACAGAGAAGAGGCATTTCTTCCTCCTTTTCCCCCCTTTCATTGCCTAGATCATTTGTGGGGAGTCCTTGGAGGAAGAATGCACTAACTATTCGTTCTTCCATGGTTTTAAATCCTAGCTCAGAGAGATACAACTGGATGAGAAACTGTAAGACATCCTTTTAGCATATCAGGTCGTATCATTTCAGCAGTGTTGTAGAATTTGCTAAAAAAAAAAAGCCTACATATCTGCACTTACTAGAGATTAAGTTAATCCCATATTTGTCTCCGGACAACAATTCTTCAGACAATTCTGGCAGCTTAAAAGCCATGTCTGAATTAGCTGAATTACCCAATAGCTATTCAAGGAAATGACCGGCTCTGTCCAGACTTAACTAATTCCAATGCATGTTATACCGTGAAGCACTTACATCAGCTATTCCTAAACTGCCCAAACTCTGGAAGTTGGCTATAAATCAGTCAAGCCTAGCAATTAGATGCAGCTATTATTAGAGAACAAAGAATGTCGAAAATTGGGTTATAAGCACATATACTTTGCAGGAGCATCTGATCGGCCCCTGTTGGCTGTCATAGATTAGACAGATTTTGGTTTGATCTAGCAAAGATGGTTTTTACAACTGAGGTGAGGAAAGGGCTTTCAGTAGGGGGTGTGCAAATGTTTCAAATTTCAACTGTTTTAAATTCAAAAACTGAAACAAGTTTGCATTTTAAAAAGGCTCTTTCAATCACTCGGAAGTGCTCCGAGCTTGAGACAGTGTGTTTTGAACTCAAAAATGGAGTTATCAGAGAGAAAAATACTTCCAAAATTAATCTGTTTTGAATGCAAAATCGCTTTCAATTGGAAATAGAGTATTCATTTGCTCAAACCTAAAATGCTTTGCCTGATAGTAGCTTTTAGACATTCACATTAAACGGTTTATCTCTAGAAGAAAATTAAGTCACAGTTTGCCACTTTTTCAGTCTGCTCAAAATGTTACCAGCAGCCCAATCCCTAAAAATACATGTGAGTTATAGATAAATCCTTTTGTGCCACTCATTTTTTTTTTTAAAAAAGAAATCAGGTATCTTAGATTGTGGATTAAATCCGTGAAATTATACTTCTGGATATGTCAAGTGATAAATATAGATTGATAGATGTATACATAAAACATACATTAAATCAAGCCTGTACAGTATGCATCCTTTCCATATATCATGCAATAACTTGCAAATTCATATCTGCTTAAATTTCTTGAGCAGCCTCACATGAGGCTTCTGTTGCACTGAGATTATCTCACTACAGTGGGTATTAAAACAAACAAACCCTGATTCAGTATTGCATCAAGGGGAAATAAGGACCTCACTTTCTAGCCCAATCACCTTAATTTAAGAGTTCCCACAGTCAGTGAACATGTCTGCTGCAAAAATGTAAATGTATTCATGAGAATGTGGTTGCAAACCTAATTGACCAAGATTCCTAAATTTTATGCCAAATGAGGTCAAAGTAGGATTTTGCAAGCAGTATATGGTGGTTAGGAAGGAGTGAGGTAACCCAAACACTGTTGCCTTTCTCCTTCTACATAATCTATTTTTGGAGTGACCAAAAGTCTTTATTTTGCCAGTAAACCCATCAAGACAATCACTGCAAAATGAAATTCGTGCATCACAGCAAAGTGAGCTGTCAAATCGCATGCCATAAATGAAGATGCACTGGTATTTTTCCCAAAACCCAAGGGTTATTGCTTTATCAAATAAATACATTGTATTATGCACAATAAAAAGGTATAGAAAATCTTAAAGTGAATCTCTGCAGTCAATGCAAAGAGTTAGAAGGCAGGAAAGCATAGTTTTCAGAAGAAAGTAATGCAATAAAATGATACCAGTTGTAGGTTCTCTCCTTAGGCTACATTTATTCAGCTGGTCGGTCTGTGCTCTTGCCAGTGCACGTATTCGACTGAATTCTTCCTTCATGCCCCAGAAAACACTTTCCAGTTCATCTCTAAAGATTAATTATTTCAGATGTAAAGTATCATCCTGTGCTTTTTCTGTTTCCTTTAACCCAACAAGCATATCATTAAAAACACCAGCACCATCTATGTTTGCAACCCTGACTTGAGGCCAGAAATTATGGGAAGGGATCCATGATCCCACCTTCAAGAAATTTTGATAAAACGGTAACTTTGTAAGGTAGCTGATGGGAAGGAGAGATTCTCAAACTAGCTGAAACAATACCACATAGAAATGTGATTAAACCTCCCCTCTCCTCCCCACAAACTAAATGATTCTTACTTGTAAGAGCCCCCATTAGAGAATACAAAAAGATAGGCACACTATGGGAATTTTGTATCTGTCCTTCTGGCCTCCAACAAAATTAATATTGGAGCATGAGGGGGTTATACAGGGGGAAAGTGTGAGAAATTAAAATAACTTAAGTAACTTATGGCATAACGATATCAGCATTTTTCTCTGCTATGTAGGTTGTTTTTTTTTAAGTAAAGAGATCCAGCACGAATCAATATAATATCTTTATTTTGGTATCCAGGATGAAAGCAAAATAAACTTGAGCATATTCCTGCCATTTATCCTTGAATGGTATGTTGAAAACAATTGATTATTATTGATAACCTTATTGATAACCATTCATGGATAAAATGTCTCCCCATTTGCAGTGTTTAAGCATATTCAGACAGTGAAGGTTCTCTTGGAGAAGTGTGAATTCAGAAGAGATTGAGTGAGGATCCAGAACTGTTTGGAGAGAGGAATATGTCCTAAAAGATGCAGAATAGTGAGTATAATGAAAGGTGAAATAATCACTTTGTTCTTTTCTCTTCTTGAAGATCATAATTCTGACTTTGGAGATCGTCTGTTCCAGCCTGATTCTTTTTCCCAATTCAGATCCAGAATTTTTGAAAAATGATCCAGGCTTCAACTATCATTAAATTGATCCATGTGAAATCCAGCAAGTGAAGGTTTTAATTCATAGGCATACCCATTTGCTCTTCTGCTTGGACCAAGCCTTTCCTTTCTGTTAATTAAGGCACCAGGTGTCCACTGCAGCTTTTATGTTATTAATTGTTCAGTTTAGAGCACTGGATTCACACATCATTCTAAGCCATGATTTTATTAATCACAACTTAGTGGATAAGCTTGGCTTATTTGCAGTTGCCTCTGTACTTATATTGCCTAAGTCCTAAATTATAAAGCAAAAGCCAAAACCAAGCAAATTGTATTAGTTGTGATTTGTCAACCCAGCCTAAAAGTAGTTCTAGACATCATCTTTAGAAGTGGGATGGGAGAAGACAAGAAGTAAGGGGGAAATATCTTTTAAAACCGGAAAGCAAGGATAAACAATGCATTATTATAGGAGGGAAAAAAAACTCAATTCCATACCTTTCACAAACAGATGTAGAAGAAACCCCTGATGATAATTCCTGTCTAGACGAAGGATGTTTTTCACTCCTTGCCTTTGGAAGGTGATCAGAAGTAGAAAAAAAAAAAATACTTGAATTATAACATTGTTGCAAGAATCACTCTATAAATTAACAGAACCATAAAATACTATTATAATATCCATTTGTTAATGGTATCTTGCCTTTTTATGCAAAAAAATAAAATCCAAAATCATTGTTTAGAAATACGTATGCTGGAAATCTACTGTGGATTATATCCTCATTATTTTTAGATGCGAGAATACGCCTGAAGTATTTTGGATAGCTGAGTTAACCAAGAACTGTTGTTCACCCTGGTTTTGCACTTATACCTCAGAAATAATTAATTTAGCTAAATAAGAGGGACACATTGAATGCTGACTTGCGTTTCATTCTTTTTTTTTATTAAAGGCTCTCCCATAATTCAGTCATTTCCATACAAAAAGAATTCATATGAAATATTCTTCCACGTAGAATGTTCTCCACATAATGAAACTGGGCAGGGATTACTAAGTCCATACATATTTATGCATCAGTCTTTGTACATTAACATGTATCATAAAACTATCAGGCAAAACTCCACTTTGCTTTTTATTAAAGCTGATCCGGGGCTAATATAACATGTTTTCTCAAGTAAGGAGAGAAGTTATTATATTTTACTACCACCTTGTGGATTAGCCCTGTATTACATGGGCGTTTTATTACAAAGCCTATTAACTAAGATATTGTCTTCTTCAAGGCGAGTTCGACTTTGGAAACTTTCATATCCTGAAATCTTTCTTGACAGTTGTAAAAAAAATGGTATTCCACTGTTGTTTTTTCAAATCAGTTTTCCCTACAGCCCATTTTTTTCCAGAGCATTCCCATTCATGCCTTAACTGGATTCATCTTGCTTATCTTTAGAACCCCATTAAGGTTGGCAAGGGGTTGCTACATGCTGCTAATCCATCTTTTACATAGCTTTTAGAGTTTAGAAAAGGCCTTCCTGGGTAAATGAAGCCAGTATAGTAGGTTCTTTAAAGTAAAATTAGGTATACAAAGGAATGACAGACTTTATGCCTGCTTTTTACTCCATAAAGCAGAGGAAATTAATCTGATTATTTTTTAAATAATAACCAGTATTCTGAGTACTTTGTTTACAGAAGAGTACACTGCATTTAGTTTTTGGCTTATGAAATTAGTTTTAGTCCTACAGTATCTGAATGTCTTCAGATCAGTATCTGAATTTTCTTACCTCTTTTTCATATCTTGATATCTGTATGCAATTTTGTGCTTCGTTTATTTCTTTCAGCTGCTTTTTTAGATTCCTTATTTCATCTTCTTTGGCAGTGATAATAGATTCAAATTTCTTTTCCTTTAAATCACTATCTTCTTCAGCTTTTTTTAATTTTACACTCTCACTTTCCAATTGTTCCTTTAAAAAAAAACCCACATATACACACAGAGAGAAAGAAAGAGCACAGTTGGTTAATTTTCAAGCTCTGAGGAATGTCATTATAGAATAGATTGTTATAGGCTAAATTAAGTCTTAACAATCTGTGAAAAAGCTGTGAAAAGGCGAATTCCATGTTAGAGATCATTAGGAAAAAGATTGAAAAATAAAACTGACAATATCATCATGCCTTTATACAAATCTATGGTGTGACCACACTTGGAATATGGCACACAGTTTTAGTAGCTGTATTTAAAAAAATACGTGATGGAGCTGGAAAAAATTCAGAAAAGGAAAGCAATTAAATTATCAAGGAAATGGGGCAATTTTTATATGAAGAAAATAGAAACGGTAAGTTAAGAGAGGTACAACATAAGAGTATATAATATGCCACAATGTAAGTGGATAATGTAAAGATAAGTTCCTTCTTCATTCATTGGAATCATCCATTGGAACTGAAAGATGGGATTTGTATGACATTCACCATTGAACAATGGCTGACAATATGAGGAAAATCCATCAAGGATGTTGATACTGATAAGTGATTATTAAGATAGCTAAATATCCAAGGTCCAAGATAGTATGGCTCTATTTAATGGCACCTGCTTAGCAACTGAGTGGGAAATCCTATTGTCTTCAAACAAGTTGTGGGCTTCTCAAAAGTAATGTGATTAAGGGACCAGGATAGGCCTTTGATCTGATCAGGACTCCTTTTTTGCTCCTATATAAAATCAGATTTGAGTAAAGTACCATTAGGTTAAGATGAAATAATTATAATTCATTTACTTACAACACACAGTTGATTTTTTTGTGGACAATTATTCAAAACAGTTGTGCTTTATTTTGAACACATACATAAAAGGAGTCATACCACCACTATGCATATTAGTGCTTAGAAATGCAAGAAATGTTGTCTTATTCCATTTATATAGTCTTTTCACTAATATTTAATTAGTTGCAGCATGTGCTAGAATCAAGATAAAATATATTTAAAGAAAGTGACAATAGTCTTCAAGGCTCTTAATTTCTGGAACAGTTAAAATGTAGCTATTTAGCACTTAGGATTTTGCAAGATTCAAGATATTACGCTTCAAAAATAAGCTTAATAGTCTACTTTTAAATAGTCTACTTTTCTCTGGCATCATTAGGATATAATCTATTAATTCTCTGCATATAATGACAGTCTATACTAGAAAGGGGAAAACATCAGCAAGAGAAAAAAAAAAAAAAAAGACAAAGCTATACCAGCAGCAGCAGCAGCAGCGGCAACAACATTGTGTTTTCCTGAAGATCAAAATCTCCAGCTCTGATGGATGCATGACATTTGTCAATTTACTATGAAGGACAGTATTCAATTGTAATCATGTTATATGTTGCTTGTGTGTGTTTTGAGAAATGGCAGTCCAGAGTCAACACTGGAAAACAGAGTCTCAGAGGTAGGAACACGGTGAAAATGATGAGTAGCTAAAGCCTTAGTTGATTCCATCTGGTCAATCTGTTTAACAAATGATAAGCAAAATGACCAAAATACATTTGCTTTTGTTCCTATTTTGAATGGGGAAAGAAGAAAAGTACAGCCTTATCATCTTCTTAGTGGCTCATCCATAAGATTTACTTCTGGATAGATATTGGGTTGCAAAATGCTATTATGAAGGTAAGTATTTCCTCAAACTGAAAAGAGGAAAAATTGCTGCAGTGGTAGAAACTCACCTATGTAGAATACATTTTTAATTCGCCAGTTGAAATGTCAAATATTCTTTTTATGTGTGACTGTATAACTATATAAATATTTATATATTTATGGTCTTATTTTGACATATCAAGCCTCTCAGAGTTGCATTGCAGCGAGATGGGGGCAAACAAATTTAATGAATTTTTTAAAAAGGAAATGGAAGATAAGGTAGATACTACCAGTACTATAACCACTATCAAAAATATTACTCAGTCATTCTCTGGGTTCTCTATTTCATTCTTTTCTTTTTGTAAGCCACCTAGAGAACATTTGGTGCTATTAGCTGTCTGTGTAAATGTAAATAATAAAATAAATTTGTGGACATGTTTGATGGAAAGATTTTAGAAGGATGAAATCTATTTTTCTATTTCTGGATGGGTGGGAAAAGCTATTAGCACCATGTTTTGCTCAGAGAGGAGCCAAGGAAGATGGTAACAAATAATAGGAGAGAAATAACAGAAGAAGAAACAAATGAAAAATGTGAAAAGTACTGAGACAGTGATAGATTTCTAAAAACAGCAACAAGCAAGCTGACCTTTCTAAGGAATATACGATTTTTTAAAAAGAAAAAAAATGTTACATTTTAAACATAGAAAGCAATACAATGGAATGAGGGCTTTCTAAAACTTCACATGATAAACTAAAGAAAGTGAGAATGGACCTGGAGAAGGTGCATAACTATATCTATTTATGAGACTAAGAATATTTGAACCCACTTTTTATTTCTAAAAATAAATCCTAAAAGCGCAAAACAACTAAACAACACATTAAAAATGCTTAAAGCAGAGATTGACAGTCTATAAACTCCCAATATTATTTTGTCTCTAGTCTTGTTCCTGGAGCTCATTTATGAACCTCTGGAAGGTCGTAAATCTTTGATTTTCAAAATGAAAAGAATGCTGGAAGAATAATTTTGTTTATAAAAGTCACAAAGCAACGTGAACATTTATTCAGTTAACTTATTCCTTCCCACCCAGAACTCCATTTCCTTGTTGTTCCTTTGGATGTAGTCTAGGAAGTGAATCCTTGGAAGTAAAAGTAACCCTGGGTAATTTTTTCCTTTCCCCTTTGTTGCTTCTGTACTGTTAAATTTTAGACTGAAGGCTTCTCACTACACAAGAATGAAAAAGGACTTCATTGACCCTAGCAAATAATTGAGGGGACACCAGGAAATTCCCAGCTGTAAGCTCTGCTGGGAATTTAAATAAACAAACCCATGTTCCCCCCCTCCCCCAAATAAAAACTTGAAACCTTCAATGACAAATTACTTCTGTAGTGTTGCTTAAACAGCTATACCTCCCTGGAGTTATCATGAGATGAGTGTGATTTGAAGGAGATTTAATGTTTTATGTAAACAAACAACAGCATCACACTTATTCAAGAGAACACAGGAGAATCAAGCATAAATGTAACAATAGAGAAAAAGAAGACAGAATAGGAATCATTATTTTCCTCTTATTGGCTTGTAGCCTTAAATTTCACATGTATTGAAGAGCCCAATTCAAATTACACAGCCACACCAACAAAACTACGTGCACACTCAATAGGAATCCTCACGAAAACCATCTGATGAGTGGGACTAAGACCTTGGCGATTGCGTTTAGATAAAACAGGAAATACCTCTGTCCTCCTGACTTTCAAGTATGACGAACCCCCTCTCCTTTTCATATATATACTGAAAACAATAGTACATTATTTAAAAAAACAATAATGATATTTGTACTTCATATAACATTTGAGTTTCAAAACATTTTCCATCTTTTATTTTTCCAATTTGTGTGACCTTCTTCTAAAGTAGGTTAGTGCTATCACAGGTAAAATAACGAAGACTTGATTAAGGAAAGAAGGCTTGATTAAGGTTACTTTGTGAACACATTAGTTAGACATCTGCATGTTGTCACAATGCAAATATCACTTGAACACAAGTAAGCAAATATATTGAGGATATTTTTGTAGGGGCAATGATGATTGCTATATCCATATTTGCAGCCTGTAAAATATAGGTACTATGTTGTTACCAGAAGAATGTAATTTTTCTTTTTGTTTTCAATTCCAAATTTTTGAAGCAGAAATTGCAAAGCTTGCTTAAAGAGAAAGGAGAAAAGAGAGAATGAGAGATTCTGAAATTAGATTTCTCTAACATAATTATCAAGTGTCACTAATTTGACAAAATAGGTATTCTTTATTAACAAATTAACACATATGATTAAAATATGCTTAGTTGACAGAATACAAGTCCCTAGCTCATTATCTGCAAGCTAAAAAATAAGCTTTCATAAAAGAGTTCGATATTAGGAATTGAGAAAAGCTGCCTTAATCCACATCAGAAGATTTATTTAGCCAAATACTAATCTTTTTGAGCTTTCCAAGATTCTAGTTTTTCTCATTACATACTAATTCTCTTATGTCAGCTAGTGATGGAAGAAACTGGCCAAAAACCCAAGCTAGCACTACATGTAAATCACATACTATTTAACTGAGGTAAGATTCCATCTGTTGCTTAATGCAAACAGACTTGAGGAACCTACTAGGCTTCATAACCATGTATAATCTCTAGGACAAGATTATCAAACTCCTGGCCCAGGGGCTGGCTGTGTCACACGCTGACCACGCCCACGCCCAGTTTAACGACAGTGAAAAAAGTCCCATTACTTCACATGGCACTGCCATGTCAACATGAGTTTGACACCCCTGCTCTAGGAAGACAAAAAGCAAAAGAAGTGTAAACAATACTGGAGACGAGCTACAGGTCTCCAGCTATCTGCTCAACTACAATTCTTTGTAGTCATCATTTGACATGCTGGCTAAGGCTGCTGGGAATAATAATTCAGCAGCACCAGAAAATTCCTTGTCACTAGTTTACTGTGACCAATACATTCATAAAGGAGAGAATCTAAGTTTTCCATTTTTAAGTGGACCTATATTGTGGTGACTCTTAATTTTGGCTAGTTGAAGAGTGTCAAATGATTCCAAGCAGGCTTGTCTATGTAGCTTCTCTACATTTCAATAAGCTTTGACAAGAAACAACAAGCTGCAATGAAAAACATAGGTGAAATATTTCCGCTAAGAGGCAGCAGGAGAGTGATGATGTCTTCAAGTTCATTCCCATTAAATGGGCTTTTACTAACATTTGTAATATACTCTTATAAATTACTTTTTTCTCTTTCAAATTTTTAGAGCCACTATATATCTTAAAGAAAGTGTCCTACCTTCAAAAGCTTTTCCTTTTGCATTGCCAATTTCAGCTTTTCTTGGAGCTGATCAAAATTTGAGTTCAACAAGGTACCATTTCTTCTCATTTCATTGTCTTCATGGACTGGAACTTGACTTTGTGTGTTGACTATAAAAGAAAGTATTGTTTTGAATTAAAATATTTAGGTGGGGTGTGGAAAAAATGTAGAATACATTGGGTTTTGTTTCACAGATAAATCCCAATTTGAATTTAAAAAATACAATACATAAAATTTCCTATTCTACCATCATATGGATAAAACAATACATACATTCTAAATAAAACCCTTTTTCACAGATATAAAAAGAAAACCATAAAAAGATTGCATAAATTTTTAAATAGCATTTTATTGCTACTTAATGATACTGCAAAACAATGCAAAATCTGTTTATTAAATTGTTTAAAACAGAATGGATACTCCACTGAACGATAAGCAACACAATGCAACAAACAGTTTCTGGCTAAAAGTCATAATGAACCAAAGCTTATTTCTTTAGGAGTATATTTAATCGAACTTGGGGTTCACAAAGAGGGATAAAGTCAGTGACTAAACTGAAGGGTTCTTTCTGAGGAAGTAGAGAGCTTGCTAACTTTCCCCTAAGAACCTTATCTTAATCATTTGCTGCTTCACAAATGCTGGAGGTGTCAGTTCTTACTTTAAATACTGGCTTATCTAGATTTCAGCTGCTCTTTTGAGTAAACGTTTGGGAAAGAGCATCCCTTGAAGTCAAGTTTCTAAGATCCAGTTTACAACCTATTAGAATGTCTCAGAATGCTTGTACCTAATTTATATCTCTATACCATAAAACACCACAGACACAACAGACACACACACACACAACTGTCATACTCTTTTTAAATCTATTTCAGTGTGCATATCAAGACATGCACACAAAATGCATGTATGCATTCACCTGCTCCCTCCAAATAAGCCAGTGGGTGAGTGCTTGAGTGCTGCATAAAATGATATAATTAAATGAGATAATCTAGGAACAGAATAATGCCAAGACTGAGCACTGCAATGGAAGGGCCTTTCTCGATCATCTAGCTCAACCTACTGGTCATTACAGGAAACCATTAAATTACTCCTGCTCTACCTCCAGTGTGGGAATGGCTTTCTGTCAGGAAATTTCTTATGATGTTTTTTTTTTTAAAAAAAATTCAGCTCACTGATCTTTGACCTGCCTTCCCTTTTAACAGAGAATGAGTCTGCACCTTCTTGCAAGTAATATTAATCCCCTACCATAAAATTTACTCTCAGTCTTCTTTTGCAAGATAAATCACTTTTCTGTTTTCCTACTAAAATACCCAAAGCTTTTATTTTTCCTCATTATTTTCTTATTAAAACAAATTATTTCCTTATTTTTTTCTCCACTTTATTTTTTAGGCTTTTTCACTCCCCTTTTCACTCTGTGTCCCATTCTGTCTTCCAACCCCTTTGTAGCATCCGCAAGCAGAACTAAACAATAGGACTTTTCAGAATATGTTCCCAATCAAAGTACTATACATATAAAGGGATGGCATTTTAAGAAGAAAACTTGTCAATCTATCAACACCAGAAGGTGGTGCAGTGATCAGAATGCAGTATTGCAGGCTAACTCTGTCCGTAGCAGAGTTCAATCCCGACAGGGGTCAAGGTTGACTCAGCCTTCCATCCTTCCAAGGTCAGTAAAATCAGGGTCCCGACTGTTGGGAGCAATAGGCTGACATCTGTAAACCGCTCAAGAGTGTACTGTAAATATCTATGGAGTGGTATATAAGTCTAAGTGCTATTGTTAGAAGACAGCTCAAGAAAGCCAGCTACTTGAAAAAGGAGATGTTGCTTCTTCTATAGCACAAGGAAATGAGCATTTTCGGCATGGGGAGTATCAGGGGTGACCTTATTGTCCACTGTCTCAGTTTGCCACTTGGAGTAGTGGCTCCCCTTTAGCTAAAGGTAGAGCTAGCCCAGACAAGGTACACTCATTTATTGCCAGTATGTCAACAGCTCTATCCCAGGTAACACATCTGGCTTTACAGAAGAAAGTGGTCAAAAAAGACATTGGAGGAGGATATTCAGATGTCAATTCTGTTTTATGTTTCACAAATACTGTTCAGATTATCTCAAATGTAAAATATACTAGTTTTTTTTTAAAAAAACACCATATTAATTCATAATCAACCATGCCCACATTATGCTGAAACACAAGGATAAGCTCTTACATAACTCTCAAAATCAAAAAACTGAAAATCAAAAACCAAACAAACCACATAAGGGCTTAGTGAATCTGGGACAGAGACTTCTTATAGATCAGGGGTCCACAACCACCGGCCTCCGGACTGGTACCGGTCCATGGATCATTTTGTACCAGGCCGCAAAGAATGAATAATTGTGATTAAAATATATATAAAAATATATTTTTAGTAAAGAAATAGTAGAGAAGCCCTTTACTATTGGGGAAGAATTGATTTTGCTGGTCCTTGAAAAAGTGTTTCTGCATGAAACTGGTCCCTGGTTCAAAAAAGGTTGGGGACCACTGCTATAGATTACTTAAATATGAATCCTATTTTTTAGCTGTTATTCGTGGCTTCCAAAGTTACAGTTTCACATTTTTAAAATGCTTTTCATTAATTACGAAATAGCACATTTTCAATGTACGGCAGCATATTATTAGCCATTTTAAAGGGCAAGATCCAAAAAGGTGATCAAATGATCAGGCTGAAAAGTTGAGTCCTTTCAAGACTGTATGGAAGGTGCCAACTGAAAGAAGTGGAAATAAAGTCCAAAATGAGCTGCCAAAATATTGTTGATCCACTCACAGTTTTCCTTCACTTCCTCCACTTTTAGGATTTCACTAGCTAACCCATGACTCCTTGGCTCATCCTTTCAGATATTATTTCCTTACCAGATTCCTCAATGCTTCAGAGATGTATCGGCTTGAATATAGCTTGCACTGAACTGTATATAGCACAATCAAACAACACATAGGAAATTCCAAAGGTACTGCTTTTTCAAAACGCAACTGAACTTTCTTGTTTTTCTTTGAAGACATTTTGCTTCTCTTCTAAGAAGTTTCTTCAGCTTTGACTGGATGGTGGGGAACAGGGGTGGGATCCGACCGGTGTAACTACTGGTTCGGTGATTTATGATTTGTGCTGCGCGGGTGAAACATTGTCAGCTTGCTGCCTGGACAGCTGAGCAGCACTCTGCATGGGTGCGCAGCATTTGAAAAAGCAAATTTTTCCTGCTTTTTCAACCGTAGCTGTGCCACGCAAGGTTGAAAAAGCAGGAAATAACGGCCAGGTAAAAGCCCGGAGGGGCGGGTGGGCGAAAACAGCAGCAGACACAGAACCAGTTCTGTGTCTGCTGCTCTTCAGAGCTACTGGTTCTACAGAGCCGGACAGAACTGGTAGAATCCCACCCCTGGTGGGGAATGGAAGGATTTATATTCCTTTCAGACAGCTGGTCATTTGCATTCTTCTAGACAGTCCTTGAGGCCACTTTGGAGTTTTTTCTGTGTCCTAGGGAAACCTGAATAGTGAAAATGGGTGTGGTGCCCTTCTTGAAACTGCTGGGTTGTGGAGTTGTGCTTTCTGATATGTTTTCTGCTCTGTGTCCCTTCCATGTTGAATGCAGGTGCAGGCTATTGGGGATGTGTCTGTGTTGTTTGCATCTCAAACTAAGGCACAAATGGTTCCTGTCGTCTGCAATTCTTATGGAAATTCATTCATATTCTCGCACCATGTCTATGGAGATTCTCAGTCATTGTTGTCCCAGATGTTTATGTCATGTTTTATAAAATTTGCCAAATTTGAATTCAATGGGAGTTATGGGTCCTGGAGTTTAGACATATTTTATAAATGATATTTGAAGTTTCTTGGTTGAAAAAGTTTTGCCCTTTGGCATAATACAGATAACAGATAACAAATAATCAGAGTTGGAAGGGAACTTATAGGTCATCTAGTCCAACCTCCCACCAAGCGGGAGACCCTGCACCATTTCTGACAAATGGCAGTCCAATCCCTTCTTTAAAGTCTCAAGTGATGACGTTCCCACAACTTCTGAGGGCAAACTGTTCCATTGGTTGAATATTCTCACTGTCAGAAAGTTTTTCCTTGCTTCCAGGTTAAATCTCTCCTTGTTCAGTTTCCATCCATTATTCCTTCTCTGGCCTACAAGCGCTTTAGAAAATAGTTTGACCCAGAATTCGTCCAGTTAAAATCAGTCCTTGTGTTTTACTCATCCCAATTTCTTGTTCAATATTCATACATCAACCTTTTATGCTACAAAATGGTGGCCAGAAATTGTTTCTGTAACACAATTCTGAATGGAGGCAAATCAGCTTTTAAAAGACTGCCTGTTTTCTTTTTAAAAAGTTTTTAATGTAGGTATTTCCAATACTAAGAGGACCATGTGAAAAGAACTAGAATCCTGTGACATCATACACATGAGACAGACACACAAACACAGATACGCAAGGATGGCAAGAGACACAAACAGGGAGATAAGTCGGTAAAAAGCAGGTTGAAAACTACCTACCTCTGTTGGCAGTCATAGAAGCCAACTGTGACTTGAGTTGTGCAACAATGTTCATTAGAAGTTGGTTTTTTTCCTGCTGTTCATGTAGCTGCTTCTCATAGCTGTCTGTCTGTAATGATAGTGTAATTGGAAGCAATCATTTTATGTTGATGAATAGGTTTTACTTCAGCAGGCATAAAGAATGGCTATGCCATGGCATTAGCTCTTAGATTTACTGCCTCAAACTCTAAACACCATAGCTTGATTTTATACTTAAGGAGCTAGAAATGCCTTTGTATCTTGTTTCCCTTCTGTTTATTTATTATATTCTCATTTGATTGTTGTTCTGAAGAACCAGGGTGGAATATAAGGCTTTGTTTAACACACACCACCCCCATTTACTTTGCAATAATCTGATAAAGGCTGGTGTG
>BLBF01000011.1:9582183-9634592 GCA_015471245.1 Laticauda colubrina | reverse complement strand
TAAACAGCAAAGCAAAGAAGTCCAGTGGCCATGACTCAACTTCCAGACATCTAAAGTTAAATCATTATGCAGGAAAATCAGAAGCAGTGCCAAAACAGTTATCCACTACAATTAAAAGTTGAAAAGGAAGCCTCCTTGTGTACCAGATACAAAAACTCACTTCTCTTAATAACTAATTGCTTGACCCCTGTAGAATTATCACTATACAGTATTCAGATAATGGGAACAATAGAAATATTGTAGCTTGAATGGTCAAGAAATGTTATTGAAGAGCAACTGAAAGAGATGAAATCAGTAAGACTGGGATTCTTTTCTAAATGTATTGCTTCACTGAAGCTTCCTTGAAAGAAAATGCTAGGCAACTGTGCCAATACAGCTTTTTAAGTAGGTAAGACCATCAGAAATAGAACTGGAAGACAGTTCTTCAAAATAATAACCCAGATTAGACTTAGTGAGATCCTGGTGAAACATTTCTCAAAATCCACTCTTCTTTCAAAGGTACGAACAGTAATTTAAACAGAAACAAAAGTGGCTGATTTTTTTGTTTCATTCCATGAACTAAATATTATTTGGGTCACATCTGTCCATTTCAAATATGTTATTTAATGTGAAATCTGCCAATAAACATGGTTTATTGTTTGCATTGATGCCTGTAATGCTGTTTTGAAGTTGCCTCAAAATTATCTTAAAAATATCTATGCACTGCTTGGCAAATTATTGCAAGTTGTCTTGAAGAAATAAAAAGAAGCACTTCTTACCACAAGCTACTGAAAACCTAGGTAGGATATTCCCTTCCATCCTCAGTTATAACAGATAAGATAAATATATAAAAGTAATGGGTACATTGCAAAATAATGCTTTTCGTTATTTCATTTTTAACACGTTATCTAATATTATAGGACAATTTTATGAACATCCTTAAGGACACCTTTTTGTTAAAAAAAACATCATATTTGAAATATGCTATATTGCAAGATAGGTACATTGCTTGCAACAAAAATCAAAGTCAACATAAACCAGAGATTCAACCACCTGGAAAAGAAATATGGAGAAGGATCTTTCCATACTGCCACAGCTTTCTAACATGCTTGGACTGTAAGCATCAACATGTCATCTCATTCCCAGAATATTGCCTAAAATCTTGTAAGTTCATTAAAACCTACATAATTTTATTAAGCAAGACTACTAAAACTACAAAAGAAATTGAATGAAATTTCAGCATCCTCACTTGAGAGTTCGGCAATGTTTAGAAAATGCTTTTAATTTAATTGTTAGGGTTTCTGGAAGTTTGTGTGTATGTAAGTGAGAGAGAGAAATGAATATTTTGGAATATGCTATACAGAGTTGCCATTCTGGCATCAGCCTTTTTTCTCCTTGAAACATGAGCATTCTTTTAAAGAAAAGAAACTCCACCATACCAAAAGCTCACCAACCAAAGAGAAGTACATAAAATAGGGAGAAATATTTCAGTGGATTCACCAGCTCATTGAACCAGAGGAAAAGATAATATCTGAAAATCAAAGTAGTTTATTGAGATGCAAAACCTATCAGAGGAAAAAAACACACCAATGCAAAGAAGTATGGGGAGAAGAATAGCAATAGCACTTAGACTTATATACCGCTTTATAGCCCTCTCTAAGCAGTTTACAGAGTGAGCATACAATTGGGTCCTCATTTTACCCACCTTGAGCCTGGTGGGATGTGAACTGCCAAATTGTAGGCAGCTGGCTGCAGAAGTAGTTTGCAGTACTGCACTCTAACCACTGCGCCTCAGAGGCTCCTGTGGTGAATGGCAGGTGTAGAAAAAGCAAACAAACTAAACATCACTGTTAAAAGCAGTCAATATACACATAAAGAATCTACAAGTGCTGGACATGGAACTTGATTCCGATTCTCTATTTAAGTCATGAAATTCACAATTGATTCTGAGTAAGTCAGAATTGAGTCAGAAGCTCAAACCCCCTGAACTGTGTTATTCTTCTAAAACCTCTAAAACTTAACATGTAACTAACTGCCACATAACCTCAACAGTTATCAATTGTATGACTGAAGGGTGAAATTGTTAATTGAGAGACTGGAGGATAATAATGACATTAAAATGCATGAGAATGAAATCAGATTTAGTCTTCATTCTGTCCATCATTTTTTGCAATGTGACTGCCAAATCTGCCATTTTAAAGCCAAGAAGTTCCTAAGGGGACAATCATAAAGGCTACCTGTATTAATTAGTTTAAAGCTTGTTCTACATCATATAATATATTCTATCTTTTTCTTTGCAGGAATTATAGAATAGAAACCTTGTTTAAAAATATGTTATTTTCTAGCATGCATATATGTGTGTGATGAATTTCTTTTTTAAAATGTCTAATATGATCATGCTTAACTGAAATTCTTTAATTTTGCATAAAACTAATTATTATAATTAGGAAAGCAAGCTGCAGCCCTTCTCTTTTGTTCATTGCTGAAAGTAATTCTGACATGTTTTGATAGAACTTAATCCTAGCATCAGAATACAACCAGGTTTTTACACTCATACATGCCTTACTCATCAGTATAGTTGAAGTGATGGAATAAAAATCTCACATAATTTTTTAACTCCTCCTCTATGGAGTTTTCAGCCATTTCAACGTTATTATGACAAACGATTAAGTGGTTTAACTGTTTAAACATATTTTCAATGACCATTTTTTGGAGGACACATATTGAATTGGGCTGGATTCAGCTAAAGCTTAGCTTGCTTAAAATCGCAGCTGAACAAGCACATAATATATACTAATCTGAAACTAAGCATCCTTAATTTTAGCTGAGAATGATATGCGAGTTCTGTCAGTACCTTTCAGCCCTATCACCATCTTTTAATGACCCCATAAACTTTTGCGAGGTGGAATCTGGACAACTGAATGGAGCTAGCAGTGTTTAATGGTCGGATGCCCTTCCTGTCACCAATGTGGAGTTATTTCAGCAGATATGTTCAGCAAATATATATTGGTTAAGAGTGGTGTGGTGACCTAGCGGTGGAGATCTTGCCTCACAATCAAGAGGCTGTGAGTTTGATCCTAGGTAGAGGCAGATATTCCTGTCTCTGGGCACAATGAGATCTACTGAACAAAACTCTGTATTGGCAACCTTTCAGCCCTATCTTTTTTCTAATTCCAGATCTGGAGAAAGAAATGGGACTTTTTTCAAATAACATAATTTATGATTTGTCAGTATGTACATCATACTGGAATTATGGATATAGGTGTAGGCCGTGCTGCTCATAAATCATGATCACATGACCAAGGGATGCAACAAACAACCATAAATGTAGGCCTCTTTTCAAGCGCCCAAAATGTGATCGACCCAATGGCGGTAGGCAAACCATTCCAAAATCTTGTCATGAAAACTGCAGAAATTTGTCCAGACAATTGCCAGAAATCAATACTACCTGGAAGGCACCATACATACATTAAAAAAAGTAAGTTGATTGTAGACTTTAGAAGGAAATCTAAAATCATTTGCATCTTGAGGAGCGGACTAATGTTCTTGAAGCCAAAGAGAGGGGGGGGGGGGAAGATACTCTTGTGTATCACATTCAGAAAGCAATCAGAGCATATTTTACCCTGCTTTTGACATGAATCTAACTAAAATGGATTCCCATCACTGAAGGAGTTTTCTTCTAAATTAACGTGCACAAGAATTCAGAGATGTGAACCTAGCTCTTTTGGTTAAAACCTATGCATGCGATTAAAAAAATAATTCCCACCATTTCAACGGAACCGTATTTGTTTAGCTATGGCTTCTCAAAAAACACCCCCCACCCCCACCCCACCAATTGACTGCACTCATATAACATCAACAGCATACAAAATGTACGGCTGGATTCACACAAACACACTAACTCTAAACAAGCCCTCTGACTGAACGAGACTTTCGTTCTGTTACTTTGAGGAAATCCTGCCCACCGGATGGTGATGGGAAGGCTTCGGGAAGGCAATTCCCACCTCTCTTGACACTACAAAGATGGAAACTCTTCATGAAGGGAAACTGGAGGAGGCGCTTCACACCTTTCAGGGTTTCCATTCCAGTCACAATCCTTTCTGAGGAAGAAAGGGCAGACTGGTTTCCCAAATACTCCTCCTTTGGAATTTTATTACTCGGAGGTGTACTTTCCCAATTTAAAAAAACACACGCGCGCACACTTTCATGCTCA
Source organism: Laticauda colubrina (assembly GCA_015471245.1). Taxonomy (NCBI): domain Eukaryota; kingdom Metazoa; phylum Chordata; class Lepidosauria; order Squamata; family Elapidae; genus Laticauda; species Laticauda colubrina. The sequence goes on along the minus strand of BLBF01000011.1, from coordinate 9,630,400 downwards.
GGGTTCAAGGATTCCGGAACAGGAACCTTTCTGCCGCCCTGGCCCTTCCGCAACTGGGTCGTAAAACACCCAGAAGCTACGAGGCACCTGAATGTGTTTGTGTGTCGCTTACAAGAGGACACGAACCGGCGATTATCTTTGCTCCAGGTAGAACCGGTTTTAGGCAAAGCAGCCACCCAGCCTCCTCTCTCTCCCCTTTGCGCCTCCGAGTCCTTTTCCTCCTGAGGGCGCTTTCGGCTTTTTGTGAAGGAAAATCTGAGGCAATGACAGGACGCGCGGAAATCCACCACCCTTTGTTGTTGACCCCAAAAGGCCCTGGCCCACAATGGCAAAAACGGGCTCAGGAAAACGCAGGACGCAGCTTCAAAGCTGCATCTTTTCCGCCCAACACCTCAACCCGGGAGACGCTCGCTAACCGGAGAAGGGGAGGCGGACCAGAAAGAAAGCTTGTTTACAACCGCACGGTTAGAAGTAAATAAGGCAGCTTTCAAAACGCAGAAAAGTGTGTGTATGTGTGTGTGTGTGTGTTTTTTTTTTTTTTACCGTGTGAAGAGACTGCCCACCGAAAGCTAAGAAGTCCCGGGCAGGGCTTAAAATGGAAAGAAAAACGGAAGCAGATTTGCTAGCTATAAACTACAAAGAAGTGGGTGGGGGTGGGGGGAGAGAAACTTTGGGGGAACCGAGAGGAAAGAACTTGTGGGTGTTAACGTGGCTTGGAGAAAAGGCAAAGCAATACAAGTGAAAACAACAACAACAACAACAACAACAACAACAAAAAGCGCGTCGGTGAAAAGTTGCGGGCTCGGCCGCTCAGCGGGCGATATCTTATCAAGGCAAAAAAAGAAACTTACGAAGCCCCCACCGTGATCAGCTACGGGCTCCGAGCGCCTCGGAGCAAGACCGAAACTCCGACGCGCCACCCAGGAACAGAGCGAACTTCCTGCTGAGCCTCCGCCGCCACCGCCGCCATGTGATCCGCCGCGTACAAGCCCTGCCAGCTCCCGGCAGCTGGGCTTAGCAGGGACGCGGATCTCGGCCTATGCCGCCCTCTCCGCTGCCTTCCCTGGTTCCCCGACGGGCTCTTTTCTGACCGTCCTGGTTGGAGAAAGAGGGCAGATGGGCCCTTCTGGCAGCTTTCCCTCGCCCGTCTTCTTCCCACCTGGCTGGGCAACTGGGAAACTTTTCCCGCCCGTTCCCCCCGCCGGGAGAAGGAAACAAGGAAAAAAAAAATGGCAGGAAGAACCTCTGCCCGTGGCTTGCCCGCTTGCCCAACCGCACCTAACCCCACCGGGAGAATTGGGCTGTTGCTGGGCTCCGTCCCGGTCGCTGCACCGCCTAGCGAGAGGTTGAAGCTGACGACAGGAAGGTCGTCGGCCTTGCGCTCCTCCTTACGGCTGCCTTCTCCGTTTCTCCTATGAGAGAAACTGTTCATTCTCCCTTCGGCCTCTAGGAGTACAAGGTCGGGGGACCACCCGGAAATCCTCCACTCTTTCCCGAGGCAATAACAATATTGATTATCAGTATCAATGTTATATCAATAATATCAATGTTTAGCAATCAGAAAAGCACCCTGTAAGAAAGCACAGCATTATAACATTACTGTATGCAATACAATGTATTCAGGAAAAGTCGAGCATTTTAGTTGAACAGAGGCCATTTTATCATCGGGCTTGGAAGAGCCGAGCTTAACCCTGTTCCATATCCAAACAACAGCAGGAGGCAGTGATCCAAGTATGTGAATCAAGCAGTACCCTAGTTACTAATTTCTAAAGTAAGTTGCAGTGAAGTGCCCACGGTAATGGACATCTAAGAACCATGCATATGTAGAAGTTGTTGCTTACCCTGACTGTTATTTGCTCCACCTATCCTATTTAGGCTATAAAAATCTGGATGAGTACCAGATAGCGGACAATGGGTAGATGTTTCTGTTATCTCTGCTACCCTGGAACAGTTGTTGGAATATATGCAACCTGAACCCCTGTCCTTGCCTCAGTTTTATGGATTTAGACCTCCCAATTGAACTAAAACTTGATACCAAACATACTGAACCCCTTTGGAAGTAGGGGTTGCACATCATACCAGATTTAAGATGTGGCTGACTATGATTTAGTGGGTTCTGCAGATGCAGTTTCAAAGATGAACGTTTACGAGACAAAACTATTCACATTTTCAGTATTTTCCATTAACTAACTAGTTTGGTGGCTGATAGTGGCTTGTTATACTTTCATAAACATTTGGACAGTGCCTTGTATAAAGCTTTTTTTAATTATATTGGTGGCTAAATATTTGGCTTCTGCAACAGATATGTAAAAAAATAAATGAATCTGTGATCACCAATAAAGCTAATAATGCAGTATTTGCAGGAAGGAGGAAAACAGATGGATCACAGACAGATTCAGTAGGAAATAAGGGAAACTGTCCTCAACTTCCATATATATTTGTAGCCTATCTTGCTTACTCAACAGAATCCTGAGAAAATAAAGCCCATCTTGATTGGCAGATCCTATGGTGGCCTAAAGTGGAACAATTCTGCTCTTCTGTGATCCAAAACCATTACTCCTGTTTTACTGAAGAAAACAGGAGGTTATAATTGATGCCATTAGAACAAACAAGACCATATATAGATTTTGGAAATAATTCTTAACAAGGAAGAAAATACCACAATTTTTACCACAGTAAAAACTATCCTCTATCAAAGGGTGTAGATGCAAAAAAGAATTTGGTGTGTTATCGCAGAGCTGCGATGCCTGGTACATTATATATAATTATGCATTGATATAATTATTATGTATATTACTGTACAAATGTTAAAGGCACTAACATGTAGCCTGGAAAAAAAAATCAAAAGAATTTTAGAATGTATGAACTAACTATGTAACAGGTCCATTTTGAATAAAAAGCGATCAGCAGATAATGTGAACATTAAAAGCAGATTACTTGCTTTTTAATTTAGGCACTTTTAGACATAGAGAAATGAGAGAACTTTCAAAGCCAGAATTCATTTTTATCCCTTACCAACATGGGACACTTCAGATGAGCCTTTTCTTATACAGTTATCCTACCTTAAACACAAAATTGTTTTAGCAAATTTTGTGATGTCCAAATCAATGGGTGATTGAACCTTGTTCTTCTGAGATGGAAAAATCATATTCCCTTAGTAATAATTGAAAACTGGCCTAGTTGTTCCACATGCTTTAGACATTCACTTATATCCGCATGAAAGAACTTTTCTATTGTATCATTCTTTCTTTGAAACACTCTCTGCTTTAAAAATTGAGCACGTGCCAACTTTGCTATGGTTGAATAGCAATTGCTGTGAAATGAAAATCTGTTTATTTACCCCCAGCATTTGAGAGCTCACGATGGCATAGCTGAACTAGTTAACAGTCATTGTTTTATTATTCTTACATTATTTTGATAGGCTTAACCACATTTCTTAAGATTTTCTTCAGTATCAAAAGAAGCACAAAAGGTAACAATATTTAAAATACATTTTTAAAAAGCTGATTGCTGGTTTCACAGAACTTCCCTGTTTGTGGTACTCCTGTTACCGTAGTTTTTTTAGTGCTACTCCGGGGTACGTTCCTCTGTTCAGGGAAGTATAATTTTCAAGTTACGTTTTGGGGTGACTGCAGGTTAATTTTTTTCTAGCTCTATCTGTTCCTGTCCATGCCCATCTTGTTTTTCATGTAGCAAAACAAAAAACGTTTACTGTGAGTGACAACTAGGTTAAATCTTTACTTGGGTATAATTTAATACTGGGAAGTTTTCTAAAGAAACAAATTTGAGTAGCACGAGAAATGTTTCTGCTTCTAATGGGCTGAGCCTATTGTATTTACTGCATATTGATGTGGTCAATATTGAAATACAGTTTCCTTACAGATAAAACTAAGTCATCATTATAAAATGTTTACAGTTTGTTGTGCCCAGCATGATAATATCTGAATAACAACAACAACAATAACAACAACAATAAGGCAGCTTTCCTTGGAACAGTATACATCCTGCAATGATATCTATAACACTATCAAGCATCCACATTTGCCTATCTCAGATCCTTGGAAAGGTCTCAATAGGTAGACAAAAATGCCAAATCCAATCTGAACATCTGGCTGACTGTGTGACAAATCATAAATTAATAATCTATTAGTTTATGTGTTTTGGATTAGTAAATGTTTGCATCTTGATTTAAGGGAAGAAGCTGAGAAAATTCCTGTTACAGATGGAAGATAGCTAGGAGAAGGAATTTTAGCATTTTGGTTTGTTTTAACAAGTTGTGATGCTTTTATTTTGGGGGATGTTGTTAAAGAACAGTCACATGTTTTGATCAGTAATTCCAACTGCAGAGTTAATATTCTTATTGCTTATAAAATTATGAAAGGACAGAATAACCTCAGATAGCCCAACTATAGTTATTTACACCAAAGCATATAGAGGAAGTAGGCACTAAATGTAAAGTGAATTATAAAACCCACACCCTTTTTAATACATGGATTTGATGTAGAGTATATACCTTCTATCTTTGCAACAGTAGTCTTCACTTTCCAGAATATTCAAATCATTTGGCAACACACCTTTTTAGTCTGCTTCCATGTCTCTTTTATTATCAGAAAGTTTTCTCAACAAGCTTAGAAGTACAGTACTGTCTTGTTTAGCTAATGACTGATGTTAGCTGGGAACTTCCACTGAAAAATCCCCCACATGATACTTCCTTGTACATAGCCACAGAGAGCTGATCATTATAATTTGTACTCTCACTAAATCAGAATTTAAAGTGAAAACAAAATGTAAACTAGCTGTAGAACTCTAATATCCTGTCAATAATTCCTTCTACTACAGTAAAACTTCTGCTCTGTGGATGTGAATTGAAAGATGGAGGTGTTGAATTATTTTTAATTGGGAGAGACTCAGGAGTATTTTGTAAGGCTTATTTTAACCAAATGTATAGATTATGAAAAATAATCACAAACGTTTTCTGGAGGAAGATGCACAGTTTGTTCACGTTTGGGAGGCTACATATAGGCTAGGTTTATTTTTGTTGATAAAAGTTTTGTGCTGAAAGGAGTTGCCATTTTCAATTTTGAAAAATGGTGTTGCACACTCTGAGCCATCTTTTTGTGGTAGAATTTGAGCCACTATGTAGCTGTAAATCAGATGGAAAATTTGAATGGTGCATGTTCCGGATAATTGGAATTTTCCATAGCAAAGTTCTGTATGAACTTTTAAATTGGTTGTACAGTAGCAAATGAGTAGTTGTTACTGCTTAGCTAAAAGCCTTTGCAATTGTCCAGAGTAAAAATGCTGATATATAACACTGATGTGTACCCTTTTGCAGAACAACATTAGAATGTAAAATACAAATCCAGTTACAAATTTAAAATATCAGTTAATCAAATTATAAACAGATAATCCAGTAGATTTACCCTAAAGCATAATCTCAAACAACTATTTTAAGAATAGCTTTTTGTGTGAATTTGAACAGCAGCAATTAAAACAATAGAGCTACTGTTAGTATTTTTATTATGTTGGCCAATAAGAAAGCTGGTTTTTTTTTCTAGAAAAGACTTCTCACTTATATGAGTTAGAATGACTTAAGAAACTTAATACAAATTTCCAGAACAAAGGACAGAATTAAAGATTACAGGGAAAGTTTATTAACGGCAGGGATCCACAAATACACAGCCTGCACCAACTATATCAGTTGTACCATCCATCATCATGGTAGACATAATTCATAAACAGATGGCTGTAAAAGTTTGTCTACACTTAGCCAAATGTGGAATGATGATACAGTCTATTTTATATAAGTTGAACCATTCAGAGAAAGTAAATTTAAAGTCATCAGCAAAGCTGATAGTGTTTGGTCAAACAGTTTTGAAGATGAGTGCCAGACAAAAATATAGGAAACACAGAAATAGAATTACAGTTTTAAAAGCCGCCGAGAGTTTAAAAAAAAAAACTTGATCTTTGGTATTTATTAGTGTAAGATAGGAATAGATCCTTCTTTTCATTTTCCCAATTAACTGATGATTTGGAGGACTTAGGCAAGAATACAGCGTGTGGAGGATAATACAAATTCTATTGCGTGAGCAGAAATGCTTTTGCACAATGTTGAATAGGAAGCTATATTTGTAATATTACTAGCATATTTTTATACCAAACAGGAAACATAAGGTTTTAAGTTCATATAGCGAATAAATGTAAAATTGATTTGATTTCCAGACTCTCTATAGCAGATTTGGGGTAATTGGGGGCGGGACAGGGGATGGCCTCTGTAGTCCAGAAGAATTTTGAAGATATTTGCTGGAATGAATTAATGGAACCATACATTGGATCAGATTGCTTAACTAAGTAATTCTTGACTTGCAGACACAATTAAGCCCAAAATTTCTGTTGTTAAGTGAGAGATTTGTTAAATGAGTTTTGCTCCATTTTATAACCTTACTTGCCACAATTATTAAGTGAGTCACTGGTGTTAGTAACCCAGTTGTTAAGTGAATCTGGATTCCCCATTGACTTTGCTTGTCAGAAGGTTGCAAAAGGTGACAATGTGACCTCCCCCACAAGGACGCAGCTATGGTCATTAATGTGAATCAGTTGCCAAGCATCTAAATTTTGGTCATGTGGCCATGGGGATGCTGCAATAGTTGTAATTGTGAAAACAGTCATAGCTCATTTTTGTCAGTGCCATTGTAACTTTAAACAGTCACTAACAAAATGAAGTGTTGTAAATCGAGCATTACCTGTATACAGTAGTCCTATCAGTCATAACTTTGGGGAATGCCTCTCTGAACCTACTTAATGAAACTTTTTCTTCTTCAGACTTTCTGGATTGTTCTTAGCAGAATATTGCACAGAAAACATAATACTAAATACTTAAACGCAATGAATAATTTCCTGCAAATAATTTGTGGAGAAATTAAATCTTGTGTCATTGCAATCGAAAAAGAGCTGATCTGAGTAGATGGACACTGCAAGAGATCTCTGCATTCCAAACTCAAATCCAATCTCCTCAGTTCCTTCCAGACATTGTGGCAAAGTAGTATCTTTTATTATGACTGAAAAAAAAAAAGCTTTGGGCATTTTGACAGCAGGAAGAATATAATGAAATGGATAAATTATGTTTATTATTTTATACTCAAAAGTTATCTTGCAAGAAAGACTGAATCAAAACATTCCCCACACCAACATTTCTTGGTATGCATGTTTGTGCTTTATTGCAATTCATGGATCTTCTTTTGTTGCCCTGCACAGGAGAACAGAGCTGGAAAGCAGGTTAGCGGGGTGGGGAGGGAATGGGGATCTTTTGATTTCTTTGTACTTGAAGCCAGTTCATAATTTATTGATTTATATTTACTTCTATGTCAGATTTGTTTCCCACCTTTTATTCAGGAACTTGAGAAATGTAGAAGGGGATTTTCCTTCATTTTAGCTCACAACATTAAGTAGGGCTAAAGTATCACCCAGATACTTTCTATGACTATAGTCTTCCTCACTCTAGCTCAACCACCTAGCCATTAGACCAACTTGTATCTGGAGCACCTTAAATAGCAACAGCAATAGCAACAGCACTTAGCTTATACACCACTTTACACTGTTTTACAGCTCTCTCTAAGCGATTTACAGAGTCAGCTTATTGCCCCCAACAATCTGGGCCCTCATTTTACCAATCTTGGAAGGATGGAAGGCTGAGTAAACCTTGAGCCTGATGAGATTTGAACTGCCAAATTGCAATCACCCAGCAGTCAGCAGAACAAGCCTGCAGTACTGATTAAACCCTGTACTACCGTGGCTCAAATAGTGGGATTTAAACAGTTTTGAATCAACATACCTCAAATGGCCTACCTTTAGAGGTGGGATTCAGCAGGTTCTGACCAGTTCTGGAGAACCGGTAGTGGAAATTTTGAGTAGTTCGGAGAACCGGCAAATCCCACCTCTGACTGGAGACTTTACAGTATCCTTCCCCTGCCACGCCCACCAAGCCACGCCCACAAAACCAGTAGTAAAAAAGATGGAATCCCACCACTGGTTCTGACCAGTTCTAGAGAACCGGTAGCGGAGATTTTGAGTAGTTCAGAGAACCAGAAAATACCTCCTCTGACTGGCCCTGCCCCATCTATTCTCTGCCTCCCGAGTCCCAGCTGATCAGCTGAATCTTCTTTTGTTGCCCTGCACAGGAGAACGGAGCTGGAAAGCAGGTTAGTGGAGTGGGGAAAGAATGTGGATTTTGCAGTATCCTTCCCCTGCCATGCCCACCAAACCACACCACTCCCACCAAGCCACACCCTAAGACCTGGCAGTAAAAATTTTTGAATCCCACCACTGGCTAACTTACAATAATGGATTCAAACCCATAACTCCTTGAAATTGTATCACAGCTGAGTTGCGACTGCTTCAGCGTAAGCAGCAGCGGTTATGTGATTGTCATTTCCAGTGCTCCCTGCCATCTTCCCACAAGAAAAGTCAATAGAGAAGCCAGCAAGAAGTCAGACTTTTCTCCCCTTCTCCACTGCTTTTTTTGTCTATCAGTGGTCATTCTGTTTTGGTAAGGAAATATCTCTGAAATGATGATCCAGTGGGTCATAGGTTAGATTTATACTTATTCTTTCACAGCTATCTCTTGAGTCGTGGCATAGAAGGGAAGAATATGAATATGACATCATACCACAGTGGAAGAGGTATTTTTTTCAACAAGCATTGGGGGAGTGTGAGTGACAGATTTTAAATTAAAGCTTTGGAAGGGCATTCTTCCTCCATCTATCTGTCCCTTTGTTGATCAAAAATAAAACCCAAAGGAGATAGGAAGAAATCGGCATTGTTCTACAAAAGCACCTGAAAGCAACTCCTATCAGATAACAGTTCTCGGATTTATTTAACATTGTTGGTGATGTTTCAAAGCAATACATTACTCCTGCTCTTTATATTGATGGGTGTAGAACAAGCCCTCTCTTGAAATTGTTTAAACATGAAAAATCTGTTTCTTCAAAATTTTTGAGTGGTTACTGCTTTTTTCTGTCTATTTGATTGTAACCGGATCATCGGGCTTACTGGCAATTGTTTAAGTTGGCAGGCAGCCCAATGTTGCAGTTCTTGTGAGGATTTAGGGTCTAGAAAATAGCAATATTTGGCTCTTTAGTGATAGGTCTCCAGAATAAAGACATCTCCACCCCTGCCTCTGGTAATTCTGCAAGAGAATGTGCTGTTGCAACAATGCCAAGACTGTTCGCTTTCAAAAAAGCACTAAAGATACAAAACTGTTTAGGCCACAGAGAGATCCTGATTTATGATGTACACAGTAAGATGTAGTGGCAGCAATACTTTCCAAGGTCAGATCTGAAGAGTGACATTAGAGATGGACACTGTCTTCTCCATACCTTGCTTCCATCTCTGAAAAAGCTCACAGTAACACCTTCAAAAGGTGACAGTAGGCTGATCCAAAGTATTTCTGTACTTCTTTAAGAGCTTTTTAAAGGAAGATTTTCATTTCTTTGAGCTGGAGCTCAAGATAAGATTTGTATTGTCTAGAACAGTGGTCCACAACCAGTGGGCTGGGGACCACTGGTGGTCCACAAGAAAATTTTGGTGGTTTGCAGAGAAATGTCACCCCCAGAGCAATTAATCCAGGCTGCGCGGGAACATAAGGCTGCACCGCCCACATGGCCCACAGGAACACAAGACTTGCATCGCTTGCATTGCGAACAACACGCGATAGTGAGGGGAGGGGGGAAAGAGTGGAGGTGGGAACTTGCCCCACTTGCTTCATGTGCCTCGCCTGGCCACCAGGCTTCTGCTTTTGGCTGCACACAAGGAAAGCAGCAAAAATCTTTCTTTCTCTCCCCCAAACTCTGCTGGAAATGAGTCTTTGGGACCCTGCAAGGCATCCTGCTCCAAGAGGCTGACAAAGACTTATTTCTGGCGAAGTTTGTGGGAGAGAAAGAAAGACTTCTGCTTCTGCTGCTTTCCTTGTATGAAGCCAAAAATCTCTATCACTCCCCCCAATCCCAGAGAACAGAGCTGGAGACGGTATCCTGCAATCCCAAATAAAGAATGATCAATTGGTAGGAAAACAGAGTGGGGAATTTTCCTGCAGACTTTTTGGGGGGATTTTCCCAGGGTCTCTGGTCTGCGGGATTTAAAATTATGAGTTTGTTGGTTCCTGAGGTCCACAAGGTTGGCAATCCCTGGTCTAGAATGTGTACTGGTAGCCCTTGACTTATGCCCACAATTGACCCCATAGTTTATGTTGCTAAGTGAGAAATTAATTGAGTTCTGCCTCATTTTCCAACTTTTCTTTCCACATTTGAATCACTGTAGTTGTTAAATTAGTAACACAATTGTTAAGGGAATCTGGGTTCCCCGTTGACTTTGCTTGTCAGAAGGTTGCAAAAGAGGATCACATCACCCTGGGACACCGCAACCATTATAAGTATGAACCAATTGTCGAGCAGGTGAATGTAAATCATGTGACCATGGGGATGCTGCAAGAATCATAAGGGTGAAAAATGGTCATGAGTCATTTTTCAGTGCCGTTGTAGCTTTGAACGGTCACTAAATGAACTGTTGTAAATCAAGGACTACCTGTGTTAAATGTCAAGATGGCTGCCTTTCGCATTCTCTCTTGCACAATAGACAAGAGCACAAGATGCTTTTAATATCACAATCATGGAGGAAAAATATTTTAAGTCTATGTGGAAGAGATGGCAACATGAAGGAAACTGATATAAAATGAAAGCAGAACCCAATTATGTTTATTATTATTATTTATTAAAACATTTGCTTTCCAGCTCTACCAAATATTTACAAGACTGCTAACAACACACAAACAAACATCCAATGCCATCATAAAATCTGTGGTAAATTGAAAACAAACCAATCAAAACGTAATTTACTGACCTAAACCCATTATAAAGGCTTCTGGCTTTCTTAGTCACATTGTGATCTCACAGAAAACAACAACAACTTCATATTGTCACGAATAATTGCTTTGAGCATATTTGCATATGAGTTGCAATGGAATCAGCTTGTTGAATAAGTCTCAACTTGTACTTCTTGAGCAAATTTCTCTTTTAATTTGGAACATGTCTTTGCAGGGGGTGTAGTCAGGCTGAACCACAGAATAACTTTAAAAGAGTTTCTTTGCAAATGAAATGTCACTAGTGCATGTTTTTTTCAGTTGCTGTTATAACAGTTGGAAAGAAAGAAAAATATCTGAAGCATTTCAGATAAATTTTCTGAAAGACACATAGTGTAATTTGCACATTTAATTCTTAGATCAACTAAAAAGAGAGTGGGGTTTTTCTAGAATTAGGTGATTCTGGACAGCAGGTGTTGGGAATGTCCACCTTATGTTCGCTGCACAGCAGGGCCATTGCAGCTTTGAAATTCCCCATCATACCAGCTGCAATTTTACAGAGCCAAGACTAGAAAAACAGTTATGATTTGTGTCACTGCAACTGTGAGCAGGCTATGAAAAGGTGGCTTATTGGGATGGGGATGTGCCATCTTTTACCATCCCTGAAATATGCCAAATCAAAACAAAACTGGCAAACTCATCTCCATTCAGCTGCTTGGCTGTTCACTGGCCCCACCCATCAGAATCCTAATTATGCCATGGCAATCTGGAAAGTGGAGTCAGATCATTGGAGATATGTGGAGAGACAGTTCAGTATTTAAAGAGGTTCACTGGTTGTTGCCAATTTTCTGAGCACAGTTCAAGGTGTTGATGATGAGCTTTAAAGGTCTCATGTCATGGCAATCAATGAACTTGTAGGATGGCTTTGGGCTTGCCACCCTCTCTTAGCCCAATCTATTGCACAGAGGTATTGTAGGAATAAAGTGAATGCTAATTAACTTCAGCTTTAGTATAGATCGTGATGGGGGAGCTATGACAGCATTATGACCTGTGGATTTCAACTCCCAGAATTCCTAAGCCAGCAATGCTGGTTCAGGAATTCTGGGAGTTGAAGTCCACAAGTTGTAGTTGCCATAGTTGTCCACCTTTGATATAGGTGATGATGATAGCAATCAGAGGACAGGTCTTTTCCTGGATGACATTTGATATGTAAAAAAAAGTTAAGGGGAGTTTTACTGCAGTGTTGCCTCTTGAGTGCAAGAATCCAAAATAAAACCAACATGGGACATAAATGAGACCCTGCGGGATGCAGAGGTTGAGGAGTGTTGGACTAAAAGCAAGATAACCAAGGTTTCAGTCTGCTCTCGGCTGACTTTGGGTGACTTTGGACAAGGCAATCTAGGTCAGCCCAAACTATTTGACAGGGAGGTTGGGGGGGGGAAATAGGAGAGAGTGCCATTTATGATACCTGGTGCTTCTGAATGATACACATTCAGATATATAAATCAAATAAGTGAAAATAGGAATAAGAAAGTGGGAAGATTAAAATTATTTTCCTGCCCTGATCCAATTCATACTTACTGGACGAATGGGCAAATTGAAATGTATGACCTTTTGGGTTTCATTCTTTTCTGAATTTTACACAAATATTCTTTGCTCAAAACATCCATTAAAACTCATGATTTACTAAGAAAATTCATTTAGAGATGTATAGATTTTGATGAAGTATGTTTAGAAAGTCATTCTGTATGTGAAAATATACTTTATATAAAAGTATGTTCAAAATAAACATAAATTCATTTGCTTATGCATTTGAAATTTGATACATTCCCATGTACAGGTAAAAGTATCCATTCCTACATAAAAGAATTACTGTTCTATTACATAATTTCCGATGACTCAATCATTGCTAGTATTGCTAATATTTTAAATTAAAATTTGATGATGTGTGATTGACTTTTGCATTAATTATCCTTTCATTTCTTGGTGGTGAAAAAGTCTGCCGTTGCACCTGTTCCTTGAAAAGTATATTGTCCTTATCTCTGCTAGTCCAAATAATAGATGAGATTAAAGTTTGGTACAGATGAAAAAAAAAAATCCCAAAGAGTGAATGAGGTCCAAATCAAGAGGCTAATTGCTACGGATTAATTGCAATACTTTTCCCACTACTATTTCCGGTTTAAACCAGCCATAGGGGAAGATGCCATCTGGACAAGCCCTTAGTAAATGAAAAACGTGTGTGCACGCTCTCTCTCTCTTTCTCACACACACACCAGTTTGCTTGGCACAAGTTCAATTTCTTTTATTCACCAGCTGCTAAGTCATTTTCATATATCTTGCGGCTTCTTTCAAATGAAAACACACCTGTTCTTCTAACACTGTACCCATTTTCTGTTGGCTGCCTGCTCATAAGAAATCCAAGATAATTTTTATAAGAGGATTGTCTGACAATTTCTGAATTTGTTACCATTTAAAAGAGCTTTGTGTTGAAATTTTGTGAGTGGTATGTGGGGGAAAAGCAAGAAAGGTATAACTTTAGCTTGTACAATTTAGTCTGCAGACCCAATCTGAAAGTAAATAAGAATTCTCAGGAATACTTGTTTGAAGGTGCAATGTAAATTAAGGAGTTGAAAAACTGTCCACCACTCCCCCAATTGGTAGTTGTTTTGCTGATGGTGTAATCTTAAGCATGTACCTGAAGTACTTTTCCCACTCATAAGACATACTTCCAAGTAAAAACTGGGGTAATCAGATGGCACTCTTCTATATGAAAGTAAACTTAGCATTATTCATATTGACTTACATAAACAAATTCTATTGGCATTTGAAATTATAAAAATTATATTCTGAAAGAAAATCTTTTAGAGCATAAGCAGGGCAACTGGTAATAAAATTGCCACTCATACAGCACATGTAAAAGCACCACTTACATACTTCTCTGTTCACAGACACACAGAGTTAGATGACACAGAACAACAAACAATGAGAAAAGCGAAGACACAATTGTGTAGATAGTGCTCTGGATATGTGATTCTTAAAAATAATAATTTGAATGGAAGCAGAGGAAAACCACATTCCCATCCAAAACTTCTTAGTAGATACACTACACCTTACAATTTGCAAGGTAGTTTATGAAATTTTAAAAATACCTTAAGTCACTCATATTGCCAATGGGTGGGTGGGTGAGCCAGTAGTAATAACTATGAATATATAAAAATTGAATGAATAATTTCAGCCAATGTTCATTGGCCTTTTGCTCAGACAGGACCCAAGCATAATTCCTCTTCTTGAGGGTAAAGCTGTTGTTTTGACCTTTCTGCCTGGCATTGCTGGGGCGGTGGCTTGTATTGCTCCGGGCTGTCTCTTCAGGTGGCAAAGGAGGCAGGAGAATACCATTATTTTTTTTTGCATGATTTTCAGTAGGATGACACAAAAATACCAAGTTATATAACTTTGAGCTTAATTTGGAAGCACCACTTCTTAAGGGTGATAGAAGCACCTAATTGTATCTGTCAGAAAGGAGAAGCTGCTCTCTGCTAGCAACAATATTTATCCCCAATTCTCTCAGTGTTCAGTTTCCTAGAATTTTGCCATTAAAATTGGGGGAGAGGGCACCCACCCTAAAGTGTGAAATATCACAATGCTGTGAAGTCAGGGACTCCTGCATACAAAAAGAAAAGTATTATGTGGGGGTGGGGTAGAGGTATGGGGTTCTACAAATGTAATTCTTTGTCTTGGTTAAAAGAGATGTTCATTATAATGTTTGAGAAAGGGAAGAGTATCAGCTTTCCCGAGAGAGACTTTATCTACAATAATAACATTGGTTAGAAAGAGTTGGACTGAGTCACTTACTTTATATATGTCAGGTCATGAGAGAAAGCTTTCTGCAGGTGGCATCTTATAGGTGACTGGAACCTAATACCTGCATTTTTCTGCAGATTAATGAGTTCTTACTTGCCTCCAAATTCTGGGTCTTCTCTGTCTAACTCTTAGGAAGCTTTTAATTACGCTTGCAGTATATTCACCGTCATCCAATATATCCTGAGTGCCTACAAAATAATTGTTCTCATATTTTCATTTTATGTATTTATTTGTTTTTCCTTTCCATCTTTTTTTTAAGTTCCAATCTGCATTTCTCCCATCTGGTTAGTCCAGCACTCTTCTTAATTAGTAAAATGCCATCCTGTCAGATTCTCTTCTGCCAGGAAAGTCATTCAGCTACCAGATCACTTCTTCACCTCCATCATATATCAGTACATTTTAAAACTGAAACACATCATATTCATATTCTCCCTCTCCCTGTGTGTGTGTGTGTGTGTATGTGTGTGTGTGTATGAGAGAGAAAGAGAGAGAGAGAGAGAGAGAAATACTAATTAAGAAGAATTTCACAGTAGTCTCAACTATCACAGTCCTTGAAATATAATATTTAAAAGAATAATAAAATACTTACCTGAACTCCATTTCAATTAACCTTTATTTATAAATTACAATAAATGCAGTAAACAAAAATAACTTCCTTCTCATTCCCTGCCCTCATCAGACCATTATCTGTTTTTATTCTTCTATAGACATAATCATGTAAATTCCAAAGAAATAGTCTTAAATACTAGGTGAGATATATAACAAAGGAAAGATGTCATTATGGTTCATTATCATTATAATTATTGTTGCTACTGTTATTGTTGCTTTATTCGTTTCTTCCCTTAAGGAACCACTTAAAGAGAACATGTTGGCTATTAAATCATAAGCCTTATGTTGAATGTATCAGTTATATTACAAAAACATAATTATTTTGCTTCCATCTACCAATTACACCAAATAGAATGCCAACCATTTTCAAATTACTGGATGAAAGAAGTTTATTTATTCATAAACTGAAGAAATAAAACTTCAGCCAGTCAAACAGCCCAGCATATTGGAAAAACAAAACAATCTTTCTAAAAAAAAAAAGCCGATTAATGTTATAATAAAATGATAAGAACCATTACAAGCATATGGGGGCATATGGGGGCCATTCAATTGCTCTGTAAACAATTTGCAAAAAATGGGAAATCAGGCTTAAGAAGTAAATTGGCTCTTCTGCATGGCCTGTCTTAACAAGAAGGGATGATTAATTTTATTTAACCTTTCCATCAATGTTAAATGATAGCTAGCAGTTGACCTTACTGATCTCAAAAAGTGAAGCAGAGCTAGGTTTAGTTCAACAGGTAAAATTTTACTGCTTGACTGGGAATGAAAAAGAAATAGAAAGCAGTGGCAACATTCTGTTGTTGCCAACAAAATGTCCATGAATTCATCAGCAGTGAAGCTTGACTTGAAGGAGACTTATAGCAGTACATGTAATGGATTGTATGAAAATAATTAATGAAAAGAAAATGTCATTTCTGGTCATTAGATAATAAACTTTACTAGGCCTTAACTTGGAGGGTTAATTCATGTTTTACAATTAAAATATGAAAATAAACTCACCTATTTTCATCCATAAAAATGGGTTGGGGGAAATCAAAGCCATCTCTTTTGGGATTAAACTGTGAATGAGCTTTTATCATTTCCAAATTTCTTCTTCAAGCAAGATAACACACAATGGTTTCTCGGGTTTCCAACCTTTTTGTATCTTTTGGGAGCTTTCATGGTTAGAGTCCCCAAATGACTGCTGTGAGTAATTGTTGTCCATTTCTCCAATTGCTAGTGGGGTGGGAAGCATTCACAATGTACTCATTGCATAAAAGAGCAAATTGGAGAAGCTAAAAGACAAATGATTTGTAATTGAACTGCAATACAGGCAGCTGGCAGGATATGAGCTGTACTTTATTTGTTAACAAAATGTTTCTAGGCGCACCCAGAATCTAGAGGCATTCAGCACAGTAGTAATGGCAGCACTGGGAATCTAGCTTTTTACAGGATGCTCTGTAAAAACCAAAGATCTATTCACCAAAGAGATTCTTCTTTCCTTTGATCCTAGTTCCTTTTGCACTGCTGCACATACAAGTTACCGTCTGTATGTGGTCTTTATTTGCAGTTGGGAAGGCCTATAGCAGGGGGTCACACGCTTGGCCTGCAAGCCAGATGTGTCACGTGCTGGCCATGCCCACACCAGATTTAGCAAAGGGGGAAAAAATTGAGATACGTCACATGATGACAAAGTGATCCATGAGTTTGACAACCCTGGCCTGTAGCAACTGCCTGTTAATAGACTGATGCAGACTAGGTTATCAGATTGGTTCTACAATCCAACAAGACAGACTTCAGAGAGTAATTAGGACTGCAGAAAAAAACAATTACTACCAATCTGCTGTCAATTGAGGACCTGTATACTGCACGAGTCAAAAAGAGGACTGTGAAAATATTTACAGACCCCTCACATCCAGGACATAAACTGTTTCAACTCCTTCCCTCAAAATGACGCTACATAGAGTACTGCACACCAGAACAACTAGATACAGGGGCAGTTTTTTCCCCAAACGCCATCACTCTGCTAAACAAAATTCCCTTAACACTGTCCAACTATTTACTAAAGGCCCTGTCACACTGCCCAACGGATGCAAAACGTTTGTAAAAAGGACATAGCGGACGAGAAAAATGTTCCATCCGTTGTTATCCGCTCTCAAAAGGGGCAAAAATTTGCATAACCAGAGCGGATAACATGGAAAGGAACGGACGGGGGGAGGACGCAGAGCGGATGGAAAGTGGATGCGGAAAGGAAGCATCCTTTTGCATCTTCTAGGCATCCTCTGGACATCCTTAATATCCGATATAGGTCCCCTCTGCGAATGTTTTTTCCGTTTTAAATGCTTTCTTTGCATGCTGCATCCACTTTCATCCTTTCTCCGTCCGTGCTACTAACGCTGCGCGTCCGTTCCGCATCCGTTCTGCTTCCTCCCTGCGTCCATTTACCACTGGAGCGGATTCGAGTTGCGCGGATGCGCAGTGGATGCCTAGCGGATATAGCGGATGCGTAACGGATGACAATGGATGCAGAACGGATGTCCCCCGTATGCCTAGCGGATGCAGAACGGACTCGTTTGATACATTTTCCACTCAAAAGTTTTGAGCAGCTCAAAACCTTTTGAGTGGATGAAATGTCAATAGACAGATGCTGAACGGATAGAGAGGAAGCAAAACGGAGGCAGTGAGTACAGAACGGAAGCATCGCGTTAACCAACGGATGGTAAGTGTTTTTCTCCATTTTACATCCTCTTTCCATCTGTTGCTGCAGTGTGACAGGGGCTTAAGTCTGAATTACTATTAAACTTCTCATCACTCCATATCACCCATCCCCTCCCACTTGTGACTGTATGACTGTAACTTTGTCATTTATATCCTAACAATTTATATTGATTGTTTCCTAGTATGATTGGATTGCCTATTGTACCCTATGAGTCTTGTACCTTATGATTCTTGATTCTTGACAAATGTATCTTTTCTTTTATGTACACTGAGAGCATTTGCACAAAGACAAATTCCTTGTGTGTCCAATCACACTTGGCCAATAAAGAATTCTATTCTATTCTATATTCCACTCCAACATGGTTTGCTTAAGTGGCAGGATGTCTACCTCAAATTAAACCATTCACTTGCTTCACAAACTGCATTATCACATAATATACTGTATAAACCTGGCCATTAGTTTCATTTAGCACTAATCCAGAATTAGCCAGTGTTTTTGGCAGGAAAATAGCAACTCATCTTTCCAATAGGTCAATGCATGTCTAGAGAAGTTAAGTAGTCTCTACAATGTGCATTCATCCCTATCCAAAATCTCTTTCTTTAACTTTGATATCTTGAATAAGTCACAGTTGACCAGTTTACTCTTCATGCGAAGCCATGAACCACAGCTCACAGTCCACAATAGTTGAGTTCATATGTTGCACAAAGCCCAAACTAAAGAGGTCCCTTTATGTTCTAAAGAAGTGGCCATTGTTTCAGGTTACTTCTTAAACTTTGATGGGCGATTACTTTTTGCATTCACATAGAGTTCATTTTAGTGAATTACAGAACTATGCAGAACTAGAATTTCCAGCACAATAGCCATTGAGTTTCTGGGATCATGAGATGGAGGTGCATTCCAGAATCGAGAATGTTCCTGAAAAATAAGCCTGTGAGTGCGACCATATACAATGGTACATGTTCCATATTAACATTCTTGAAATACCCTCACCTGATTGGTCAAGATGGACTGCACTGTGATTGGACGGTAGAATGACGGTGATTGGTCAGTCAAGAATCAATCGCGATAGGCTGTGCTGATCGCGGGAGATTCAGAAGGCGTGCTAGCCACCTGCAAGCTCTATAAGAAGGGCTACCGCAGCTTGCAGGTCCAGCACAGATCTATACCTTTCAATAAAGAGCTGAAGTTACGCTGGTCTCGAGTCTCCTTTTTCCCACGCTTCTACAGTACATACAAGCTATAGAATCAGATTGGTGCATCCCTCTCCTACATATAACTCTATGGAGTTTCCAGATAAACTAGTCATCCAGAGGCAGATTTTTTTTTAACATGTCAAGCCTTTCTAAAAGGCATGACAAAAAGTATAAATCTGCTGGGTTTTTTGTCAAAATGGGACTGAACACAAAACAAACCTGAGTTTAATGTGGGTGCATATGGCTTGAAATGTAGCAACTTAAGCTATTGCTATGAAAGTACAGCTTCTAATTTAGTAAGGTGCACATGAGGTTTGAAACAGAAAATGTGCGGCAGAACACTTTAAATGCAATGTTTCTCTGTAAGAAAAAAAAAGAAAAGGCTCTGCATTCTCCTGGTTCTGCACAGGGCATGCGGAAGATGGAACATATTTCATTGCAAGATCTCTCTGGTAAGTTGAGACAGCAGAGGATTTTTCAAGACCCCATGATTTTCTGATTAGTCCTCAGCCTGCTGGGAGTAATGTTGTAACAGAAGTCAATTTAGGCTTAGCTTTGTTTCTCTCTAGCCCAAGATGGGATTCAGAACTGAAAAATCCACACGGGAAAAGATAGGGTAGCTTTTTTTTAACCTCATTATTAGAATTAGAACCTTCTAATATTTCTTTCAGCCTTCTTCCACTTGGACTTTATTCTACTTGGACTTTTTTCATGATTCAGTCATTAGAGATTACTGCTATGATTCCCCCACTCCCCAAGGCATTGTCTCAAAGGGGAAATTTTGATGACTCTAAGTGACCCATGAGCTACCGGTTCCTATTACCAGAGGCATAATGGTCAAGGTGTTAGACCGTGACTGGGGAAACAGAGGTTCAAGTTTGCTTTCAGTCATGGAAACTCAGTGACTGATTTGGGGCTAAAGCCCATGTCCCACTGCACCAACGAATGCAAAGAGGATGTAAAACGGACAAAAAAGCTTGCCATCCGTTGGAAAACGTGATGCATCCGTTGTGTACTCACTGCGTACGTGTTTCATACGCTCTATCCGTCAAACATCCGTCTACTGCTATTTCATCCGCTCAAAAAGTTTTGAGCTGCACAAAACTTTTTGAGTGGATGAACTTTCCGCCACGTACGATGTACATCTGCGACACATATGGGCAACAAACGTTCTACGTCCATATCATCCATTACATGTCTGCTGTATCCTCTGGGCATCCTCTGGGTATCCTTGCAACTCACATCCGCTCCAGCTGAAAACAGAAAGAGGGAGGAAGCGAAAGGTACACAGAACGTCCACACAGCGTTAGTAGCACAGAAATAGAAAGGATGTAAGCGGATGCATCTTGTATATAAAACATTAAAATGGACAAAATGTTTGTATATGGGATGTATCTCGGATATTTAGGATGTCTGGAGTATGCCTAGAGTATGTGGAAGGACACCTAGCGGAAAACCGATATTTCCTATAAAAAGAGAGAGGAAATCACCTGGATCTCACTATCAGTCCAGCAGCTGTGGTGTACAGACCTCTTCACCCTTGGTCTTGCTCTTCCACATCATCCATTGATCTCCACCATGCATCACCACACACTCCTCATGGTAGCTGTCATCATTCAACACCAGAACCAAGCCCTCTTCAGACTGTTTCACCTTTTCTACGCAAGGAGAAGAAGGAGACATCCAAGAGCTGTGTGGGTCTGACGATGGATCGGGAGAAGAGTGGAGTTTGGACTCTATGACAAGCTGATGGTGGAGCTGAGGAATAAAGACACTCATGCATTCCAGCACTTCATGAGGATGCCAGCAGCCATGTTTGACGAAGTTGTGCAGCGGCTGACACCCAGGTTGATCAAGCCGAGCACCAACTTCCTTCCCAGCCTGGACCCTGGACTGAAGGTGGCACTGACTCTGTGCCACCTGGCCTCTGGAACCACATACAGAAACATGCAGTATGCCTGGAGGGTGCCACACAACAGCATCAGCAAAGTGGTCAGAGAAGTGGTGCAGGCCATCATCGAAGAATACATGGAGGAGCTCCTCCAGTGTCCCACCACTGAAGAAGGCTGGAGGAAAGTTGCAGAACAGGGTATCAGAGGTGAAACTTTCCCCACACTGTTGGAGCCATAGATGGGAAGCTCGTGGCCTGCAAAGCTCCAGCCAACTCAAGGTCCTCTTATCACAACTACAAGGGCTTCTTCAGCATCATCCTCTTCGCCATGGTTCGATGCTGACTACAAGTTCATGTACATCGATGCTTCAGGCAACGGGTCAGCTGCAGATGCTCAGGTATACAATGCCAGTCACCTCAAGGAGGGGCTGGAACACAATCATGGGTTTTCCAGATCCAGACCCCCTACCCAATGACACACAAGATGTGCCCTACTTCATCGTGGGTGATGACGCCTTCTCCCTCAGAACCTACCTCATGAAGCCCTACAGTTCCAGATTCCTCATCCGTGAAGAGAGGTTCTTCAACTACAGGCTGTCCAGGGCAAGACGGGTGGTGGAGAACGCCTTTGGCATCCTGGCCAACAGGTTCCAGGTACTTCTCACCACCATGCAGCATCACCCAGGGACTGTGAGGAGCATCATGGAAGCTTGCTGCATCCTGCACAATCTCATGTGCAGCTGCTACCCAGTGTTGCAGAACAGGCTTGTGGACCGTCAACAAGGCAATGGGGACATGGAGCCTGGGGAATGGAGGCAAGGACGAAACCTGATAGACACTGTGGATGTACAAGGCCCCAACAGAGCTTCACGTGAAGGGAAGAAGCAGCACAACCTCCTGAAACACTGGTGCACCTCCCCAGCTGGAGCAGTGGAGTGGCAAGACAGGATGGTAGATGCTTAATGGATGCTTCCTTGAGGCTGTCTCATAACACTGATGAGATTGTGCCATGTATGTTGAGTGGTCCTACAATAAATAGGGCATTAATAAAGAGGTTTGTTTATTTTGAAATGTGTTGACCAATGAATAAATTGTTATTGATACAGTCCCACTATGCTTACACTGGAGGTTTATCTATCCCACAGCTATCCTTACCCATCCCACAGCTATCCTTACCTATCCCACAAGCATGAAAAGGCTTAACCCTTTTTTCAAAGTTTTTACCAATACTCTTTGAAGTAAATAAAACGAACCAAGTGTGTGAAGCAAAGATAACCTTTATTAACAACTGTCTTAAGTAAACTGTATGACTTTATTAAAAAAGCAAAATGAACCAAGTAAAGTGTCTTTAAGCAAAGATAAAGTGAACAGGTAACAACTCAGTCTCTAGCACTATTCTCAGTCACTCTGAGGCATGTCCATGGTCTCAGCTGTCGAGCGGCCAGGAACTGTGGAGGTGGCTGTGGCTGGAGTGCTGGTCTAAGGCGCCATTGGGGTGCCTGGCCCTGAGAGTACAACAAGGGATGGTATGTTCAGGAAGCTCTCAGAGAGCTGACTCAGTCCCATGAGGTTGAGAGGCCTTTCCTCAAGGACCTGGGATGTCAGGCCCAATACTGAAGACAGATTTTCTGTTGAGGGGCTTGGCTGTGGGGTGGAGGAAGGAGGAGTGTAGTGGGGCTGTCTGGTCTGCAGCTGGGTCAGGTGAGGCATCTGTGGGGTGTGATGAACTTGGGCCTGGACTAGGAAGGGCTGTTTCTGCTGTGGGAAGTCCTGGTAGTTGTAGCCTTGGTAGGTGAGCGGCTGTTGAAAGCTGTGGAAAGGCGGTGACATCATCTGGGGTGGAGGAGCAGACCTGGACTGGGTCAGAGCAGGTTCAGCTGGGCCTTGAGGGTTGTGCAGAAGTGCTGTGATTTTCTCCTTCGTCACCTGGTACTGGGCCTCGGGCAGGTCCATGAGGGTCTGGCTCATGTATGTGATGAAGGGCTTGCGGTTCAAGAATGGTATATTGCTGTGGACCAGCTGAGAGAGATCTGTGCTGGTCTTGATCGTGTCCCTGATCTCCAGCAGGACAGTGTGGTTCTGGCCCTCCAGTCTGCCTCTCTGCCTGATTTCTGTGGAGGTGGAGCTGGGGGTGGGGGTGGGTTGGTCTCTGGTTGCTGCTTCTTCTTGCTCCATTTGAAACAGGGGATCCTCCATGTCCTCTGGCACAGGGAGTGCAGCTGTTGGTGCGGGGTCTCTGCCGTGGGGCCCTCCAAAGACACCTGCCTGGACAAGGTAGCTGTCTCCTGGCTGGAAGAGGAGTGGCTATATGTGGGCTGTCTGAGGGAGAGGGTTGACAGAGGGGCTGCTGCTCAGTGGCAGACCTCACTCTCCAGGAAGCTGCACTTGGCCATGACGTACATCTCCCAGTCAGTGAGCTTGACAGCGGCCTGGCCAGATTTCTTCAGGTGCAGCTTGCCATACCAGGTGTGCATGTGCTTCCACCATCCCAGGAGTACATCTGAAGTGTAGCCCAGACTCTCTGCCTTGTCTCTCCACACTGCCTGCTTCCTCTTGGTATCGCAATAGAGCCTGTGGCCCTTTCTCCACAGGTACTCGTTCTCCTTCAGCCATTCCAGCACCTCCTCCTCATGGTCCTTGGAAATGGAGTACTGTTTCCTCTCTCCCTTCTCCTTGCCTTGCCTCTTCCTCCCTCTGGCAGGGACTTCAGGGCCTTCAGCAGCAGGGCTTTGAGGGCCTTGGGGCTGGTCCACCACAGCAGCAGCAGCAGGAGAAGCACCAGCAGCACCAGCAGCACCAGAGCAGCAGCAGCAGCAGAAGCACCAGCAGCTTCAGAGTCAGTGCCTGGGGGTGGGATGGTGGTTCTGTC
This sequence comes from Laticauda colubrina, assembly GCA_015471245.1. Classification (NCBI taxonomy): domain Eukaryota; kingdom Metazoa; phylum Chordata; class Lepidosauria; order Squamata; family Elapidae; genus Laticauda; species Laticauda colubrina. The sequence continues at coordinate 9,606,427 of BLBF01000011.1, read as the reverse complement.
CTTCTTGCCAGGGCTGGCAGAAGTAGGCACAGGCTTTCTCTTCTTCCCTGACTGTCGAACCATGGTGTTCTTTCAAGATGTCTCTGGCAGCAGGTCTTTCCTCTGAATGGTGACTGCTTGCGAACTGCATCCTTTTATATCCGTGGAGCTGACGCAATTCATCCTCCCCGCATGCACAGTGAATGCTTTGCATCCATTATGCATCTGCTACACATCCGCTATGCATCCTATAGGCGTTTGTGATGCATCCGTGTCATCCGCTACACATCCGCTCCTTCCGCTATGCGTCTGCTTCGCTATTCTCCCCCAGAAGCCCTTTGGATGTGTCATCCGCTTCCATCCGCTTCCATCCGTTAGGCTTCCTACGAACATCCGCTTTCCATCCTCGCTACGTACTACCCACGTCCGTTCCTTTCCATTGTTTTCCATTCTTTTTATGCAAATTTGGGGCACTTTTGAGAGCAGATACAACGGATGGAGCCACCCCCAAAATTTTGCTCGTCCGCTGTGTCCTTTTTGCATACGTTTTGCATCCATCAGCCAGTGTGACCTAGCCTTAAGATTGTTGTATGATAAAAAAAGGAGGTCCCTATGTAGATTATCTTGCAATTTTAGAAAAAAAGTGAATTCTGAATCTAAACAATATAGAGAATAACAAGAAGAGTGTAGGATTGCACCCTAAATATTGCATTTGTTAAGCTCATCAAGTCATTTTAAAAAATACTCTTGTGTGCTAGACTACAGATTGGTGTTTTATTACTCTGTGTAGCCTCTCTTGCTAGGCCCTCTCATTATGTTCATATTATATATTACAAGAGAAAGATTACTTAGATTGCCTCAAGATCCAATCTTGCCTACAATTGTCCTTTCATTCCTTTCATCTCTCCTCCTTGTGGAGTCATTTATACTATCCTGCCTGGTCAGAACTTTATTGATCGTAGCAGAGAAAATTAGGTGTGAGAATCCTGTGATCCTCTAAATCTTGCTAAACCACAACTTTCAGCATCCCTTATCACTGGCCATTTTAACTGCATCAAATGAAATAGTTTAGCCTCAGAAATGGCTCTCAGACTACAGAAGGTCAGGAAGTCTATTTAGCCAATGTTAGTTTCTGTTTGATTGGGGCAGTGCATCATTGTCTTCTATTCCTGCCTTCAATTATTCTCTTCTTTATGCCTGCACCTTGACTGAGGACCAGATCTTAAAAGTACCATACTGCCAAAATTCATCAAATCACGCAGTGATCAAATTGGTCCTGTGCAATGCAGACATGCCTATTTTAAGAAAAGTATTATTAGTACCAACAGGCCTTCCAGATAAATATAAAGCTTTGGGGACATAGATACATCCATCTCTAGCTCTTCTCCCCCGTACACCAGCTTGGTAGTGGGTGATCCTGGTATAATTATTTGCAAAGAACTGTTCCTCCACCCCACCCCCTGGCTGTTGTTAACAGATGTAACAGTAAAACAAGAAATAAAATAAAAAACCAAACCACAGTGCTAACATTAGACAATAGAAAGTCTTTGCAAACAATGAGTCAACTACTTTTGAACAGGATGGGATACTGAAGATAAAGGCAAACAGGGGCATTCAGAAACTTCAACTGTTTCAGAAAACAATCAAACAGATGAACCCTTTTCTGTATCATCTGAAGCATTCCTTGGCAGTTTACTGCATGTTGTGTGCTGTTGTTGCAGAACAATTGTTTACTTCAGTGTTTCTCAATCTTGGCAACTTTAAGATATGTTGACTTTAACTCCCAGAATTTGCCAAGGTTGAAAAATGGTGTAGTTCTGGCCCATTTCCTCCAACAGAATGTCTAGCTTCTGCCAAAAATCTCACATTATCATCTTTAGGCAAAGGTGAGAATGTACTCAATGTTTTTTTTTTTTCTCTAGGTTGGTAGATCAGTTTTTCTGTTCCTTGGCTAGTACCATATGTCATATTTCCCTTGCCATGCTTGCTTTCCTTCAGCCATCTTAGGTCTGTGCAGAGTTATGCTGCTTCATTTCTCCTCTCCCCCCCCCCCCCCAATACTGAGCAAACAGCTGTAAGCACTTCCTTTTGTAATTGGGCAGTCAACAACATGTACCTGTGGTTTCCCTTGAAGCCTTTCCCCACTGCTGAGTTGCTGTTCTCCATCCATCAATGAATTCGCAGAAAATCATACTGGCATGAAATTTGCTGCCCTATTGCTGGTCTCTAGCCTATCTCTATTGTCTCACACTATTTTCTTGAGAATAATGAAAGATAAAATCTGACCAGTGTCATACACTTCAAAGCTGCCTTTCGATAAGAGTTGGAATAATGGGAGAAAACACAATTTTAAAACCAACTATATAACTCATGATCCATTACCATTTCAGATATATTTCCTTACCACATTTCTCAACATTTTCAACAATGAAATTTATAACTGGAAAAGTTGGAGAAGTTACATTCAAAGACGTATCTCCCTTGAGAATAGCCCATACTGAATTGTATAGCACAGTCAAACATCAGCCTAGGAAATGTTTTATGACAGTTTGACAGTTTATGTCAAAATGTTGACAGTTTATGTCATAAACTGTTTCATAAACATTTGCTAATTTTTCAAATCAATGGGAATCATGGATCCCAGATTTTGGACACATTTTGTAAGTTCAACTATTTGAAGTACCTTGGTTCCAAAGTTGTTGCCTTAATATAAACCATTTCACCCAATTAAAGGTTACAGGAACAAGTGTTTCAGTAATAAATAGAAGATACAAACTCAGGGTGACTTGAGGACAATGTCATGGAGACCCAGTGGTAAAGATACCAGGGCATGTTTGTCCCATTGATAAATGCACAGACCAAAAAGACCATAATGTACAATCAGCCATCACCCATTTGCAGGGAATTTTCAACTAGGCCAACAACAAAAATAATGAACCCCCAGTAAAATAAGACAGCCTAAATTCCTGAGCCAGCGCACAGGAGAGTTTTTAAAAAAGGATGGTGGGGCAAGGATACAAATTACTTAGATGACGAATCTGTGGCATATTGTGGCATGATTCCCATTTGGATATATCACAAAACTGTACTTTGTATTTCCACTATGTGGAAGGAGCCACCTACCTGAAACTGCTATAGGATTTATTTTATTTATTTCTACAGTGTTTGCTAAGTACAATGTGAAGTGCTGATGTTGATCTACAAAGCTTTATTTGACTCAGAATCAAGAAATATACAGGACCATCAGTTAATAGAAAAATTCACATGCTTCTAAAGATCATTACCAATCCTCTTCAAAAGGTTCTTGAGAGGCCCTTTTGCTAATGGCTTCCCAACAAAGGAATGTTTTCCCCAAAGTTACTTGTTGAAATACGTTGTTTTTTACTTGGCTATACCCTATAGTAAATATAGCTTCTGTGCCCAGCCTCTACTTGCAAGAGATGAATTTACCAAAGCCATCACAAGGAGATGTTTTAAGTCTTCCCCATTTATTCCTAGTGCTCTCAGTTATGACTGAGTCCTGGTGTATTTACAATGAAAGCAAGAACAAAAAACAAAACCACCCACAGGAGGACAATTGAATCTTATGCATTCAACAAAGCATAGAATGTTACACATATGGAGATGATGCTAGAGCAAATCTTTAACAATGTGCAGTTTTAGAAACATGTACTGTTCTTATTGCTAAAGTTTTATAGATAGCATTTGATAGCAAAGAGTTTGTTTTACCAATGCATATTTTTGTGCTTACTGTTAATTTTATGGTTGGAAGTTTCCATGATAATGCTAATTGAAAGGTGGCTATAGGAATATTATTTATGCTCCCCCTTTCTCTTCCTCTGTACATTTCCTTATATTTTGCAAAGGATTACATGCACTAATTTTGATATGAAATAAATCCACCTTAGATTTAAGTGGTAGGATTTTTGGGCAGACAGGTGATTTATATAAAATGATAATCACTTATAGAAGCTTGGATAAAAATCCAAGCTTTGAACATGCACTGGAGAAATACAAACAATGGGATGGTGTTTGTTGTTTGTTTTTGCTAATGATCTTTCTAGAATCTTTAAGATTTGCAAATTATTGATGAGATGCCTTTTAATATATTATTCCCATTGTTCTAGTCTCCTCTTCTGCTTTTAAATGTCAGAGCAGCCAGACATTTATATTTAATGAATTTGTATCTGAAAAGGAAATTGTGACATAATTTTGGGTGGGGAGGGGTGTACATTTCACAATTTAGTACAAAAGTTCTAGGAAGATTTGAAGTGCTGTCAGATGTGGCCTGAGACATCTGTTGGATTTTCATGCTACCTGCCAGCATTCTTCTTTTGAAACCTTAGGTAGTATCTGTAATTACCTGATTCCTTAAATATGAAGGTATCTGGGTTTAAAGTACATTTTGAGTAGTTGAAGATAGTGTAAAAATTTTCATTTTTCAATGTTTGTTAATAGTGCACCTAGAGTAGTACATTACAGATGGTGTTGCTCAAGATATCAAATTTAGGTTCTTATGTTTGCATAATTATGTGAAACAGCCCAACCCATTTAAGTGTTAATGTCCATATGGATGGACTTTACTGGTTACCAGAAAAATATATATATTCTGAGTTATGTAGACAATATTTACCTGAAAAACAAATGATTGCCCCCCCCCCAAGATAATTTAACAATAACATCTGAAGGGTGTTAAAGATTCACTGAAGATTTGACAAAGGCAGTTGTGTTATTTTTATCTAATATCTTTTTGGGGGAGGGTTTGTTTTATTTTGGATAGATATGGTAATAATCAGTTCTGGGTATCAGCTTAGGTATCATATCTAAACAGTCTGCTTCTCCTCCTCTTCTCTCCCCCTTTCTCACTTTCTTTTTCTCTCACATGCTGTTCCAAATTTAACCATTCAAGTTACCACAATATCCCCATCTTGTAAATAGGTGCTGCGTAGATTACAATATCTCATAATACTTCAGTAATGTTAAAATTAAATCTTGTGCTTAAAAAAAAACTAAATATGGGTGCTGCTTTCAGAATGCTATTTGTATAAAATCATACTTCTTCATAATGTGTCAGCTTCTGGACAGGTTTGCCATCCCCTTTATATGAATCACATATAATAATAAAAAAAATCATCCTATGATTCTATGATGCTGTGAGTTGATCTGCTGCATTCTTCTGGATCTTTGTTTTCTCCAAGTGCCCCAGAAACAAAATTAGTAAAACCATGTTGAAAACTTTATTTTTTAAATCTAGATAATATTACTTGCTTGGCACTGAATGAAGTTGTAGTTATCACTCTCCACGCTAAACTCAAATGTATTTGCATGTCTAACAACTAAAGATTAAATAAACCAATAAGCATGTTCTACAGAAATGAAAAGTTAAGAACTAAACAGGAGAGCAATGTACTGTTACCTAGAGATCATTTTATAGTTTTCCCCTTGACATCTGATCCATTTTCATAAATCAATGGGCATATATTATCAACGAACACAATACCGATGAAGGAGGTTTTTGAAAAATACATAAAAAAGCATTTCACACCAAGAGGATTTTTACCTGTGTTCCAAATCAAAGATGGACAGAGAGTTACTTTTTTTTCCTGGCAGAACAACCCTCCTATCAGTCCCCACTGTCTCACAATAGCATTTACAAAAATTTTACCCGCTCTTAAACAGTATTGCTCAAGTAAAGAAAGCTGAAAGATTATTAAGAGTGATTTTTTGTGAAAAAGGACTGTTGAGCTCCATGAATTTCTAGCATTGAAGCCAAATTCTAAGAGTAAGCTTTGCTTCAGACTCTCGTATGTTCAAGTTCTGGGAAAAAGAAAAGAAGTATAATGCATCAATAATCTGATATATACTAATTTAATCAAACCAATACCAATAAATATCATTTACCAAAATACCAAAAAGCAACAGAATGTCCAGCTATTGCAACACTACATTTTCAGATTGAGCTTTTTCCATGTTTAAAACCACAGTGCCTAAGCATCGGATTTGTTCTTGTGCTTTAAAAACAAGAATATATTTTTCATCATTGTGAAATGAGACAATATTGGAAACCATAATTGTTTAGTAAATAAATCTAACACATTATTCTGTATGCGGAAGAAAAACCAAATAAACAAGAATGGGGAGAAGCAAGCGGAATATCACTCAAAATACCTCTATGCAGCTGGAAGGCCATAAGGATGGTGGGATTGTAATGTACACTTTGGCATTTCACCACAAAAAAAAATTAAGAATGGAAAAAAAAATAAGCAAAAAGGAAATTTAGTCAAAAATATATCAGATTTTAGAGAAGGCATGAAGATAGTATCCTCACTGTGTGCCCACAATTCAAAGCAATGTAACACCATAATATTTGTGTCAAATTTGGTCTGTGATCCTCACTTGCATCACTTCAGCTTCAAGGAAAAAATCAGATTTTTAAAAACTGTTCTGCTGAATCGTGCAGAGATTAACAGAACTGAATCTCTTATTTTTAAACAGTTAGATTTAAACAATTTTTACCAAGACTCAAAAACAGTGTGAGCTAAAATGTTGTTACAACAGTATTTATACAATTGTTACACAGTAAACAATTACTATTCTATAAATAATTATCAAATACAAACATTATGCAAATATGTATCTATAACTAATACACATGTAACTCTTATGCTTTTTATAAACCTACTGTATTTTGTATAACTGAGTCTCATATATCATTAAACTTATCCATAGTCTATCTTTATAGGTAATCCTCACATAAGTAGTAAGTATAATCAGATCTTCAATCCATGGAATATGATACCATCCTTTACATTGTCCAGTTGTCTTCGTTCCCTGTGCTAGGTATGTAATTCAAAAGAATATTATCCTTTGAAATTTTAGCTTTGTCATACAATCACATTTATATAGATCACTACTTTTTCCCAAAATTTAGTAAATATAGTGTATTGTAAAAATGTGTTTTAAAGAAGAATTATTCTCATTATATCCCCAACAGAATGCTGCTGTAGACAATCCTTTACTATGCAGATATAATGGAGTCCAATAAATTCTAAATATTATTTTTGTTGTATAATTCAAGGGACACAGTGGCTTAGTGGCTAAGACACTGAGCTTGTCAATCAGAAAGGTCAGCAGTTTGGTGGTTTGAATCCCTAGTGCTGCATAACGGAATGAGCTCCTGTTACTTGTCCCAGCTTCTGTCAACCTAGCAGTTTGAAAGCATGTAAAAATGCAAGTAGAAAAATAGGGACCACTTTGTTGGGAAGGTAACAGCATTCTGTGCACTTTTGGCATTTAGCCATGCCAGCCACATGACCACGGAGACATCTTTGGACAGCGCTGGCTCTTCAGCTCTTGAAATGGAGATGAGCACCATTCCCTAGAGTCAGGAATGACTAGCACGTATGTACAGGGGAAACTTTATCTTATAATTAATAGTTTAAGATCCATTGACTCTCTTGCTATAGATTTTAAGATGCTCTCCCATTCACTAAGATATAGTGAACAACATTATTTAATGTTGTAATGGCACTTTCTACATTTTATTTTTTATTTTTTGTTGTATTTTTCCTCACTTATTTTAAACACTTCTTATGTGTTTTTTTTTTCTGATAATGTATATATGTATCTTTGTGTTTTGTCCCCTTTATTTTTTCCCCTTTTTTATTATTCTAAAAGCAATAAAATTGTATATAAAAAGGACTAGGATTAGTTGGGCTGCCTCATTTAATTGTATTTTTACAGGGGTTCATGTAATCAATCCTCAATTTAGATAAACTATATTGCCAACTCTGTAACATCCAAGAAATGGCCCAATTGATTTGGTCCTAGCATATGGAAATGGATTTCAACTATGCTGCTGATATTTTGCACTGGAGCAAGCAGGAGCCATTGGTGCAGCTGATTAAGAGATTTTTTTCAATGCACAGTGGCAGTCCTCAGGCAAAAATTGAAAGGGTGTCCTGGATAATATTTAATTCGGTTCCACAGTATAGACTAGAGACTAGTTACATTCTCTTCCTTTCATAACAGTTTATGCTTGTAAGCCATTAAAATAATAACAAATAATACTTATAACCAAATTGTCCACTTCTTTCCTTGGTCTAAAATCTTTTTACACAATCATCTATTAAAAGTATGTATATTGGATAGAGTTAATAAAAAACTAGTTAAATATAGATACTTCAAAAATGATAATAGAGAAAATGATCTTGTTCTCTCTCTTTCTCTTTTATATGAGTTACATGAAAGGAAAGAAGGAATTTCTGGCATTTTTATGGGTCATTTTTAAGACCCATCTTGTTTTAATAGCCATTTCAATCACCTCACCTATAGGAATCACCTATATTCCTGAACTGAATATAGTTTTTAGAACAGGGATATTTTTCTTCTCTATTTCAAAGCCGAAGTGATTCTTTTCTCTATGATGGATGCAGATGCTAAAGAGGAATAAAGAGTTGGCATATTTTTGGAAATATTGGATACAATAAGCCTCTGTAAATCCCTTTTCATTATCACAGATTTCTATCTTTTTCCAGAGAGTTCCACTTGGAGGTATCTGAATGCCACTGATCAATAACTTTGTGCATATATGTATGAGAGAGAGAACATAAAAAACTTCAATTGATGCATTATAATGACACATATAGCTGAATAGTTTAGAAGCATCCTTTTTGCTGTAAACTGCACAAAAGCAGAGAAGGGCCAAAGGTGGATTTGGATTAATAGATGAGCCAGTGTTTTTCATACTGAATAATAGCAAATACACACACACACACACACACAAAACCTCAAAATGGTGAAATGAAGAAACTCCCAACTCTTCTGAGACACTGAAAACAAATGTTTGGGTTAGAAGGAGCTTGAAAAGACCAGTATTCTTTCCTTCCAGAAATGTACTTTTTTGGCCATGATTGTTGAGTCTGGAGGTTGTCATAAAGACAGCAAAAATCAACAAGTAGAATACCCTCAGTGTTGATCTTCTTAAGCTGAAGCAATTTTGTGCTTCAATAACAGGGAGAAATACCAACTCTTATAAACAACAAAATTGCTTTTTCAGCAAAATCCAAATCTGAAGCAGAGAAAGTAAGGCAAAGAAGTGGCAGAGACAGATTCCTTGCTTTTGTCTCCCAGCCTCTGATGTTCCCTTTTCAGTAATCTCTTTCCCTTAAAGACATGTTGCAGCCTTTACACCCACACAGTTTCTTTGAGATACACACACAAATGTGTGTGTGTGTTAAATGTTATATATATGTTACATAATGTAACATTATCTCATACCTCAGATAGAAATAGATAGGTAGATAGGTAGATTGATTGATAATAAATATAAGGTAGATAGGTAGATATAAGGTAGATAGATAATAGATATAAGGTAGATAGGTAGATCGACAGGCAGACAGAATAATCTTCAATCTTGCAGATGGAGATATCTTCACTCATTTAGCTAAACTTTTGGAACTATGAGTGGATTCCCTTTTCCATTTCAATTATAGATACGGTATATCCAGCAAAAGAAAGAAGGCATTTCTGCAGAATGGTAGTGAGTATGGCAGCTTTCGATGCAGCAGGATCTGTTATGTGATTTTTCTCATCTATTTCTCTCCAGTCCATAAATGTACTTGACCTCTTTATTTTACTTACCAGATGGCAGCAGCAACTACTTTTTGCTGACTTTTTTCTAAATTCAATCATCTCAAACTGCTTCTTCAGTGATCTTGTGCCCCCAGCTAGTAATTTATCATCATTGAACAGATTTACAAAATTTACATGGAAAATGCTCTTTTCCACTCCCTCTCCAAAACAAATGGAAATATTTTCTTCTGCTAAAACTAACTCCCACCCCTTATGGTGTTGATTCTCTAGTCTCAAATGCTCTATTACAATCCTGTAATCACTACATAGAAATGAATTAAGTCATAGAATTTGTTTTCTCACTTAAAACTGATCTGGTCCTTAAAATCCATTGCAACTACCATACTTGATGAAAGTAACGTTGAAAATGATAGGTGTGTTTGGGAAGACAAGAGGTTCCCACTTTTGGAAGAGAAGGACCATCTTATTATTTATGTCCAAGGTATTTCTGTATCACAAATGTAGGATAGAACGCTATGCTTGTAGCACAAGAAGCAATCAATTCCCCAATACAAATCCATATCAAATGGATATATTATTTCATATCACATAGGCAACAACAGTTGTATCTTCAACTGCACAACCTTATCTGACAAAAAATATGGAAGCCCTTCAATTTCATTACATATAATTTCATTTCTGATGATTTTATTTCTTCTTAATTGTTCAAAAAAAGATGGTTGAGCCTCAATGAGATTAATTCTGTGAAACTCCTTTGTACTGGCACAGTTGTTCGCCAGCAGCAGGTGCAGTTGGCTGAGGTCTCTGACAGCGAGGACTCAGATGAGAGGCCTGCATGTGATGCGGGGGGAGAACCAGGACTATTGGAGAGTGGGGTGCTGCCTTCGGAGGTTGTGGAGTCTGGTAGCATTGACGAAAAGGGACCAGAGAGCCTGTGCTCAGTGCACATGCACGTAGGGCTGCTAGAAGGAAAGAGCAGCTGAAGCAGCACAAGCGACTTGGGAGTAAGGCTGGAAGGTGATGGCCCTTCCCATAAGGGATAAAAGCCAGCCTTTGGGGTTGGTTTCTTTGCAGGAAGCAAAGAAGTTCTTTATGCTCAGAGTTCTCATCTTCTGGTTTGTTTTTGGAAACTTCTGGCTTGGGATATTTATCTGCAATTAATCTTTTGTTCTTGGCTGTCTTTTGCAACCTTGAAAGGGCTTGCTCTTATCTGGGACAATTAGTTTGAAATGATTCTTGGCTGTGAATACATAGAATTCACAGTGCCACAGTAAAAGAGGTTAGTTTTTATGAACAATTTGTGTTTCTTTGATTTGAACAAGGCTTGGGTCAGAGCAGGTACTCAGACTGTTGAATTTAGTGGAGGGCTTATCATGAATCTCCCTAGAAACTTTTCAAGTTCTTATTCAGGATTTTTTTTTTTAGCTTGAAAGTATCTCCTGCTAAATATTGTGACATTTTCCTTGTGACCATCAGCATGGTTAGCTCACATGGCCAAGTTGGTGCTGGAGAGAAATTATTCTAGAAGGCTGTAGTTCCTTATCCTAGGAATCTGTCTTCATGTTTGATCCCAATTATTTGCAGTATATCTGCATCACTTGCAAGACAGGTTCAGAAGCAAGGACACATAATATTAAAATATTAAAGTATAAAGTTGTCTATTTAAAACAACATCTGTGTATGTGAATAAAAGTGATATTGGTGCTAACAAAATTGACAACATAAACAATAGTCAAATAAGCTCAATTTCAAATACCTGGTGGAATAAATATTTCATAACATAGAAGAAGACAATACAATATTTTATATAACCTATAATTTACATAGACTGTAAAAGCATTAGGAAAGATGCATACAGTGTTAGCACTGCTGCAGATGTGTGTTATAGAATTTTAAGCCAATTCTATTGTGGTCTATAAGAGATGCACATGCTCTAAATATAAATGCTTTATTTTGTATGTGTTCTTTGGATTGTGAACCCATTTGGTTTTATTCTTTCATTTTCATATACAAAACAATCTTAGCTTATTTCCACAAGTACTTTAACTGCAATGTACTGGATGGATATGTTGCAATGAAATGCAAAACAAGTTATGGAAAGATTGATGACTCAAGAAAGAAACCTCAGAAATCCATTCATACTATATGCATGATAGTCATTAGACAGTCTTCCCCTCTCCTGTTTTGTGGACTTCAACTCTCAGAATTCTCTAACTAGCATAGCATTGCTGGAAATTCTGGTTTTAAAACCCACTACACCTGGAAGGCATTTAGGCTGGGGAAAACCATTTTAAAATAGATAATATTTACTCTTGGAAGTTCTTGTGGCTAAGTTATGGATAAATTGGTGGTTTTGTTACTCTTGTTGGCTGGACATTTTTTTCCATGTTGATTCTAGGGCCAAGATCACCTTGTTAGATACTCACAAAGGTCATTACCTATTCTTTCAAAGGCACACAACACACCCACATAAAATTATATTCACATTGTAATAAAAGGGTTGTCGTACTCTTTTTCTCAGGCTAGAGTACAATCGAACCAAATTTCAAAAAAGGAAACCTGAGAGTTGAATTTAGCAAATGAACTTCTATGTACAGATCAGATCATTTCCTGTTTTGTGGTTCTACCCTTTGACCATGCTATTCTTCGAAATGAATTACTATATGATTTTCTATATTAGAAAAAGAGCATCAACACATTTACAGCTTTAATGATCTTGACTTTCTATCGTGGAAGTGATAACATCAAACAGCTCTCATGCTTTCACACTTAAGTTGCAATGCGGGTCAATGCTGAATTTGTGTACAGCAAACTGATGCTTGAAGTGCTACAGAGAATTTGCTGTATATGTCTTTCATGTGTTTCCCTCTGGTTTGTTTTAATCACTGATTCTGTCTTGAAATGGACCAGACAAAATCCCACTGAAATATTTGTCTGGAAATGGATAAAGAAAGTCTGAAACAAAACACTGAGTACCCTTACCCAAACTCTTGACTAGTTCATTAAGTTATAGTTTCTTTGTTTTTCTTCATGGTAAAGAACTATGCATCTTAAGCCCCTGTCACACTGCACCAACGGATGGAAAGAGGATGTAAAACGGAGAGAAACACTTGCCATCCATTGATTAACACGATGCGTCCGTTCTGTACTCACTGCATACGTTTTGCTTCCTCTCTATCCGTCCAGCATCTGTTTATTGACGTTTCATCTGCTCAGAAAGTTTTGAGCTGCTCAAAATTTTTGAGCAGAAATGTATCGTCCGTTCTGCATCTGCTACGCATCCGCTAGGCATCCGTTCTGCATCCATTACGTATCTGCTATATCCGCTAGGCATCCGCTGCGCATACGCGCAACTCCATCCACTCCAGCGGTAAACAGACGCAGGGAGGAAGCGGAACGGATGCAGAACGGATGAAATAGCAGCTACAGCAGCATGGGTGACTCGGGAGTAAGGCTGCAAGATGATGGCCTCTCCCATAAGGGATAAAAGCCATAAAACAAAAATGAGTCTCTGGCACTCCTCTTGGTCGCTCAGTCTCAGGGGTGAAGGGTCCAGGTGCTGTGGAGGTGGCTGGTGCTGGAGTGCTTGTCATCAGCTCCTCCAGAAGCAGAAGCAGCAGAAGCCCCAGCCCCAGAAGAGCGAGCCCGTGCTGCAGAAGCCCCAGCAGAACCAGAGTGAGGGCCAGGGGGAGGGATGGTAGCCCTGTCCCTCTTGCCAGGGCTGGCAGCAGATGGCTGAGGCTTTCTGTTTTTCCCCATGGTTGTGGGGTTGCTGGCTGGCAGAGAGGCTGGCAGGAACCAAGGCTGGCAGGAAGGCAGGCACCAAGGCTGGCAGGAAGGCTGGCAGGCAGGCAGGCACCAAGGCTGGCAGGAAGGCATCCACCAAGACTGGCAGGAAGGCTGGCAGGCAGGCAGGCACCAAGGCTGGCAGGAAGGCTGGCAGGCAGGCAGGCACCAAGGCTGGCAGGAAGGCATGAACCAAGGCTGGCAAGAAGGCAGGCACCAAGGCTGGCAGGCAGACTGGCTGGCAGGCAGGCAGACAGCAAGGCTGGCAGGCAGGCAGACAGCAAGGCTGGCAGGGAGGCTGGCAGCAAGGCTTGCAGGCAGGCAGACAGCAAGGCTGGCGGGGAGGCTGGCAGCAAGGCTTGCAGCAAGGCTTGCAGGCAGGCATGCAGGCAGGGCAGGCAAGGCTGTCAATCCGTCCGGCAGCAGGTCTTTCCTCTGAATGGTGACCTGCTTCCGAGCTGCTTCCCTTATATCCGCGGGGCTTACGCAATGCATCCTCCCCGCATGCGCAATTAACGCTAGGCATCCGTTAGACTTCCGTTGTGCATCCGCTAGGCTTCCGCTCTGCATCCGCTTCATCTGCTCAGCATCCGCTCTGCATCTGCTGTATCCATTCCGCGTCCGCTTTGCTGAGGTCCCCCTGAAGCCTTGCGGATGTGCCATCCGCTCTCATCCGCTTCCATCTGCTGGGCTTCCGTTCCACATTCGCTTTCCATCTGCCCTGCGTCCTCCCCGCGTCTGTTCCTTTCCGTGTTATCCGCTCCAGTTATGCAAATTTTCGCCCCTTCTGAGAGCGGATAACAACGGATGGAACATTTTTCTCGTCCGTTGTGTCCTTTTTACTAACGTTTTGCATCCGCTGGGCAGTGTGACAGGGCCTTTATGTCAAGCTTAGTATTCTGCCTCAACCCCATGATGACTGAAGCGGCTGCATGGTATGATGGTTTCAGGCAAGAGTGAAGGAGACCTCCCCCAACCCACCTAGGGTCAATTTAGTGACCAGTCTGGATTACAGATGTGACCACATGACATGGACTACATTTCCCAGGATACCTTAACTACATTTACCATGATGCATTTTCTTAAGGGGACAGCTCACAATTCCTAACCAACTATCCCAAATCCCATTAACTCTAAACTGTCTGGACAGCACACTTAGTGTTATTTTCAGACTTCAGCTGCTTCCTTGATCAGAAGAAGAAAAACCAGAAAGCCCAATTGCCTCTTGAAAAAACACCTTTGCGACAACTCTTACCAGAAACCAGAGCTGAAATCTTACTGAGGACTGCTGAAATGTGGCTGATATAGATAGGCCCAGTATTGCAAGCAGATTCTGAATTCTCTTTTTGCAGACTTTAGAATGCTCTGCTATTACAGTTATTAAAAATCAGAGGCAACATTTCCTACCAATTTCAGATGGGATAAAGCTAAGAAACCCCCTAATCAGGCTAAAGCTGAAAATCCTGGCCCAAGCGTAGTGTGAAATAATTGATTAACATTAAAGCATTGCTCACTCTTTGGTCATCACTGTTCCTGAAATGATTAGGTTAGTTCTTCAGTAACAGAAAGTTGTTCCTGTTTGTACTTGAGATTCCTCCAGAGACTAAGAGAGTAAAAGTAGTAGGGTAAGGCTTTTAAAAGTAGAGCAAGACTTTCTTCCCCTATTTTAAATTCCAAATTGGTTTGAAGGTGGCAGAACTGTGTTGATAGTGAAACAAGTGTTCAACTTAGTGAGTATAAGTCCTTTTTTTTCATCATCCATCACTCTTTATTCTGCCTTCTCGCCCCAAGCAATTTATTCTCACCAAGTTCGTTTTCAGTATCATCCATCCATCACAGAGGAAAGTCATTAGCAAGTAACTGCAGAAAGAATATAGGGTGTGTTAGCTTTAAAAAGTAGTCCAGACAAGTAGCATAACCAGGAATACTACCTCTATCTTTAATGTAAGATTAATAGAATCTCACAAAGCTGAAATTATTTCTCCTCTTCTTTTCTTTTAGGTGGCGCAGTGGTCAGAATGCAGAACTGCAGGCTACTTTTGCTGACTGCCAGCTGCCTGCAATTTGTCAGATCGAATCCCACCAGGCTCAAGGTTGACTCAGCCTTCCGTCCTTCCAAGGTGGGTAAAATGAGGACCCAAATTGTTGGAGGGCAATATTCTGGCTCTGTAAACTGCTTAGAAAGGGCTCTAAAGTACTTTAAAGTGGTATATAAGTCTAAGTGCTGTTGCTATTAATATGGAAGGTCCCTTCTAAAATATTTTCCATGCCATCCCCCATTCCGTGGGCCAAGACATCTTTTACATGCTGAATGTCCCATCTATGGCTCTCTTTTCTGTCGCCACGTATCATTAATCAAGGTTACAGTAACACCTTCAGGCAGAGGAGTCTTTTCCCAATAAAAACCAAGCCTGAGGAGAGCCATAGAACCCCACTTTTTAGCATATGATTTTCACCACTGTCCTATTCTTTATTGAACACTAAATGCAATTCTTCAAACAGATGGATATTCTCAATATTATACAAAAAGTAAACCTAAGAACTTCTTTGTCCCTTAACCAGGCCAGAGGACTGACAAATTTAGGAGAAAGCAGGTAGCCCTCAACTTGCAAACATTCATTTAATAACCATTTGAAATTGTAACAAAACCAAAAAAAGTGACCTTTTTCACACTTAGGATTGTTGCAGAATCCCCAGGGTCTTCTTCCCCTTCCCCTTCCTCTTCCCCTTCCTCCTCCTCCTCCTCCTTCTTCTGCCATATCTGTCATTGGATGTTGGCAATCATCAATGGTGGGATTCAAATTTTTTCACTACTGGTTCTGTGAGCATGGCTTGGTGGGCGTGGCTTGGTGGATGTGGCTTGGTGGGCATGGCAGGGGAAGGATACTGTAAAATTCCCATTCCCTCCCCACACCACTAACCTGTTTTCCAGCTCCATTCTCCTGTGAAGGGCAACAAAAGAAGACCCAGCCAATCAGCTGGGACTCGGGAGGCAGAGAATAGATGGGGGCGGGGGCAGTCAGAGGTGGGATTTGCCAGTTCTCTGAACTCCTCAAAATTTTCACTACCCTCCAGAATTGGTCAGAACCTGTTGAATACCACTTCTGGCAATCAAGTGGATGATCCTATTTCTATCAACAGCTGTATGGAAAAGTGCTGTTGAGTTTTGTCCAAACCGGTCCCTTAGATTTTGAAGTCATGTTGTTCTTCCATCTGGACCTCATTTGCCTTCAATCATTCCTTGGAGGATTAAGTGGAAATATGCCATATTTTTCTGGGTGTCGCATCACATGTCCAAAATATCATCACCTGATTTCTGATTTTAGATAAGTCAACCCAACTTATACATAACAGCCGCCTATAAATCCACATTTCAAGTGCTTCTAATCTCCTTCAAGTGTCTTTCTGTCAGAGACTGACTCTCCACTCCAAAGAGCAGAATAGAAAAGTTGTAGCATCTGACAAGCCTGATTTTCAATCTTAGGCTTATGTCGTGATTGCAGAAGACCTTTTTCATTTTGAAGAATGTTGTTCGTGCTTTCTCTCTCCTTGTTTTTCCTTCAGTGGTCATGTTCCAGCTTTCATATAAATGAGAACTGAGATATGTGATCTTTCAACTTTTTGTAGTGGAATTCCTTCTGAAGTTATTGGTGGTAAATTAATGGGTTGTTTGCTGATGGTTATGATCTTGGGTTTTGAGGTGTTAAGTTTCAAGCTGTATTTTTCAGATATTTCAGTGACTGTTGATGAGGAACTGAAGCTCTTCATGCTTACTGGCAAGCAGAAATCCCCATGGTCATGTGATCAAAATTTGGAAGCTTTGCAACTGGCATTTATTTATGAAGGTTACATTGTCCTGGGGTCATGTGACCATCTTTTGTGACCTTCTGGCGAGCAAAGTCAATGAGGAAGCCAGATTTACTTAACAACCTCATTACTGGCTTTAACAACCACACTGGTTCACTTAACAACAGTGGCAAGAAAGGCCCTACAATGGGGCAAAAGTCACTTAACTTCCTTGTTTAGCAATGGAAATTTTGGGCTCAGTTGTGGTTGTAAGTAACATGTGCTGTGACAGTCATAAGTGCCATTTTCCTCCCAGCGCCATTGTAAGTTGAGGACTACCTGTATCCTGAAAATAACATGTCCGATTGTGTGAGGAGAACAGTACTGATTGATTTCATTGCTGTGGGGTGGCAACAGTTTTTATTCTAGGCTGGTTTCCTCCTGAATAAAGGCAGAGAAGGCCATGAGACGAGCTCTTAGTATCGGCTTGGCTGATGAGAAGAAGCAGTGTAGTGAAATGGAGAAGAGTTCCACCTATTCCTCAGTAAAGGGAATTAGGGAATCAAAAAGTCTGGTTTTGTAATCCAGCCACTTTGAATGAAATGAAAGTTACGGACTGGACTAGAGTGTAGGCTCATGTAACAACTAGAAGAAGGCAATGTGTTGCAGAAGAATAATTGGAAAGAAGGGTAAAGAATGTAGCAATATAAACTGCCTGTTTAATCAACACAGACTTTTTGAAATCTTGCTGCTGGAAGGCCTTATCAATTCAGCGGTCAAAAGAAAACTTGCAATCCCAGATCATAAGGAATATGGTGGTAGTTACAAATTACCAGTGGGATTGAGGAATGGATGATGATATGATTGATTCCTGGACAGGGGACCAGAATAAGACCAGTGGCCTCCCTTCTACTCTTCATTTGTGTGACATCTATAAAACTTTATCTGACTCATAACCAGAACAAAGGAAATAAAAGCCAAATAGAGAAAGGTCCAGTGTATAAATTGTGCAGAAGGGAAAATGTGAATGTGTCAAACATTTTAAACAATAGAACAAATAGTTGTGAGATCTGCTCTGGAGGAGATGTGTTAAGTATCTGTCAGAGGTTATTCAAGTGTAAGAAATTTTGCCGGCATCGGGACTTGGATGAGACTTGCTCTTGAAATTCCTTCCAGCTCTCTGATTTTTCCAAATCAGAAGATTGGAGCATTCTTTGTAGCATTTTCTTCCTTTTTACGACCAGCAGGAAAATACTTGTATTGGATGCCTTCTTTTGTGTGCAGGGATATTTTGCACGTCTCAGAGAAGAGGGTTTGCAGGCACAGAGCTATGGGAATTGCTTTCAAAAAAAGTCAGCCAAGCCACGTGTTTGTATCCCTTGGGAAAGCATTTAGATGTGTACTTGTTGGTTTTCAATATAATTCGTGTTTTCTTCTCTTTTTTTACCCCCTAGATTGCCTCCAATATATAGCTATGAATTGTTTTGTTTAATTTGATCGTGAGGGTGTTTAGCAGAAGCTTGGATTTCATTAGACAGTTCTTGGCAAGGTGTTTAGAATGAAAACAGAGAGATGTACATTTTTAAAAACATAAATAAATGAATAAATAGAGTCATCCAGTCTCCTAATATAAATTTAATCTGGAGTCCTATTTACAAGAAGCCTCCCATACAAATAACAAAGAAAAAGAGAGAGAAGATCCTAGTACAAGTCACATTAGCATAGGATCTTGGTTTTATACCAGTTTGGTCTTGTGATTAAGCCATCAGGATAGAAAACTGGAGATCATGAGTTCAAGTCCTACCTAAAGCCCCTGTCACACAGCACCAACAGATGGAAAGAGGATGTAAAACGAAGAGAAACACTTGCCTTCCGTTGGTTAA
The DNA here is from genome assembly GCA_015471245.1 of Laticauda colubrina. NCBI lineage: Eukaryota > Metazoa > Chordata > Lepidosauria > Squamata > Elapidae > Laticauda > Laticauda colubrina. Next base: position 9,587,399 of record BLBF01000011.1, on the reverse strand, counting down.
CGCGATGCATCTGTTTTGAACTCACTGCATCCATTTTTCATACTCTCTATCCTTCCAGCATCCGTCTACTGACATTTCATCCGCTCAAAAAGTTTTGAGCTGCACAAAACTTTTTGAGCAGAAAATGTATCCAATGCGTCCATTCTACATCTGCTACGCATACGGGGAACATCCATTATACATCCATCGTCATCCATTACGTGTCCGCTACATCCGCTAGGCATCCGCTGCACATCCGCGCAACTCGCATCTGCTCCAGCGGAAAATGGACACAGGGAGGAAGTGAAACGGATGCGGAACGGACATGCAGCATTAGTAGCACGGACGTAGAAAGGATGAAAGCGGATGCAGCTCGCATACAAAGCATTAAAACAGAAAAAATGTTCGTATAGGGGACGTATCTCGGATATTTAGGATGTCTGCAGGATGCCTAGAGGATGCAAAAGGACACCGAGCAGAAAACCTATATTTCCAATAAAAAGGGGGAGCAATTCACCTGGATCTCACTTTCAGTCCAGCAGCCCTGCTGTGCAGACCTCTGCAGCCTTCATCTTGCTCTTGCTCTTCCACAACATCCAGTCATCTCCACCATGGATCGTCACACACTCCTTTTGGTAGCCACCATCATTCTACAACAGTGCAAAACCATCTACAGGCTCTTTCACCTGTTCTACGTGAAGAAAAGGAGGCGGCCAAGAAGTGTCTGGGTCCAAAGAGTACAGACTGTATAACAAGCTGATGGTGGAGCTGAGGAACGAAGACACTCATGCAATCCAGAACTTCATGAGGATGCCGCCATCCATGTTTGACAAAGTTGTGGAGTGGCTGAGACCCAGGTTGACCAAGCAGAGCACCAACCTCTGGCCCAGCCTGGACCCTGGACTCAAGGTGGCACTGATTCTGCGCCATCTGGCCTCTGGGACCACATACAGGAGCATGCAGTACAGCTGGAGGGTGCCACACAACACCATCAGCATTGTGGTCAGAGAAGTGGTGCAGGCCATCATCGAAGAATACCTGGAGAAGCTCCTCCAGTGCCCCTCCACTGAAGAAGGCTGGAAGAAAGTTGCAGAACAGTGGTATCAGAAGTGGAACTTCCCCCACACTGTTGGAGACATAGATGGGAAGCACGTGGCCTGCAAAGCTCCAGCCAAGTCAGGGTCCACTTATCACAACTACAAGGGCTTCTTCAGCATCATTCTCTTCACCATGGTTGATGCTGACTACAAGTTCATGTACATCAATGCTTCAGGCAATGGGTCATCTTCAGATGCCCAGGTATACAATGCTAGTCACCTCAAGGATGGGCTGGAACACAACCTCATCATGGGCTTCCCAGATCCAGACCCACTGCCCAACGACATGCAAGATGTGCCCTACTTCATCGTGGGGATGACGCCTTCTCCCTCACAACCTACCTCATGAAGCCCTACACCTCCAAATGCCTCACCCGTGAAGAAAGGATCTTCAACTACAGGCTGTCCAGGGCAAGGCGGGTGGTGGAGAACGCCTTTGGCATCCTGGGCAACAGGTTCCAGGTACTTCTCACCACCATGCAGCATCGCCCACAGACCATGAGAAACATCATGGAAGCTTGCTGCATCCTGCACAATCTCATGTGCACCCTCTACCCAGTGTTGCAGAACAGGCTCGTGGACCTCCAACAAGGCAATGGGGACATGGAGCCTGGTGAATGGAGGCAAGGGTGAAACCTGATAGATACTGTGGATGTGCAAGGCCCCAACAGAGCCTCACGTGAAGGGAAGAAGCAGCGCAACCTCCTGAGACACTGGTGCAACTCCCCAGCTGGAGCAGTGGAGTGGCAAGACAGGATGATAGATGATTAATGGATGCTTCCTTGAGGCTGTCTCATCACATGGATGAGATTGGGCCATGTATGTTGGGTGGGCCTACAATGAACAGGGCATTTTATAAAGAGTTGTGTTTATGTTGAAATGTGTTGATGAATGATTAAATTGCTATTGATAATAAAGGGCCATAGGTGTGGCACCTGGGAGGGTGGACAATACAGTCCCACTATGCTTGCACTGGAAGTTTATCTATCCCACAGCTATTACCCCTTCCACAGGTATCCCTGCCCATCCCACTGCTATCCTAACCCATCCAACAGCTATTACCCCTCCCACAGGTATCCCTGCCATCCCACTGCTATCTTAACCCATCCCACAGCTATTACCCATCCAACAGGTATCCCTGCCCATCCCACAGGTATCCCTGCCCATCCCACTGCTATCTTAATCCATTCCACAAGTATGCAAAGGCTTAAACCATTTCTAAAAGTTTCCACCAAGACTTTATTGACTAAAATAACTGAAGCAAGTGTGTGAAGCAAAGATAATCTTTATTAATAACAAATTGTAAAAGCAAAATGACCCAAGTAAAGTGTCCCAAGCAAAGATAAAGTCAACAGGTTGCAACCCAGTCTCTGGCACTCTTCTCAGTCACTCTGAGGCGTGCCCATAGTCTCAGGGGTGAAGGGTCCAGGTGCTGTGGAGGTGGCTGCTGCTGGAGTGCTGGTCTGAGGCACCATTGGGGTGCCTGGCCCCAAGAGGACAACAAGGGATGGTGTGTGGAGGAAGCTCTCAGACAGCTGGCTCAGTCCTGTGATGTTGAGAGCCCCTTCCTCTATGACATGGGGTGTCAGTCCCAAGACCGATGACAGATGTTCTGAGGCCGGGCTTGGCTGTGGGGTGGAGGAAGGAGGAGTGTAGTGGGACTGTCTGGTCTGCAGGTGAGCGAGGTGAGGCGTGGGTGGCATCTGTGGCATCTGTGGCGTGGTGGCATCTGTGGCGTGGGTGGCGTCGGTGGTGTTGGTGGCATCAGTGGCATCGGTGGCACCAGTGGTGTTCAATGAACCTGTGCCTGGACTGGGAAGGGCTGCCTGTGCTGCTGGAACTCCTGGTAGCTGTAGGCTTGGTAGGTGAGGACCTGTGGAAAGCCTTGGAAAGGCAGTGACATCACCTGGGGTGGAGGAGCAGACCTGGACTGGGTCGGAGCAGGTTCAGCTGGGCCTGGAGGGTTGTGCAGAAGACCGGTGATCCTGTCCTTTATCACCTGGTACTGTGATTCAGACATGTCCATGAGGGTCTGGTTGACGTAGGTGAGGAAGGGCTTGAGGTTTGAGGATGGTATGTCGGTATGTACCAGCTTAGAGAGGAGATCTACGCTGCTTTTGATGGTGTCCCTGATCTCCAGCAGGACAGTGTGGCTCTGCCCCTCCGGTCTGACTCTCTGCCTGCTTTCTGTGGAGGTGGAGCTGGGGGTGGATGTGGGTTGGTCTCTTGTGGAAGTGCCCTCACCTTGCTCCCACTGCGTCAGGGGGTCCTCCACGTGCTCTGCCACGGGGAGTGCAGCTGTCGGGGGGGTCTCCATCGTGGGACGCTTCACAGATACCTGCCTGGACACAGGAGCTGACTCTTGGCCAGAAGAGGATTGGCTCTCTGTGGGCTGCCTGAGAGACAGGGTAGTCAGAGGGGCTGCTCCTTAGTGGCGGATCTCACCCTCCAAGAAGCTGCACTTGGCCATCACGTAGGTCTTCCGGTCCGATAGCTTGACCGTGGCCTGGCCAGATTTCTTGAGGTACAGCTTCCCATACCAGGTGTGCATGTGCTTCCACCAGCTGAGGAGGACCTCCGAAATGTAGCCCAGGCTCTCCGCCTTCTCTCTCCAAGCAGCCTGCTTCTGTTTGGTGTCTCGATAGAGCCTGTGTCCCTTCCGCCATAGATACTCGTTCTCCCTCAGCCATTTGAGCACCTCATCCTCATGTTCCTCTTCGATGGAGTATTGCCTCCTCTCCTGTTCATGTGTATGCCTCTTCCTCCCTCTGGCAGGGCCATCTGGGCCTTCATCAGAGGGGCTTCGAGGTTCTAGGGGCTGCTCCACCACACCAGCAGCAGCAGCAACAACAACAGTAGCAGCAAAAGCAGGACCAGCAGCACCAGCAGCACCAGCAGGACCAGGAGCAGCGCCAGCAGAGTAAGCACCAGCAGAAGCCCCAGCACCAGGAGCAGCGCCAGCAGAATAAGCCCCAGCAGAAGCCCCAGCACCAGGAGCAATGCCAGCAAAAGCTCCAGCACCAGAAGAGTCAGCCCGAGCAGCAGAAGCCCCAGCAGAAGCAGAGTCAGGGCCAGGGGATGGGATGGTGGCCCCGTCCTTCTTGCTAGGGCTGGCAGCAGATGGCACAGGCTTCCTCTTCTTCCCCATGGTTGTTGGCTGGCTGGAGCTGTGTCTGGCAGCAGGTCTTTCCTCTGAATGGTGACCTGCTTGCGAGCTGCATCCCTTTATATCCACGGGTCTGACACAATGCATCCTCCCCGCATGTGCAGTGAACGCTTTGCATCCGCTAGGCATCCACTAGGCATCTGCTAGGCTTCCATGATGGATCAGCTTTATCCGCTAGGCATCCACTCTGCATCCGTTCCTTCCATTGCGCGTCCACTTCGCTGTGCTCCCCCGGAAGCCCTGTGGATGTGCCGTCCACTTCCATCCGCTAGGCTTCCGTGGAGCATCCACTTTACATCCTGGCTACATCCTCTCCCCGTCCATTCCTTTCCATTGTTGTCCACTCTGCTTATGCAAATTCGGGGCACTTTTGAGAGCGGATAACAACGGATGGAATATTTTCTCATCCGCTGTGTCCTTTTTACATACGTTTTGCATACGTCGGCCTATGTGACAGGCCCTTTAGCTATGAAAGCCAGCTGGGCCAGTCACTCTCTTTCAGCCCAACCAAGCTCCTACAGAGTTATTGGTGGAAGGAAAATGGGAAGAGGAAGGTATGTTAGATATATCTCTACCTTGTTTATTTGTAAAAACAATAAAGGTGGGAAACAAATAAACAAACAAACATCTGAAATTAATGTGAATAGCAAACCAGTAGGAGTGCACACACTAAATAATCTTGTCTGCCTGAACTATTTCCAGTTTTCCAAAAATTAATATCCTCTGCAATATTTTGCAGGCTCTCCTTTGTTCCATTTCTGTCTCTTGTCTGAAGTGTCTCATGAAGTGATTTTGGAATTTACAATGTGATGGAAAATTTTGCCTTTTTTTCAGCTTTTCATCAGATTGTGGTTTCTTCCACCATCATCTGATTTGAAAAAGTCAACATGAGGATCCTTCCTTCCTTCCTTCCTTCCTTCCTTCCTTCCTTCCTTCCTTCCTTCCTTCCTTCCTTCCTTCCTTCCTTCCTTCCT
>BLBF01000011.1:9540014-9582173 GCA_015471245.1 Laticauda colubrina | reverse complement strand
CCTTCCTTCCTTCCTTCCTTCCTTCCTTCCTTCCTTCCTTCCTTCCTCCCTTCCCTTCCCTTCCCTTCCCTTCCCTCCCTCCCTGCTTCTCCTGTTTTGAGATCTGATTGAGATCTACAAGAGACTATAGACCAGAGAGGTGAGTATATTGTCCTGAAATTCCAGGCATTGCCAATAAGAATATATCACTGAGGGAATAGCAGAACTCTATAAAAGGGTGTCCACAGAGGTTGGTTAAACATCCAGATGGTTGTCACTATAGTGTGACCGAAACTCAACCTGTGTTTTAGATGTGTTGCGACAGACATAAAAAATGGGTGGAGTTTTGATCACAGTGTTATGGCAGACATCTTGACTTGTTGACCATATCTTGCAAATACTCTTTTTCCTATGAGAACATCACTGCATTTTTCTTCTTTTAGAACAAAACAAAAAGCTACTCTTTACCAGTCATTTTTTTAAAAAATCATCCACATTGTTCTTGTTTACTCACAACAATTAAAAAAACTCACATAAGTACAAAAATGTAAAATAAGGGCATAAATGTGGAAACAGACTCAGATGATTAAAGAATTCTAAATGGCAATCTATCTTAAAAATAATTTATCCATCAGGAATAAATGTTTGTTAGAACAGGATGTTTTACTCATTTAATGGAAAAAAAGAGGACAAGGTGCGAAATCAAAATGAAACTCATGGAGAAAACACCCATAATCTGGTTGAGCCCACACCAGAGAAACTTTATTTGTGAAGTTGTTTCACCTTGAGAGAGACACAAGAAGCCAAAAAACAACAACCAAAAAACCAACCAACCAACCAAACAAACCCTTAAATAGACCAAATGTCTGTGGAGATTCTCAATCATCCAGGTCATGGTTGTCTCAAAGGTGTTTTTTCAAAAGGCAACTGGATTTTCTTTGGATGAGAAATGAAACATCTTCAGGAAAAACACTGAAAATCCAGTTGCCTTTTGAAAAAGCACCTTTGAGATTTAGGTAGACCAATGTTCTTTCTGATCACAGAAATCAAAGCCAATTGAGGTTTTCAAAGTAATCACTTTGAGTTGGGCATAGAATTGAAAAATCAATAGTTCTAATTCAGAATCAGTGTGAAATCATCACCCCCAAAGGCAAGTACACGTTAACATATTTGCTGCTGCATTCTCGATCAATAGAACAAACAACTCTAACTTTTCAAATGTAGCTCAATCTAGAATTAGTAATACAATCTGAATGCAACTGAAGTACAAACCATGGGCAGATCTGGCATGTTCAGTTTACCTTTCTGGCTATTTAGATACCAAAAAGTTCAAGACTATGCATGAACTATTCATTCAACACATTACCATCTGAAGGCAAATGGTTGAAGACGCAATCCAGATAATTGCTAGCTCATGAAAAGAAGATGCCTATCACATGCCTATTGATGATAATGCACTCCAAATTTTGGAACAGTCTCTATTACAAACTTCATAGATTGCTGTTAAATTGCATAGAAAACAGAACTGATCTCCAAAATGCATTATATACTTGACCAAAAAAACATACACTCCTATCTGAACACTCCTACATAGCTGTCTAGCCAGCCAGATTAACCAAATCAAGGATAGTCATCAATGGGACAACAGATGTCACAACCAGATTGCCATGGCGGGTGGCTCAATCTGAATGCTTGCATTGTATTCTTGCAGTTCTCAGATGTGTGTGTCAAATGTGCTGCGATGCTTGAAGAGAGGATTCATTTTGACAGAAACATAGACCAATGCTTTACTGTCTGGTTCAAATTCATCCCATTTGCTGGCCTAACCCTTCAAAGGAGACACATTTAAGTGGCAGTGGCATTTAAACAACTTGTGGCTTGTGGCAGCACCACAACTTGTGGCTCAACCAATACTGTTATATTCCTTTGCAGCTTGTTGGAGAAGTTTGGAAGCATCCAAGATCAATTCCAGACATCCACAGATCAATGTGAAATGTTTATGGTGGACAAACTGATGGAGTTTCCTACTGATGGCACCAAAATAATTTTTTTGTGTTAAGGCCCTGTCACACTGGCCGACGGATGCAAAACGTTTGTAAAAAGGACACAGCGGACGAGAAAAATGTTCCATCCGTTGTTATCTGCTCTCAAAAGGGGCAAAAATTTGCATAACCAGAGCTGACAACACGGAAAGGAACGGACGGGGGGAGGACGTAGGGCGGATGGAAAGCGGATGCTTCACGGAAGCCTAGCGGATGGAAGCGGATGAGAACAGATGGCAAACCCACAAGGCTTCCGGGGGAGTACAGCAAAGAGGACGCGGAATGGATACAGCAGATGCAGAGGGGATGCAGAGCAGATGAAGCGGATGCACAGCGGATGCACAGCGGATGCACAGCGGATGAAGCGGATGCACAGCGGAAGCCTAGCGGATGCCTAGCGGATGCCTGGCGGATGCCTAGCGGATGCCTAGCGTTCACTGCGCATGCGGGGAGGATGCATTGTGTCAGACCCGCAGATATAAAGGGAAGCAGCTCCCAAGCAGGTCACCATTCTGAGGAAAGACCTGCTTCCAGACACAGCTCTCCAGCCAGCCAGCCAGCAACCCAACAACCATGGGGAAGAAGAGAAAGCCTCAGCCATCTGCTGCCAGCCCTGGCAAGAGGGACAGGGCCACCCTCCCACCCCCTGGCCCTCACTCTGCTTCTGCTGGGGCTTCTGCAGCCCAGGCTCGCTCTTCTGGGGCTGGTGCTTCTGCTGATGCTGCTTCTGGAGGTGGTGCTTCTGCTGGTGCTTACTTTGCTGATGCTGCTTCTGGCGGTGGTGCTTCTGCTGGTGCTTACTCTGCTGATGCTGCTTCTGGCGGTGGTGCTTCTGCTGGTGCTTACTCTGCTGGCACTGCTCCTGGTGCTGGGGCTTCTGCTGGGGCTTACTCTGCTGTCGCTGCTCCTGGTGCTGGGGCTTCTGCTGGTGCTTACTCTGCTGGCGCTGCTCCTAGTGCTGGTGCTTCTGCTGGTGCTTACTCTGCTGGCACTGCTCCTCGTCTTGCTGGTCCTGCTGGTGCTCCTGGTCCTGCTGGTCCTGCTGGTGCTCCTGGTCCTGCTTGTGCTCCTGGTTCTTCTGGTGCTCCTGGTCCTGCTGGTGCTGCTGGTGCTGCTGGTGCTTACTCTGCTGCTGCTGATCCTGGTCCTACTGGTCCTGGTGGTGCTGCTGGTGCTGGTGCTGCTGCTGGTCCTGCTTTTGCTGCTACTGTTGCTGCTGCTGCTGCTGCTGGTGGTGGTGGTGTGGAGGAGCAGCCCCTACAACCTGGAAGCCCCTCTGATGAGGGCCCATATGGTCCTGCCAAAGGGAGGAAGAGGCAGACGCGAGAACAGGAGAGGAGGCAATACAATATAGAAGAGGAACATGAGGATGAGGTGCTGGAGTGGCTGAGGGAGAACGAGTATCTATGGCGGAAAGGACACAGGCTCTATAGGGACACCAAAAGGAAGCAGGCTGCTTGGAGAGAGAAGGCGGAGAGCCTGGGCTACACTTCCGAGGTGCTCCTCGGCTGGTGGAAGCACATGCACACCTGGTACGGGAAGCTGCTCCTCAAGAAATCTGGCCAGGCCGCGGTCAAGCTGATGGACAGAGAGACCTATGTGATGGCCAAGTGCAGCTTCCTGGAGGGTGATATCCGCCACCGAGGAGTAGCCCCTCTCACAACCCTCTCTCTCAGGCAGCCTGCTGAGAGCCAGTCCTCTTCTGGCAGAGAGTCAGCTTCTGTCTCCAGGCAGGTATCTGTGGAGCGTGCCATGACGGAGACCCCCCCGACAGCTGTACTACCCGTGGCGGAGTGCGTGGAGGACCCCCTGACGCAGTGGGAGAAAGGAGACAGCACTTCCACCACAGCCCAACCCGCATCCACCCCCAGCTCCACCTCCACAGAAAGGCAGAGAGGCAAACCGGAGGGACAGAGCCACACTGTCCTGCTGGAGATAAGAGACACTATCAGGAGCAGCGTAGATCTCCTCTCTCAGCTGGTACACACCAACGCCCCATCCTCCAACTGCAAGCCCTTCCTCACCTATGTGAACCAGACCCTCATGAACATGGTGGAACCCCAGTACCAGGTGGTGAAGGACAGGATCACCGATCTTCTTCACAAGCCTCCAGACCAAGATGAACCTGCTCCCACCCAGTCCAGGTCTGCTCCTCCACCCCAGGTGATGTTACTGCCCTTCCAAGGCTTTCCACAGGCCCTCACCTACCAAGGCTATGGCTACCAGGAGGTCCAGTAGCACAGGCAGCAGCCCTTCCCAATCCAGGCACATGTACATCGGACGCCACCGGTGCCACTGATGCCACCGATGCCACCGACGCCGATGCCACCCACGCCACAGATGCCACCCATGCCACAGATGCCACCCACGCCTCACCTCGCTCACCTGCAGACCAGACAGCCCCACTACACTGCTCCTTCCTCCACCCCACAGCCAAGCCCGACTCAGTACATCTGTCGTCGGTATTGGGGCTGACACCCCATGTCATGGAGGAAGGGGCTCTCAACATCACGGGGCTGAGCCAGCTGTCTGAGAGCTTCCTCAACACACCGTCTCGTTGTCCTCTCGGGGCCAGGGCACCCCAGTGGTGCTTCAGACCAGCACTCCAGCAGCACCCACCTCCACAGCACCTGGACCCTTCACCCCTGAGACTGGGCACGCCTCCAAGTGACCAAGAAGAGTGCCAGAGACTGGGTGGCTACCTGTTGACTTTATTTTTGCTTTGGACACTTGACTTGGGTCATTTTTCTTTTACAGCTTGTTATTAATAAAGATTATCTTTGCTTCACACACTTGCTTCATTTATTTTATTAAATAAAGTCTTGGTGGAAACTTTTAGAAATGGTTTAAGCCTTTGCATGCTTGTGGGATGGGTAAGGATAGCTGTGGGATGGGCAGGGATACCTTTGGGATGGGTAATAGCTGTGGGATGGGCAGGGATACCTGTGGGACGGGCAGGGATACCTGTGGGATGGGCAGGGATACCTTTGGGATGGGTAATAGCTGTGGGATAGATAAACCTCCAGTGCAAACATAGTGGGACTGGATGGTCCACCCTCCCAGGTGCCACACCTAGGGCCCTTTATTATCAATAACAGTGTAAGCATTCATCCACACATTTGAACATAAACAGAACTCTTTACTAAATGCCCTGTTCATTGTAGGCCCACCCAACATACATGGCCCAATCTCATCAGTGTGATGAGACAGGCTGAAGGAAGCATCCATTAATCATCTATCATCCTGTCTTGCCACTCCACTGCTCCAGCTGGGGAGTTGCACCAGTGTCTCAGGAGGTTGCGCTGCTTCTTCCCTTCACGTGAGGCTCTGTTGGGGCCTTGCACATCCTCAGTGTCTATCAGGTTTCGCCCTTGCCTCCATTCCCCAGGCTCCATGTCCCCATTGGCTTGTTGGAGGTCCATGAGCCTGTTCTGCAAGACTGGGTAGCGGGTGCGCATGAGATTGTGCAGGATGCAGCAAGCTTCCACGATCCTTCTCACGGTCTTTGGGCGATGCTGCATGGTGGTGAGAAGTACCTAGAACCTGTTGGCCAGGAAGCCAAAGGCTTTCTCCACCACCCGTCTTGCCCTGGACAGCCTGTAGTTGAAGATCCTCTCTTCATGGTTGAGGAGTCTGGAAGTGTAGGGCTTCATGAGGTAGGTTCTGAGGGAGAAGGCGTCACCACCAATGATGAAGTAGGGCACATCTTGCGTGTCGTTGGGCAGGAGGTTTGGATCTGGGAAGCCCATGATGAGGTTGCATTCCAGCCCCTCCTTGAGGTGACTGGCGTTGTATACCTGGGCATCTGAAGATGAGCCGTTGCCTGAAGCATCGATGTACATGAACTTGTAGTCAGCATCGACCATGGCGAAGAGGATGATGCTGAAGAAGCCCTTGTAGTTGAAATAAGTGGGCCCTGACTTGGCTGGAGCTTTGCAGGCCACGTGCTTCCCATCTATGTCTCCAACAGTGTGGGGGAAGTTCCACTTCTGATACCACTGTTCTGCAACTTTCTTCCAGCCTTCTTCAGTGGAGGGGCACTGGAGGAGCTCCTCCAGGTATTCTTCAATGATGGCCTGCACCACTTCTCTGACCACAATGCTGATGGTGTTGTGTGGGACCGTCCAGCCGTACTGCATGCTCCTGTATGTGGTCCCAGAGGCCAGGTGGTGCAGAGTCAGTGCCACCTTGAGCCCAGGGTCCAGGCTGGGCCAGAAGTTGGTGTTTGCCTTGGTCAACCTGGGTCTCAGCCACTCCACAACTTCATCAAACATGGCTGGAGGCATCCTCATGAAGTTCTGGAATGCACGAGGGTCTTCGTTCCTCAGCTCCACCATCAGCTTGTTGTACAGTCTGTACTCTGCTCTTCTCGCGATCCATCTTCGGACCCAGACACTTCTTGGCTGCCTCCTTTTCTTCCCGTAGAACAGTTGAAAGAGCCTGTAGATGGCTTCGCACTGTTGCAGAAGGATGGTGGCTACCAAAAGGACTGTGTTACGATCCATGGTGGACATCAATGGATGCTGTGGAAGAGCAAGAGCAAGATGAAGGCTGCAGAGGTCTGCACAGCAGGGCTGCTGGACTGAAAGTGAGATCCAGATGAGTTACTCCCTCTTTTTATAGGAAATATAGGTTTTCTGCTAGGTGTCCTTTTGCATCCTCTAGGCATCCTGCAGACATCCTAAATATCCGAGATATGTCCCCCTATACGAATGTTTTTTCCATTTTAATGCTTTGTATGCGAGCTGCATCTGCTTTCATCCTTTCTCCGTCCGTACTGCTGATGCTGCATGTCCGTTCCGCATCCGTTTCGCTTCCTCCCTGTGTCCGCTTTCCGCTGGAGCAGATTTGAGTTGCGCGGATGCACAGTGGATGTCTAGCGGATGTAGCGGACGCGTAACAGATGACAAGGGATGCAGAACGGATGTTCCCTATATGCAACGCGGATGCAGAACGGACGCGTTGGATACATTTTCCGCTCAATAAGTTTTGAGCAGCTCAAACCTTTTTGAGCGGATGCAACCTCGGTCGATAGATGCTGGATGGATAGAGGATGAAAAACGGAGGCAGTGAGTACAAAACGGATGAATCGCGTTAACCAACGGATGGCAAGTGTTTCTCTCTGTTTTACATCCTCTTTCCATCCGTTGGTGCAGTGTGACATGGGCTTTAGGTTTGCTGAAGGAAGTTCCAGCTCAGAGGCAAACCCATGAGCCGTAGTGACACAGTGGTAAGATTGCAGTACTGCAGGCTACTTCTGCTGATTGCCAGCTGCCTGCAGTTTGATAGTTCTATTCTCACCGATTCAAGGTTGACTCATCCTTCTATCCTTCCAAGATTGGTAAAATGAGGATCCAGATTGTTGGGGCAAAATCTGACTCTGTAAATTGCTTAGAGACAGCTGAAAAGCACTGTGAAGCAGCATATAAATCTAAGTGCTATTGCTATTTCTATTAATTGAGGGGAATAATCAAGTCCCTAGACATAAAGAAGATTTCTTCATGTGTAAACACAGAGGATATTTTGGGAATCCTGCAACATAGCTGCTAGTCAAGAGATCTGAAAACTCAAGCAGGAATAAAGGAGAATAACATCATATATTTTAAATTACTTGCTAGAGAAGTAGGATGGAATGACAGTCCCAATTAACCAGTTCAGAGAAGGGCTGGCCGAAGATCTGAGACATAAGGTGATGAGACAAGACACCTCAAATACCCTGGAAAAGCTGAACCATTATTAAATGCCCTGCTGGAGCAGTTAAAGCAGGGAAGGAATAGGAAAAGAAAAAGTCGGAAAGGTTGGAGACCGCTGGCTTAAACCTAATCAGAATGAAAGAAGGACACAAACAGAGGTGGTATTCAGCAGGTTCTGACCAGTTCTGAAGAACCGATAGCAGAAATTATGAGTAGTTCAGTGAACTGGCAAATACCACTTCTGACTGGAGATTTTACAGTATCCTTCCCCTGCCATACCCACCAAATCATGCCCAAGAACTGGTAGTAAAAATATTTGAATCCCACCACTGGACACAAATATTTGATAGACTTCAATACAGTATATGGCAAGTTCAAATACAGGTAGCCCTTGACTTACAACCATTTATTTAGTGAGTACTTGAAGTTACAATGGCACTGTAAAAAGTGACTTATGACTGTTTTCACACCTACAACCATTGCAGCATCCCCATAATCATGTGATCAAAACTAGAATGCTTGGCAACTGGCATGTATTTATGATAGTTGCAATATGATATTTTGTGACCCTCTGACAAGCAAAGTCAATGGAGAAGCCAGGTTCAGTTGACAACCATTTTACTAATTTAACAACTGAAATGATTCTATATTCTATATTCTGCAGTGATTCTATATTCTGCAATGATTCTATATTCTGTAGCAAGATAGGTTGTAACATGAGGCAAAACTCACCATTCTGTCCCCACAACACGTTAGTCTGTGTGCAGTTCAACATGCAGCTAAACCCACCTATCCTCCAAGAAAACAGACTGTGCGTGTAAATTTGAATGCTTTATTGAAAGAACAGGATATGGTGAAATTGGGAAAAATAGGAATACATACAATGAAAACCAAATACAAGATAGACAGTATTAAGTTGCAGCTGAACATAACAATTAATAAATACAAGCAATTTAAATTTCACCAGTGATGCTCTGTGTGGGATGTGGGTTTGACCTTGGATGACCATATGCTTCTGTTTTCTCCAAATGCTAAATGGAGTCTGGCTTCCCAGCGTGCACTTGGTTTGAGAGTGCAGGCTGATGGGTAAAATGGGTTGGATCAGCTTCAAAACAATAAACTTGGGGCATATTTGTCTCACTGGCCACTAGATGGGGCTAAAGGGCAACAACAGTATATTAAGTTATATGGTGTGGCATGACATTCACTCAACTGTCTTGCTTAACAATGGAAATTTGGGGCTTAATTGTGGTCATACATTCAAGACTACCTGTACCTTTTGGCCTGGTCATCTGTGAAGCTGTTTCCCACCCTCCCCTAGATTCATGAATGAAATATCACATGGTGGTGTACTTAAATGACATCTTGATCTTATTCCAAAAATATCTCCTTGCATGTCACTCATATCAGAAACATATTGTAAAAAGCTATGGGCCAACAACTTTGAGATCTGGAATTCCCACCCTTTGAAGGATGCCAAGAGTGGGAAAGTCATCCAACTTAACCAATTTGTCTGAACAATCTCCCTTAGTTTGCTTTCTACATGGCACAAATGCCATAGAATTACTTCAAGCGTTTGCTTTTAATGTATTGTTTGTGCCCTTGCTGAAATATCATTTTGGAGGACATTAGTGGAATAGAATGGCAGGCAAAATGTCATGCCCCTGGTGGAGACTGACTCTGAGGAGAGGAGGACCAGTTGACAGGCAGTGGAGATTGTGGAGGAGGCTGGGGAAGGGCAGAGACCGGCTGGGCAGTCAGAGGAGGACCCAGGCTCATCTCCTCTCCCTCCTAGGACACGCAGGGAGGAGAGGATAAGGGAAAGACATGGTCTACAGGGGAGGAGAGAGCATTGATTCTTTTCATGGGCTGCAGGTGTGACAACTGGATAAGAGGACAGACATGAGTACGGGCCAGTGCTAGAAACAAAGTGAGGAAGTATCTCTAGTTTATTGTTCCTCTCTGAGTTTGGCATTCCTCCCAGTGTGTGTTCTGATATCTGTGGACATCTTCAAGCCCTTATCTTACCTGGTTTGTGTTGTTTTTTACTCTTGATAATTTAAACAACATTTCCTCCTTCTTGTAACTGCCTGTGTGGCAGCTTTTTGTCTCCAGTCAAGGATATTTGGAGCTTGGAAGCCAAATGAAGGAATAAAAGGGGCTGTTTATTTTGTATCCCACCCTGGGTCATCACACAAAACTACTCGGAAATGGACCTAATAAGTTCATTTTATTGCTCCTCTGCTTAGGTATATTAGGGCAACATCTGGATAAGTTCACAAGATAGCAGATGAGGGATTTTTTTTCCCCCCATCAGTCAAAGGCCAACTGATCTTGAAAGATTAATAAGAATCTTTTTGTTGAGTCTCACTAAACATATCACATTACAAAGGTCCCTTGAACACCTTAGGAAGAACATGGCAAAATAGTTCTTTTTTATTCTTCCCCAAATAAATAACACTTCTGAATATCCAAAGAGTTCATTAAAGAAGAGAGAAATTGATATTGTAAGGAAACCAGAAATTTTCCTCCATAAGGATTGAAGCAGCTTTTTCTTTAACTTAATGCTTAATTAAGCCAGCCTTTTTTCTAACACTGATATAACATTTGTTGCTAGAAATAGTAATCAAAGCAGTTTTTCTCAATAACTAACTGCTTATCCAAGATGCTTGACAGAATATCATTAACTATCTCTATACTTGTAAATGAGTATAAAAATGCTAGCATCTGGAAAATTGATAGATCTCACGAACATAACTCTATTCATACTTTGAGGCATGGCTGTGTCTACAAAAAGTGTAGTTCAATTTGCATGTGAGGGAGTAGTGGATGACAAAATTAATACAGAAGTCTTTGCGATGACCCAAACCTCATTTGGAACACGCAATAAGCTCAGAAGTAACTGAACATCTGCACTGCCCTTTATGATGTTAAAATAATACATGATGTCACTGCTTTGAAAGTTCTCAGTAAAACAAAGACTGGGTGATGAACTGGAATGGATTGGAGAAAGTGAATAATTCTATGTGATGACTCTATATTACATCTTTTAATTTGCTGAATATTATTATGAAAGAAATGGAGACCAAGATGTTATTGGAACCCAATATCTGTGTGTGTTGTGAACAGTTTTGAGACACCTTGCTTATAGAATACTCTCAACTGTATTCTGTGCTGTTATATAGGTTTTTAAAAATTATTATTTTTTAAATACTATTTCATGCATTATTTGTCAGTCATCTAGAATTACTTACTTAATAAGATAGTTTTTTTTAGAAGGGAGAGAAGGCTACAGTAGACGAGGACCAAAATTCATTTCACTGTGAATAATAAAAACCACCAGTTTTGGAAAAGATTTCAAGACACGTCTTTTGCTCCACTACATGGTAGAAGAAATATTTGACTGGCACCGTTAATAGGCTTCCCTTTTGACTTGAAATCATAGCAAAGAGATCTGTTCAAAATTTAAAATTAAAATTCCAGTTCTCAATTTCTGGTTTGAAGAATTCAGTACTGAATTCAAGAATTATCTAGAGGTCCATGGAAGCTAGTAAAATAACACCTCATAGTATTTAATTAAGGATTCAAAATACTTTCTGAAAAATAAAAATAAAGGCATCATATACATCAAGTGAAAACAGTATTGTTTTAGATATGACTAGCTGTGATATATATCATCCCATCGATCACTATGGGATTTGACTTACACAGTTAGTTGAGAGGGAGTATTTCACATTTTTCCTCATTGTTTCATGTATTCACCTCCCAAAGCTGCACAGTCAGTGGAAGAGGATAACAATCCCAGTTAGAAGTGGTGTACTTATTTCCTTTCAGTGTTCTTCCTGAACTATTTTATACATTTTTTTTTACCATTAGCCACATTTACATGCTATCACTGAAAAATAGTATAACTGCACTTTTATTAAATTCCTGTTGTAAAGAAGAATTTTGAGGAAGCGTACAGGTCAGTAAGGAAAAAAAGAAATGCTCACTTTCAGGAGTTTTGTTTTGATCAATGAGAATGGTGGAACTGAATGAGAAAAGCTCATAGGAGGGGATGTAATATGATATAAAGAAGAAGAATCTGTATTGAAGTAAATCATGAGCCCCTTACATACATAAAATTACCATGGATTAACCAATTAGATAAACAGATAAATCAAACCATTGCACATCTTACATATTATATGACAAAACCTGTGGAAATTGAATCATTTGAATGTATTTATTTATTTAAATTTATTTATTAAATAAATTTTATAAATTTATTAATTAATTCAAAAATAAAAGTTTTAAATAAAAATGAATAGAGTGACCAGGATATTGTATTAGGTTTAGATTTAACAGTTCATGACAAATGTAAAATGGACAGTATAATAAAACATGTTTGATGATTTTGATGATTCCTTCAGGACATGGACAAAGTCGGGATTTAAATGGCAGTCCCAATGAATTTGCTGATGGAAGCACATTGAACTGGGCCAACATTAAGGCCCTTGTCAGTTCGGTAACAATAGTTTGGTTAGAAATATGTCTTGAGACTTAAAATAACTTTATTGCCACTTGTAAATGTACACTAATTGGCATACATTAAAATTAAATTTCATTGCATACAGCTCTCAATGGGTCTCCACTTCCAATATATAATAAACATGACAAAAATAAATAAATAAATACAAAAGTATGCATATACTAACATACATTATATGTCATGGAGAAACAACACAGTCTAGTTCACATTTGCACATGTGCATGAGAGAAATGAATCTTGCGAGTTTACCAGATGGATGGCATAGGGAACAAAGCTGTTCCAGAATCTGGAAGTCTTGCTAGGAATACTTCAAAACCTCATCCCGATGAGATCGACAGGCAGAAGGAGAAAGATTGCCTTCATGATCCTTTAGTCTAGACTGTTTTAATGCAGGAAAATGATTTGTGCATTCCTCCAACTTCTTTTCCTCACCCACCAAGTGTCACCTGTCATTGATAAAAACTCCACCCCTAATCTCTCTACTTCCTGTAAAAGAGGAAAGGTATAGGTGAGGTTTAAAGCAGTTGGTTCAGCTACCTCTGAAGTTGCTTAATGTATCATAGGTTTTGAAGATGTTTTCTACCTATGACCAGTCACTTGGGCTTTCCTGAACATAGATATATGAAACATCTTCTGAAATTAATGAAAGTTAGTTTTCTCCACTTCTTTTGCCCTTGCCTGCATTCCTTTCCATATGCTTGCCATGGTGGCATGTATAAGTAGGTTAAATAGACAGACAGACAGACAGACAGACAGACAGACAATGATAAATTCAGCTGCAACTGAGCACAGAACTTCTGAAGGAATTCAGTAACTTTTTTAAAAGAAGCAGCATATTTCTTGAAACATTCTACTCTTTGCAAAGCCCAGGGACAAAAGAGTCTGTGGGTACAGAAGAAAAAAATGCCAGAGGCTGAACTGAGTAATCTCCATGATTTTGCTTTTTCAAAATTAGGTAGTTTAAAAAAAAAAAAAAAACCATAGCAATGATTGCGACATCAGCAGGGCATATAGAGTTACACCAAAATCCATAGGCTCGGGGACTATGAGGTCACAGTTCTCATACTTGGTCTCTGCAGACTGGCAGGAATCTTCCAGAGTCTAGACTGTCAATTCAGTTTGAGGATGCTGGTTTTGTTCTCTGAGATCCTCTGCATGGAAAGCATGTTCTGTATTGCTGAACTCTAACCCTCCTATTTGGATGTGAAAGTGGTGGAGCCAAGTGGTTCAAACATGAAAATGTGCAAGTTTCCACTTGAAATGTCACCTCAGCTGAGAAGGAACAATTTCTGTGAGTAACTATGGGATGTACTAATAAATGCATAAAATTTGTATTTGGTTGGTGAGATTTGAGACTTGGGATAATTATGCACAACTAATTAATTCCAAAATCTGTTTATCAACAGTAATCTGTAGCTGCAGAATTTTGTCCCAATGGCATTAACAAAGGCTTATCACCTGCTTGCTTGTTGAGATTTGCCTCAAAAGCAGATTACTATCAAAGCTCTTTCTAGCTCTATTCCCACAACTAACACTTCCTGGAACTTGCAATAACTTTTTATATGTTAAACCAATTAAATTTTTCAGTTTAAACTTTAGACACTTCCAGTGATGATAAGCTGTGCTGAAAACATCAACATTTCCAGTTTTCAGTTTCATTGCAGTTTTGCAGTCTAAAAAATCCAACAACAGCAGCTGTGAGGTGGAATGTACACTAGGTATTCCTCCTTGCATCAGTTTGGCAACCTGACTTATCCATGCTCTGAATCCTGGTCTTCAAAAGGCCACTCCAACACTTTTTGTCCTTGATATTTGATTCCAAGCCTCCTCCTCAGAGCACTATTTACAACTCACCACTCAGATGCTAAAGATAGAAACCTCTATTCCATAATCTCTTAGATAAATTGCCTGGGAAACAAGATTGCTTTCAAGGGTAATTCCTTAAAAGTGTATTATCAACATTCTCACATACTCTGTCAAATTGCTTTGTTAAATTCTTCTTCCAACTTTTTCTCACCTGCCATCCTTTTAGACTTGTTTTGATTGCAACTCAAAAGAATTTCTATCCATATGAATAAAAGTCCCAGCACATCTGGCGACATCCATAAAGCTGATCTAGATCACGAAGCTTGATCAGAAAGTGATAATGTATTCACTAACACTTAATCTTTGGAATTGTGGTCTTGTATCCCTTCTGATTGTATTAGTCCCTAAATCATATTCTCAAGAGGTCAAAATGAAGATCATATACCATGCTTGCATGCATATATCATGCTAAGCTTGAATGCAGTTTCTTGGTTTGTATGATTAGCAATCCTAGTCAAAGTCAGATCAGGTGCCACAAACATGACCAAAAAACCCCCAAAATTGCATTTTTTTACTTTTCAAATCTTCTTCAAGCTGTTCAGTTTTATTTGGACATTAGTATTGTGCTTATCTAGTAGGCTTATTAATATTGATGATGTTACTTATCTTGGGTAATAAAACATCTGCAAGAAAACAACCAAGTTCAGAGAGCACCAAGGACCTCATATCATAGACTTCTTTTAACATACAGAACAAATTATACAGACAAGAAGAAAGCTAAGATACCTTTGAACTTACTTATAGCTGTCAACTTAGAGAATGTAAAGGTTCCAACCAATGACTTTAATACACATCCAAATACTTGATTGGAAGATCCTCCACTATGCCGTATCTAACTATCTTTGGAACTGCAAATCTAATTTCCTAGGCAAATCAACGGATTTTCTAGCCATGAAGCAAATTCTAGAGTCTTGAGCAGTAGGATTGCTTAGGATAATCATTTTGAATTCTGGTTTATGTTTTGAATATATGGGATATGTATCTGATGAAATAAAAGGAAATGAGAGTGCCAAAAATAATAGAGACTGAAAGATAATCAGCTACCTGAAACATAGTAAGTGCTTAGTTGGGTTAGTCTAAAGGCCTAAATAGTCTGACATTCTATTCCCGGGGAGTCACTCAAAAACAATTAGAAAACTGAAAGTAAAACATGAAAAAATACCAGTGTTTGGTACTCAGTGGCATGATGATTTTGATTCTGGTGATAACCAATAGCCTCCAGGATCATTCATTAGCATGCAGTGAAACATCATATTAAAGAACAAAAATGTGAAGGAGTTTATGATTTATTATTAAATAATAATTATTGGATTATTTATTTCCAAGTCCAGGGAATCAAAATATATACCACCACACCTTCACAAATTAGGTAAACCCTAATGAATTTGGTTCATTACATCTGAAGTCCATTGCATCCAAGCCCAGAAAAATCAAAGTTTCACTGGAAAAGCTGTTCTGTTCTGACAAGAAAGGTATGCGAGACCGGTGTTCCAACAAACAGCTCTTTCTAATGTAACACTCAGTGACTTATAACAGAACATTTGCTGGAGCCGCGGTAGCCCTTTTTATAGCGGCTGCTCGCGGCTTGCGGCCAATGACAGTTCTTTAAGATTTCCCGCTGTCAGGCGGGCCAATTGCAATAGTACTTTATTGACCAATCCTATTGCGGCCTGCTCGGCCAATCAGATTTAGTTATTTGGAGTATTCTAATTTCTATACACAACACCCCTCCCCTCTTGGTTTCGTCCAACGTGCGTAACATAGTCACGCAGGTAGGTGGGGCTTTTGCGGGTCCTACTTGACCTGCGCAGCTCAGTCTCAGCATGGTCTTCCATTGGTTTGGTCAGGATCGCCTTTTCTCCGCGTCTTCTCCATGGAACCTCCTGGAAGGATGAGTCAGCCTTGCCGCTCCTGCCTGGGTCTCTCAGGCTGGTTGAGTTGGCTTTGCCGCTCCCTCCTGGTTTGTCCGGGTTGGTCAAGCTGGTCTGGCTGTCTCCTTCCAGGAAGGTCTTGCCTCGCTTCCCTGCTACCGGTTCTTTTCTCCGGAGGTCGTCTATGGGTAAGTGCTCTTTTTGTCTTACTGGGGGTTCTAATTTGGGTTTGTGTTGTGTCTTTTGTCATGTTTTTGGTGGTTCATCTCTCCCTTTTTTATTATTTTGCATTTCCCCCCCCTCCTCGGTTGTTTTTGGATTGTTTGATGGGGGTGATATTTGCGGCAGTGCTTCGGAGCTAGGTAGATTAGTATTGCATTCCAATGTCCTAGAGAGAAGCTGGTCAATGTGTCGTTTCCATGTTCTGCCGTTGTCTAGTGTAAGCCGGTATGAACGGGGCCCTGTAATTTGAGTAACTGTGACTGGAAGCCATAATGGGTCCCCAGTAAGATGTTGGTGGAGACTAAGTCTCCAATGGTAAAGGAGCAATATTTACTTGAGTCAAGGGGTTTTTCAGAGGTTTAGGTGGGGTGTAGTCTATCTAGGTAGGAATGCAATTTTGTACCCATGAGGAGTTCTGCTGGGCTTTTGTTAGTGGTTGTGCTAGGGGTGATATGCTGAATTATTAACAGTTTGTTTAATCTATCTTGGATGTCCCCAGTGTCCAGTTTGTCTAGGGCTTCTTTAGTATAACGAACCATGCGTTCAGCTCGTCCATTTAAAGCCGGATGAGCCGGCGCTGTTAGGGCATGTCGGATGCCCTGTGCAGCTAGGTATTGTTCAAAAGCTGAAGCAGTAAACTGGGGGCCATTGTCAGATACTACTACATCTGGCAGTCCATGTGTAGCAAACAGTTTGTTCAATTGTTTTATGACTGCTTCAGGAGTTGTGGATGCCATAAGAATAACCTCTAGCCAGTTTGAATAAGCATCTACAATTATCAAATATGTGTTCCCTTTCATTGGCCCAGCAAAATCAATATGGAGTCTCGACCATGGGCCTCTGGGAGTTTCCCATTGCAGGACTGGTGCAAGGGGGGGGGGTAGGCCTTGATTTCTGGCAGTCATGGCATGTTGCCACCCATTTTTCAATGTCTTTGTCCAGCCCTGGCCACCAGACGTAACTCCTGGCCAGGGCTTTCATTTTTACTGTGCCCATACTTCCTCCTGCAATTTTTGGGGAATTACCACCCTGTCTCCCCACAGTATACAACCCTTTTCAAGGGACAGTTCAATCTGCCAGGTGCGAAAAGGTTTAAAAGTCTCACCTCTATCCTCATCCGGCCAGTTCTTACCTACCCAATGCAGAATTCGAGCTATCAGTGGATTTTTCGCGGTAGCTTTAGCGACGTCTGCTGTGGTTAGTGGCAGATTCAGCCATGTCTCGATCTGAAAAGTTGTGATGGTGGGAGCAGGGTCGCCTTCCATGTCGGGCAGTGGGAACGGCTTAAGGCATCCGCATAGGTGATGGTTTTTCCTGGGCGATGGATGAGTGTGTAATTGTATGCAGTGAGGAATTCTGACCATCTCGTCATTCTTGGTGACAGGATGTTCGGGGTTGGTTTGTTCCCTGCCAGAATTCCAAGCAGGGGTTTGTGGTCTGTGACAATAGAAAATGTCCTACCATATCGGTATTTGTGGAATCTCTTGACGCCTGCTATGATTGCGAGGGCTTCTCGGTCAAGTTGGCTGTAGTTCCTTTCAGATTTTGACAGCGTTTTGGAATAGAAGGTGATTGGAGCTTCTCTGCCATCTGGTAGCTTGCGGCTCAGTAAAGTGCCGATTCCAAAAGGTGATGCATCACAGGTGACCGTCAGTGGCAGGATGTTGTTGTATTGTATTAAAACGGTTTTGGATGTTAATAAGTCCTTAATGTTTTGGAATGCTGCTTGTTCTCTATGGCCCCAATTCCAGACAGTTTTTTTATCTAATAGCCGATGTAATGGCTCTGCTATGGTTGCCTTTTGGGGCAGGGAGACATTGTAGAAATTAATGAGACCTAAGAACACTTGTAAGTCTGTTTTGTTCTTAGGTCTGGGTGCGTCTTTAATTGCTTTTATTTTCTTTTCAGTGGGGTGTATCCCTTGCTCATCTATAAGGTAGCCTAAGAATTCGACTTGATTGGTGGCTAGTTTACATTTTTCTCTTTTGACTTTAAGCCCTGCTTTCCTGAATCTTTGCAAGACTTCTCTCAGTCTATGTTCTAATTGGTGTTTGTTTTTTGCTGATACTAATACATCGTCAAAATAGGGGACAACCCCTTTTAGTTCATTTAGGAGGTGCTCCATTAGGCTTTGGAAAACGCCTGTTGCATTTGAATGCCTCTCTGTGTGTGACTATAGTCTGTGCCTCTGCAGTTTCGGGGTCAACCAGTAGCTGTTGATATGCTTGTGCGAGATCAAGTTTCGCGAAAAATTTTCCTCCCCCTAATGAATGCAACAGGTGTTGAACTACTGGAACAGGGTACGCGCTTTGCTGGAGTGCATGATTGAGGATGGCCTTATAGTCATCACAGATGCGCACTGACCCATCTGGTTTGACAGGAGTCATGATGGGAGTTTCCCACCTGGCATGGTCGATTGGCTCTAACACCCCTTGTGCGATGAGTTTGTTAAGCTGTTCATCTATTTTCGGTTTTAAGGCAAAGGGAACGCGTCTGGCTTTGAGTCTGATGGAAGCTATCTTAGGCTCTAGGCTGAATGTTACAGGGGTCCCCTTATACTCGCCTAGGGTCCCGTCGAATACATCCTGGAACTCTTTCAACAGGCTCTCCTCCCAATCAGTCTCGGTGACGCTGTTGATTCCTGTCACTCTGATTCCCAGGGGCGTGAACCATTCGATTCCCAGCAGGCTAGGGTGATCACGGTCAACAATTGTCAGAGGAGGTACTTCAGCGTGGTTTTTGAATTCTATTAGAAAATATCCAAGACCTACTACCAGGGATTACCATGGATTCGGTTTTCCTGGTAATCTTTGAGTATTAGGCTTTGCTGTTCCAGTTCTCTTTGCTTGATGTCTGGTATTAGATTTCTGATGGTATTCCATGATACCATTGACAGGTATGATCCAGAGTCTACTTCCATCTCACAGGGCTTTCCTTTGATTTTTACGTTTGTTCGGACCTTTTTTGCGTTTGCTGCCCTAGCATTTCCTATGATTATTTTTTGATATTTTCTTCTCTGTCGTTCATTCAGTGGCTTCTGTTCTCTCAGTTCCATTGGCTTCTGGCTTGTCTATCTCTGTTTCTGGGGGGGGGGGTGCTGCCACATCTTTTTGGATGATAGCTCTTTTTGTTCCGACAGACCCTTGCAATGTGCCCCCGTTTCTCACAAAATCTGCAATTAGCATCCAGGAATCTGCATTCAGAGTGCGGGTGGTCCCCTCCGCATCCAGCACACTGGAATTCTCACCTCCTTCCTCTTTTTTCCCACCATTTTCTTTCTGACTAAAGCCTGTGTATGTCTTCATTGTCATCATCGATGTTGCTCGGGGAGTCACGGTCTTCATGGTGAGCAGTCGCAGTGGGTTGTTTCTGGGTTTGAGTTTGGTTCTGTGATTCTGGATTTGTTGAGTTCATTTGGCACATGGTGGCTGCGGATTTCTTGGCTGATTCAGCGGCGGTGGCTTCTGCGATGGCCTCAGCCATCTGTGATATTTGGTCTGTTTAGTAGCTTGCTTTGGAGTGTAGCGTCCTTCAATCCGAGGACCACGCTTCGTGGTTGGATCTCATGGCTTCGTCCATGTTGAGAAATTCGCAGGCTCCTCCGATATCTCTTAGGGCTGCTACGAAATCTCCTATGCTCTCGTCTTCTTGTTGATCTCGCTTATAGAATTCGTGCATTTTAATAAGATTGGAGACCACAGGCATGTAATGGGCTCATAGCATTTGGTTTAATTCTGGCCATGCCATTTGTTTGATGTCCCGCAGTTTGGCTAACGCCTTGGCCATTTTGAAAACGGCAGGGCCACAGTGCATGAGGAACATGGCTCTCTTTCTCTGGTCGGTTATTTCTTTAGCTCGTTGCTTTCTAAGAACATCAGAAAGTGGTCAATGTATGACTCCCAATCTTCTTCGGCTGGGTTGAACGGTGCAGGCGGTGCATTGTTACTGGCCATTTTGTTTGCTCAGTTCTTGTTGCCACGTGCTTCGGTCTCGTTCTTCTAAGACGATCCCACCTTCGTCGCCAGTGTTCTGTTCTGAGAAGAAAGGTACGTGAGACCGGTGTTCCAACGAACAGCTTTTTTTAATGTAACACTTAGTGACTTGTAACAGAACAATTGCCAGAGCTGCAACAGCCCTTTTTATAGCAACTGCTCGCGGCTTGCGGCCAATGACAGTTCTTTAAGATTTCCCGTCGTCAGGCAGGCCAATTGCAATGGTACTTTATTGACCAATCCTTTTGTGGCCTGCTCGGCCAATCAGATTTAGTTATTTGGAGTATTCTAATTTCTATACACAACAAAAGCCATTGCCATTTGTTCACCAGCAAGTGGAAATCAGAGATGGATTTTCTCGAAGCTGGTTCTGAATGAAAATATACTGATAACAGGAATATGCATGTCCCAGAATCATTGTTGTGCAAAATGAATTCACTGTACGTGAAGCTACAAATCGTGGAAGTGAGCTGTTATACTCCTAAGGCAAGAATGACTTCTTAACAAAAGTCCTAGTCCATCTGGGAAATTCACTCTTTCCTATCAAATCCCAGCAATCTCCAGTTCTCTAAACTGACCTTCGAAAGCTACTTGAATTGTTGATGTTTTTGGTGAAAGGAATGGGAAGCAATAATTTGGATCATCAGATCAAATTTCATTTTCATAACTCTGGCATAAATATGTTAGAGAAAACTCTGTGTTCTCTCATGTTCATTACCTCTGTCTATTGTGTGGAGATTTTCTGGTAAATTTGTCTAGTCTAAGCTTTGTAATCTAAAGTAAGTTTACATGGGAATAAGATTTATTCAAAAGAGGGGACACTTTTGAGCAATCATTTAAAATATCATTTTGCATAATCTTATCTCTATTCAGTCCTGATATCATAGGATGTGAAAACTCATTGTTTGAGGATGGGTGAAGAAAGAAACCATAACATGTTCCACTGTAAACTGCCTAGAGATAAGTAAGTGGTGGCATATAACACTAACAACAGTTTAGTGCATTTGTGTCAATGCAAATTTTGTGAGTAGATGGAATAGTTTAAAAATCTAGGATATGAAAATTTTAGTCTGAAAATGACAGACATTTCTCCTTTAATAAAATAAACCATTTGCATTGTGTCTACTATACACCAAAGCAAGGTGATAGGAAGATTTTTGCCTTCTAAAAACTATGCAACAACTATGTTCCTCTTCTCCTGTAAATGTTACCCCCAAATCTTTTGTACTCCTGTCAAAGGAGCAGAGGTGTAATCAAGTAAAGTGATCACAGAAGAGTTAAATAAATGTTTCAAGTTTTCTTATTAATTTCTTATCATTTCAGGAGATTGTTAAATGTCAAAAAGTGAGCCCCCCCCTCCCAGTTATCAGTCTAAAACTGAACATACTGTGAGACATAAGGTAGCAGGTGTCTCGGCTCCAAACTATCACGTCTGTGGGCATTCTGTTATAACAGGTGCTCCAAAAATTTGAACAGATTTTAACAAGAGCTGTATGGGCTTTTTAATTAGCCTGGTTACTCAGCATGTGTAAGAAAGCACTAGGTATACGTTTAAAACATCACAGTGTCTAACAGCAAAAAATAATAAAAGAAAAGAAAAGAAGTAATCTCACCAGCCCATAAATATTTTCTTTTGAGCTTTCAGCCATTCTTTGATTCCTCCTATCTGATGCAAGGATCTAATCCTCTTGTTTGAGGTTACCGAAAAGAAAAGTCTTCTTTAGTAATGAAAAGCTGTGGTGCTAATCTGAGTTGGACATGGCTTACTGAGAAAGTGTATTTGGAACAATGGAATGACAAATATTAGCCAATTTTATATACATCTTCTCTTTGAAGCAGTGTGGCATTATTTCATATCTGTATTATCATTTCAGTCTGACATGCACTCAATACTGTACTCACTTTAGCCAAAAACAGGAAAACAATCTGCCTTCAGATGGAAGAACTCGGGTGATGTTTCTTTTGGACTTTATGTTTTAAAGGCAAAGCAAGGAATTTTTTTTATCTGTCTCACACATAATTAAATTAAGAAAAATTCTCACAATACAATCTGAACTTGTTTGGGAATTCATGTGAGAGCTGTAGATATGTTTTTAAAGCGGTAGTAAGAAAAGTAATACTTATGTTTTTTTTCATAAGAAGCCAGATTCTCTTTTAAAATCAATCAAAGTCTCTTTTATTTTTCTCACCTGGGACTTTGAGGATTTTGTAGATTGTGAAGAAGTATATCACATATATTATTTTTAGCTGATATCATATATATCATATATCTATATCATATATAGCTGATATAGAACTATGATCAGTTCAGCTGCATAGAATTGTGATCCTTTGCCTCTCGTTAAACTTGTTAATCACTGTCAGATTAACTATTTTTCCTTATAAATATGGGATAGATTTTCTCATTTGAACTGTTTAAGATGATGCCCATCTGAACTGGTTAAAATGATGTCCAACATGCACACCTCATACTCAAATGTGTGTAATTCTTCACTCCAACATAAAATTAAATGCGTCTACAAATTTGCACAGCATTATCAAATAGGGTAAGAAAGTGGGGGCGGGGGGGTCAAGAAGAAATGGATTTATTTGTTGAATTAATGAGTAATATAATCCAGATTTCCAACAGCAGGATTAAACACTATTATACAATTAAATAAATGTATAGACAAACCAATGTTCAGGTGCATTAAGTGAAAAAGAGCAAATACTTCCAAATGTGTCATGGTATGTGTGGCAAACAGTATACACATGGTTATTTATACTAATCCTTTGCTTGCTTACACAAGCACAAATCTCCCCCTGAATGCCTACAATTATATCTTTCGAGCAAGAGCTCTTACTGCCTTATTTTTTAAAAATGTGGGATTTTCTTCTCAGTAGTCAGAAGTAGGATGGGAACAATGGCTCTTTTTACACAACATATCTGCACGGCATCTGGCTCAACAAAGGTTGGGAAAAGGGGTTTCTTGTGGCAAGGGAACAGCAAACTTCCAAAATGTTGCAGGAATTGCTTAATTTAAATAGCTTTTTTTAAAAAAAGAAAAAAGAGTTTTAAATGGAAATACAATTTTAAATGGAAATTTTAAAAGAACCAAGAATGTAGGGAACATCATTCGGTGCACATTTTTAATTTTTTTCCATTGTCCAAAAATCTCAAATAAAGCTAATAGGAGTGTTAGGTAAAGCTGTGACCCTGAAGAATTCACTGATGGAATGGAATGCATGAGTGGCCTTGAGGAAAGAGAAGAAGAGATGCTTGCTAGAAAACAATGAGACAAAACTGGCAGGTGCTTTTGTGTCATATTAAAAAAGAAACTCAGGAAGGACCCACTGTCATTGATCAGGCAGTTAAAAGTGGCAGGTAAGAAATTTGTATTTTCAGACTTGCATGATTCTGCTAATGCAGCCTTGGAATAAAGTAGAATTTAGTGCATTGTAGTCTTGTTCCCTGTCTGGTTTACCCGGGAGATCTGACATGCTAAAGAATAGCTCCCACCTGCCCTAATGTTCCTGATTTTATAGCTTAGGTGTGAATGACAACCTGTGCTTGGCAGCTCATTTTATAAAAGCAGGAAAACTTGTTTATGCAATCTGCCTGAAAAATTAACTTTCAAACAAAACATCATAATTACAAATTATACTTGGAAATTTAAAAAACACACACACACATTGGAGAACTAAGAGTTAAGTTGCTAATTACAGTTTATTTATCTTTCTTATATTTAGTTTGGCAGTTCTGACTATCTTTTCACTGTAGAGTGTTGGAGGTCAATTAGGATTCAACTGATCCTAGAGTCACTTGACAATGATATTTATAATTAGATGGAGGGAAGTAAAGGAGCTGCTGCTTTCTCTTTCTCTCCCTCATTAGGGCTGGTTAGCTCAGCCAGTTTTATTGCTAGCTTAAAGTCAAGGAAAAGGGTCATGTGACAGTTTCCTAAATGAACTGTTTTGTAAAGTGTTGTTGCCTTTTTTTACGGATGCTTCCATCACAGCTCTTCCAGAATTCTTCCCAATTGGCAGCTGAAATGGGACATTCGTGCAGGACGCCCATCAAAAAAGGATTTTGACCACGGAGAGTCAGATGAGCAGAGATATATTTTAAAGTGTTTCTGTGCATTATCATAATTATCATTATATCATTGCAGAACAAATATTTTCCTCTTGATTACTTAACTTGAATTTGTCTTCTGAAGTTTGGCAAATTTAATACCAGGTTTTTTTTCTTCTTCTTCAGTTTAGTTGTATCTGATTCTAATTACAGATTAGTTACTTAAAAATTACTCTATTAGAATTTGAATGGCAAATATTCTACATTCCCCAACTATTCAAACATTAACCATATATTCATTTAATACACAGTGGTACATATACTTAATTTAGTTTGAATAATTGATATTTTTTAAAAAATCTAAATTTTTAAAAAGACATGCAAAGATTATTTGACTCAGACCTGCAAATGTCAGAGTCCGATTATAGTGCTTTTATTGATGCCCCAAATATCTCCACAATATTGGCTTTGCCCCACCTAGAAGGACATTAATCCTAGTGAAATTTATCATTTAAAGATAATGGAGAGGAGACTTCACAGCATCCCTTTTTAAGAATACTTTCCCATGGATTTGGATTTGGATGGATTTGAATGCAAAGGTTGAGACCATTTTGTATGTATGTTGAACTTCCCCGTACAAATGCTTGGAAGCCATCTCCTTTCTTGGACTGTATAAACATTACAAAAATTGCAAAATTCTGTGCCATCACAACTGCAATTGAAAAAATAATGATTTTGACATCAATGCCTTTCACCCCAACTCCAGCTAACCCACTTGGATTGATCTCCCATCACATATATACATTTTCATAGACATTTCTATGTATAGGTAGACAATTTTTTTAAAAAAGCAGACCTTGCACTTGCTGCAAATGCTAAGAAGAAGAAAAATCTATATACATGTGTAGACAAACAGAAATATTTCTTTTTAAACATTTAAATATATTTTATGTCATCTATATTATTTTTTCCATTTAAAATGTGTCTTATTTGATCTATGTCTATATAGCAAATATAAAATAAAATAAAAAGTGGGTACTGTTTTTGTTCATAATTAAGCTCTGTTAGATTTTAAACTGGCTCATTCCATAAATGGTGCCTTTGAAGGCAGACTTCAGACTCTGCCTTTTCATCTGAGTTGTATAAGGAAATGACATATTTAAATTCTATCCCAGATTTTGTTGGAAGATTGCTTCCTTGGCTATTTATTAGGATATGGTTCAAACAGGAATTTGGAAAACAGTCTTATTCAACATGCACTGATTCAAAAGAATCTGACTCAACTTGTCAAATCTGATGCAAGATTCAAACATATTCAGCTCCCCACTGGTAATAATCCTACAGACCATCATGGAAAAGTCACTCAATAGTTGTAAAAGTTTCACAGAATTAGCTGGAATTTTGAGAAATAGTAGACTATTTTCAGAAGTTGCCAAAATTCGGAGAAGTAGGTATCCCACTGGTTTGCTTCAAAGGCTTTAAAAATGCTGTTAACTTTAATAGGAGGAAGATTGACAGATTATTGATACAGCTGGTCCTTCTTTCGGGAGAAAGCTTGTGTCTAGGGGATTAAGCTTAAACAGTTTGTTGCAAGGATGCTTGCACAAGCAGAACTATTCCAAAGTTAGAACAATAAATTTAAAAAGGCTTGTGCATTCTCTACTATTTAGTGGAAAGCATCTATGAAAACTACATATTATACAGGGACCTTCTGATGATTGTTGGACACTGCCCAGAATCATACTCACATGGTAGGATTCAATTTTTTTTACTACTGGTTCTGTGGTTGTGGCTTGGTGGTCGTGGTGGGGTAAGGATACAGTAATATCTCCAGTCAGAAGTGGTATTTGCCAGTTCTCCAAACTACTTAAAATTTTAACAAAAAGAGTTAAAAGTAAATGAAAACTGAACTCTGACAGGAATAGGGAGTATATTATCAAGAAAGAAAGACAAACTATGTACAGACCTTAGAGTTATTTTGGAGAGCTAAATGTTCACTTTCTCTCACATAAACTAGGAGGATCATTTATGTACTGTATGTATGTATTGTCTGTAGCTAAGCCATGACTTCCCCCACATTTGGCCAAGTCAAAAATAGCATTATTTTGATGCTGAAGCAGGGGTTGGATGACGGACTATTTTGAAAGGCCTTATTGATGGACTCTACCAAGTTGAAAGTTGGTCACTCAGAGCTAACATCCAGCCAAGATAGTGGGCTTTAAACTTATCACCTTGTGATCCCATAAAACCTCTGCTCCATGTTTTTCATAAGTACCTACTTTATTCTCTGTCAGACCTGCTATCTAGTCTGTATTAATGAAAAAGGGGACACAGAACTTCAAGTTAACGTCTTGCCTATAAACTTAAAAAGCCCTGGGAGTTTATTGTGGTAAATGTAAGTAAGAGATAAGAAGATTCAAGAAATATGAGCAAACTCCAGCAACCGTAAACAAGTCCCACAACAAATATTTGCAGACTAAAATAATCCTCCAGATACATAGACTCCATCTCCTAAAATTCCTCAGCCAGCATGGCTGTTATTGAGAATTTGGAGATCTGAAAGTCTGCCCATCAACATGGCACCTAGGTTGGAGAAAGCCATTTTACAGGAAAATTTCACATATGGATAAATGGATTTAAATAGAACAAGATTTTAGGAAAAAATTGAGAAGCTGACATTAAAAACAGTTGGAAAAATAAATTCTTATTTTGAATAGAGAATTGGGAAGGAATATCACTTTGTGAAAAATCACACAAAATCACTTTCTGTATTTGTTCCACCAGAGCTTTTTAAATATGGTATTTCTCATGGATGAGAGAGAACTCAACTTTCTGAAAGCCCTGGCATCAGAGAGGTGTTTTTCTTTTACAAACCATTGTTCACCATTAGACACCAATCTCACAATCATTCAATTCTTCCTCCCATTTTGTTCATTGCCCTTGCATTTTCCATGTATGGACTAAAGTGATTTATTTTTGCAGACATATCAAAAGTCTTTTTAATGTCCATCCAAATGCCTTTTCTAAGCTGTCGAAAAATCCAAAATTCAGGCACTCCATCTTGCCTTAGAAAAACCACAGAAAGGAGTTCAATGTATGGGAGTTGTCTAAATTCTGTATGTTTCTATGGATGTACGGCACTTAATCTAGTCTTCCTCAATCTTGTGCTCTCCAGGTATGCCAGACAAGTTAGCTAGATGGCATGGGTTACAATGACACCCATTAACAAGTGTCATGACATCATCCTTTCTCTCACTTGAATTATGACATGATATATGCAAATACAAACAGGCACAGTGGCTCAGTGACTTAAAAGTCTCCAGAGAAGGTCTATACTCCGGTGGATTGAGTCCCACCACCATATGATGGAGTGAGTACCTGTTACTTGCCTCAGCTCCTGCCAAATTAGAAGTTTGAAAACGTGTAAATTCAGGTAGATAAATAAGTACCACTTAGGTACCACTTTGGTTGGGAAGATACCACCATTCCATATTTTTCCATACGCTTTATGCTACCTATAGCAGTAGCACTTAGACCAGGGGTGTCAAACTGGCGGCCCATGAGCTGCATGCGTCATGTGCAGGCAACGCCCACCCCTGCTCTGCAAAGGCAAAAAATGTCACGATACGTCACGATATGTCACATGACATAATTGAGTTTGCCACCTGTGACTTAGATTTATATACCATTTCACAGTGCTTTACAGCCCTCTCTAAGAGATTTACATAGTCAGCGTATTGTCACCAACAATCTGGGTTCTCATTTTACCGACCTCGGAAGGATGAAAGTCTGAGTCAACCTTGAGCCAGTGAGAATCGTACTGCTGAACTGCTGGCAGCCAGCAGTCAACAGAAATAGTCTGCAGTACTGCATTTTAACCACTGTGTCTCTATGCTGGCGACATGACTGTAGAAACCTCTTCAGACAATGCTGGCTCAGTGGCTTAAAGAAATGGAGATGAGCACTTCAACAACTAGTGGAGTAAAATCCTCAAGGATTCCTTTTTGTGCAAATACAAAAGGGGCAGTGTTTGCATCATGATGTCACCACACCTGCTTTAACACTTTCTCCTTTGTCTTTTTGCAGACAGTCATGCCAGCAAGGCGATTATGAGGAATGAAGTCCAATATAGCTGAAAGACAAGGCTGAACTTTTTTGCTTTTGCTTTTGACGTTTACTTTTCACTCTGTTGATGACTGATGTGGAAAGACCATTTGAGGTCAAGGATAGCTGGTTCTGGAGAGCAGATATCATGCAAGAGCATTCATCATTTGACAACTGTTTATAATCTGCCTCAGTAAATAAAAGACAGAAACACATGAGACTCAAATCTATGCTTGAGTTTGTAGTGCTCACAAGTCAGAGTATTCACTCATAGATTTGAAAGGAAAACTTGGACAATCTCAAATGAATGGTAGCATGTGTTTGGAGTCTAACAAACGTTGATTTGAATTCTCCTTTCCATAGACCCTGTGGCTTCTTTCACTGTTTGTAAGATTCTCCACTGTTCTTTCTCCCAATGCCATCAATATCCATTCTGCAAGCCCTTCCAGATGTCAAGCAAACTCCTCATTATTCCTATACCTTTGGCTTTATCTAATTTGCAATCTTGTCTTAATCAAGATTAATAAAAGGATAACATTCCTTCCATGCCACTTTCAGCATTTGCTTCTGAATACATGTGAAAATTGTACTAATAGGCTAATAATTCATTTGTCTCTCTGAAGCTAAATAATACAAATCCAGCTAGTGTTTGAATCGAAGACATCTAGACTGCCCTGGCTAAGAAATGCCTTGGTGGAAGTGATCTTGCAGTCCTTTTTGTCACCAAACAGAACCATGTCAATTCACTCAGGCATTTTCCTGGATTGTAAATGTTTCAATGTTCACAATTTTATCTACCCAGCCCATCAGAGGAGGACATAATTTGGAAAATATTAGACTGTGCAGAGATGGATAGATTGACATTAAAAATAAAGGACAAAGAAGACACAGAGTATTACTGAACAAGGAATAGATTTTACGAGTTAAAGATAAGAGGAGGAAATTAGATGAAGAAAGATTATTGTTATGTATGAATTAAATATAAAGAGTGTTTATAATTATAGATATGTCAATATAATCCATAGAATTGCATTACAAAGAGAAACTTAGTCAAAACTATTCTTTATACTATTATTGTTATCAGTATATATGTTCATATTTCTGTATGTTTTTCTTTGTTTTTCTGTAAATGATATGCCCTGACAATACACTCTATTCAAAATGTTTATGAATAAAAAAAACATATACCAAAAAAATATCTATTATCTTATTGTGACATAATTGATTCAACATAATTCTGAAATTCTGAAAGAAATTAATCATAGCTCATGCATTTACAAACAACCAGTTACGACATGGAAGCAAATGGAAGTTACAATCACATCTTATTGTTCCATTCTTGGAAACTACAGTACAATCTTTGCAAGGAACACAATTTGACACTTGGAGCTTCACCAGAGAAACTTGAGGACAGCAAGTGAAAAGTGAGGACAGGAAGGCAGAAACTGTGATTGTGATCACTGGTAGGGCAACAGTTGTGCCTCTGATTTAGCAAGAAGAGGCAACTCATTGAAGGAAGCTGAAATAGAACAACCCCGTAGAGAGTTGCTGCAGCAGGAGCCTGTATCTGGAGGTATGTTTCTCGCCTTTGACTTTCCTTTGAGGAGGGAAGACTTTTCACATTGTGTCCACTGTCTTTCAAGTCTCTGAATTAAAAATTCCAACTCAGCAAGAAGGCTTCATCCTTCATCGGGATCCATTGACTTCCCCATTGGGTTGCAGTCCAGGAGGGTTCAAGAATGGGGACACCCCTCATTAAGTCATGGTTTGTTAATGCTTGTTGGAAACTAAATGGCTTACAAGTATGGTGAAACACACAATAAAAAATAACAATAGAATGTACAAGTAGGTCTTATTTACAGCCAGTGGCAGATTAAGGCTCACTGATGCCCAAAGCACTCACAAATCTTGGTGCCCCCCTCCTTTATATATACTGTACAAACAAAATCATATTCTCAATTTTGTGGTGCCCCTTTTGGGCCTGGTCCCCTAAGCACATACTTAATCTGCTTAATGGTTAATACACCTCTGTTTACAGCTGATAATGAACCCTACAAAATGGTAGCATTATTCAAATTCTCACTTTTCAGTTTGACATTTTTATGTAATATAGCAGTGGTCCCCAACCTTTTTTGTACCAGGGACCAGTTTCACGCAGAAATACTTTTTCAAGGACTGGCAAAATCAATTCTTTCCCAATAGTAAAGGGCTTCTTTACTATTTCTTTACTAAAATATATTTTTTTATATATATTTTAATCACAATTATTCATTCTTTGCGGCCCAGTACAAAATGATCCACGGACCGGTACCGATCCGGGGCCCAGTGGTTGGGGACCCCTGGAATATAGGGTAATTGGTTCCAGCTCTATGGACATAGGCAATTGAAAATGTACATATGGATTGTATGTGCTTATTAATGAAATATAGGAGTAAAATATTATCAGAACATACTGATAACTAATTTATTCTTTACACAGTCACAGAGTGGTTATGGAAAGGAAAATAAAAATAAAAAATATTCTAAATATTATTCCTAAAACTACCAAGGTCTGCCCTTGCAGGCTGCTCAGAAATGATATGTAAAGCAGGAAGTGGTGGTAAGATTACAAATAGATCATCCTTCAGTTATTTTTATGTGGGTTTAGTGTTTTTTTTTAACTGCTTTCCACTGGATTATGACCTGCCTTGTTATCTTCCAGATAAATTGCATAAATATTTAAAATCAATCAAATGAAGAAAGGACAGTCTGAAGGATAAAATCTTATTTGAAGCCTACCTGCTATCTCCTGTTTTCTGCTCTAAATTTTTCCTCTTCCTTTCTGAGCTTTCCTTGAACAGATTTTTCCTTTTCCCTACTTTGCACACATGACAATTAGCACCTAAAACCTTCAATGGCAACGACACGCAATAGCTTCAAAGATGCATGCACTAGCCTTGCATTAACTACATTTTGGGTCATGTTAAATGTGGCCTTGCAATCAATTTATACATTGCACTAAATTGAATATCACACTATTCAAACTCACCTTAATAATGACCTACCTGAATGCAAAATTTACACCCTTTCCAATTAATTCACAATACTAACACCCTATACCTTCTGGGTATGTCATTCACACATCCCTTATTCCTAAATGTCTGCTTCAATCATCAGGTTTTCAACAGCTTTCTAAATGTTGGCTGGATTCATACAAGAGGCTCAGTTAAAGCTTGTGATTGGCAGGGTTCACACAACCTGCTAAGCCCAAAGTAAGCAAACTGCACGAGCCACTGTAACAAAACCAAAGCAAAGCCAGAAGCTCAGTTCCATGTGGTTAGAGTTCCCTCGGGTCTTCTCTTGGTGCAATTTACAAGACCAGATCCTCTAATTTGTAGATTTCCCTGCATCTGCTGGCTATTATGCAGAGCCAAAGGCACCAGTGGTCACTATAAGAAAATATGAACTTCAGAAGATCCTGATGCACAGGTCACCAAACAGAATACTATTCTGCCAAGAATAGGCAGACCTGTAATTCAAGAAGTTGGAAAAAGAAGTGTTTAATTTTCAGCCTAGTTTTGTTAGATAAAAAGAAAGACAAAAAATACTGTGAGACGTAAAGCAGGAGCTAATGGAAAAACCTTGAATATTGACAGGCATTTTGCAAATAGTTCAGAACTCGAATGATCGATCAGACAGTTCTTTATCCCACATTTGATTCCCCAACTTTTGATTTGACATAACCTGTAGAATCAAGTTGGGATTTAGCATTTAAACCAAGATTTCAAAGTGTTTTGTAACTTAAATTTTCCCCAAAATATGAAATATTAGTTATTGTGGTGGCTTATGCTCAACAGCAACCTGATAGCATATAATCATTCAATCAATCAATGCAATTTACAATATATTCAGTTGTTAAAGCTGTTATTGTTATTTTACTATTTTCCTCCTATGTATTATAGGATAATTTCTGAGTGTCTGTTCTTCCCACTTCACAAGAATTCTTTGCGATAGGTTGTCTGGGATAATAAGCAATTAGCTTATGTCATTTAATGAGTTTCATCACTGAGAGCGGGATTTGAATTTGAATCTCTCCTTTAAGTTCTGGCTTCTGCCCAAGGATTTGGGACATGACTCCCTTTCAATTCGCTTTCAGAAAAATTCCTTTCAATCCAAATTTTTAATATACCTCCCCTTTAAATCTGCTCAGATGAAGAAATCTTGCATCAGCAAACCTAAATATTCACAACTCGCACCCTCAAATTCAAACACTAGTTACAAAATGATTTATATATACATATAAAAAACGATTTTGGAGAGGCTTTAGCTTGCCGGCTTGTCGCTAGGACCTTTGGGGCACAAATTGCATTTTCATTGCCAAGATTTCCTTACGGCCATGAGAACTAGAAATTTTGAAGAAGAAAAAAAAACCCACCCTTTTTTAAAAAAAATGTCAAGGGCTAATTTTTCCTTTTTTCCTTTTTTTTTTACACCACCAAAAATACTGAATCTATTGTAAAGATAAATTTCATGGATGTGTCAAAATACTGAAGTTGGAGCCAGTTGGCTGCTTTGGCTTGCATGACCAAATGCCAGGAGAATGAAACCCTCCTTGTCTAGGAAGACCTCATGCTGAATGAGAAGCTGTTGCTGCATTATAGAAATAATTTATCTCTTCTTTTGTCTTGACTTTGCCAAGAGACAACACATTTTAGAAGACAATTGAAACCTTCCATCAATCTTTCTTCCTGTCTTTTTTTTTTTTTTTTTTGAACAACGCACTTCACCTGAGGCTGACCAAGTAGAATTCAGGTATTACGGCCCAGAAAGGTACCATCGTGGAGATATTTGGCTCAGGATGCTGGGCTAGACGGCAAGCCGTGAAGGACAAAAGGCATACAGAGTGACCGTCTGTCCGTTGACGTGTGATATCACTTTCGAGGTCTTGCTCCATGGAAAGTGGTGAAGAGGCTGTCATCTGAAAGCCGAGATGGATATACAGTGTAGACGTACCCAAGGAAGCTTTTTCAAATATGGCCCATCATGTCTTCAGTGACACAGAAAGACAGCTCCATTGCTGAAGGCCAGAGAAGACTTTTTGGGATTGACATCAGATTAAAAGTACAATTCTGAACACATTTTATGAGGAACCAATTCAGAATCTAGGGCACAGTCTTGAGTAAACATTCAAAGAATTGGGCTGTTATCATCCACAGGAAATCTCCTAGAGCAGTGGTCCCCAACCTTTTTTGTACCAGGGACCAGTTTCATGCAGAAACACTTTTTCAAGGACCGGCAAAATCAATTCTTCCCCAATAGTAAAGGGCTTCTTTACTATTTCTTTACTAAAAAAATATTTTTATATATATTTTGATCACAATTATTCATTCTTTGCAGCCCGGAACAAAATGATCCATGGACCGGTACCAATCTGGGGCTCGGTGGTTGGGGACCCCTGTCCTAGAGCTTACCCCATTCGTGGTTTTCACGGATGCCTTTCGCGATTCTTCCTCAGTGTAAAAACACCTCAAATCATACTGAAAATAGAATAGTCTCTCTACCTTTCCTCTTAATTAGGCACACATGAATTTGTTAATCCACATATAACATTTATATGAAAAGGATATAAAAATCTATTCCCATGATTTTTTGTTAGAACCCTGGTTTAGATTCAAATGTAGTCAGATAGTTTCATCTAACAATGAATTGAAATGTTTTCATAATGGCTACTCTGTGGCATGGCTTTTACTTGGATCAATGCTATCATAAAAATGAGCTGTAGCTGCTTTTCTATCTCACTTAGGAACATATATTTTTGTCAGTATGATATACAGTTCAGCATTTCCAAAAAACACAGAGCAATTTTAATAGTTGAATGATAAAAATATAAATTAAAAATGACAATGAAATGGAATGAGATCCTAGTTATTATTAGACTTATATAATGCAGTTTATTGTTTTTTGTGTGTTTTCTACCCTCTGAATTATCATAAAAATAAAATATATTTAACGATTCCCAAAATGACAGCAAGTAAGCAGCCATTTAAATAGATCTGAATCTTTTCCAGATTTGTCTTCCAAGCATCACTTAAGAAACTGTTTGTTCAGTTTCATATCAAGAGCTGCCAAAAATTTACTGCCAGCTTTGGTCTCTCATTGCAAAATAAAGTGTGGTCACTTAACAGTATATGCAAAAAAAAAAAAAAATCATTTGGTTTTGTGAAAAAAGTTTAGAGTGTTATTTTAGGTTTTTTTTTTCAGAAGTAAATTGCTATGCTGAGCTGCTAAGAATCAACTGGGTTTTGTTCCGCTTTTCATGGCTTGCAATAAATATTCTTAACTGTGGTCTGAGGGATTTACAGTCTCAAAGCTGATGCGCTGAGCTGCAGCCTACATTCATAATGTTTTTTGTAGCATAATAGACTGTCAAAACAAATCTGTTTCTATATTTTGTGTGTCTGTGTGTATGTGTGTGTGTACTTTTTGTGTGTTTCCAGCTTTGTGTCCTTCTTTTAGGACAATAGGAATTTTATTTTACACATTACGTTAAGGAATTAATAGTTTTACTGCAAATCATGTTCACTAACAATAAAAGAACAGAGGCCTCTTCTAATTTAACTTTCTTAGCAAATTCCCACTGCCACACACAAAAAAATATAACATTGAAAAAAAATCACACATCGTATCATCCCAGCAAAAGGAAAGTGAGCATACAGTACTCAGTTCCCAACGCACACTGATCTTATGCTTTTAAATTTAGGGAAGGAGAAATATAAGTAACAGAATCTGTGGTCTCATTTCTTGGGACTGTTAAATAGATCTCCCAATTTTTTTAAAAAAATACTGCACATCAAAGTAAGATTAGACTGGCTTGGTGGTACGTATAATTCAGAATAGATTGAGTGGAAAAGATTGTGTCCTGTTCCAACAGCCTGATGAGATTATTTTATTAGTTTGTTTAAGCCTCCAGAATAATAATAATAGCTCTTATGGTACTTTCAAGACAACAAAAATTATCATGGCTTGAGTAATAGGTGAATACCTGCTTCATTCCTTTCTCTCCACTTCCATTAGTTTTGTGTTATCCAATATTCCTTTTTTAGTAATATATTCCATTCAACTGATGGGAGATTGTGACGTACAGCACATAAGTAGTCCTGGACTTAC
Organism: Laticauda colubrina; assembly: GCA_015471245.1. Taxonomy (NCBI): domain Eukaryota; kingdom Metazoa; phylum Chordata; class Lepidosauria; order Squamata; family Elapidae; genus Laticauda; species Laticauda colubrina. The sequence continues at coordinate 9,546,673 of BLBF01000011.1, read as the reverse complement.
AACCACAATTGATCCCAACATTGTTGTTGCTAAGTGAGATATTTGTTAAGTGAATTTTGCCCCATTTTACGATCTTCCTTGCCACAATTGTTAAGTGAATCACTGCAGTTGTTAAATTAGTGACGCGGTTGTTAAATGAATCTAGCTTTCTCATTGATGTTGCTTGTCAGAAGGTCGCAAAAGGAGATCAGACGACTCTGGGACACAGCAACGGTCATAAATATGAACTTGTTGCCAAGCATCTGAATTTTGGTGACATGATCATGAGGATACTGGAACGGTTGTAAGTGTGAAAAATGGTCTTAAGTCCCTTTTTTCAATTCTGTTGTAACTTTGAATGGTCACCAAATGAATTATTGTAAGTCAAGGACTACCTCTAATATATTTCTTGAACTGTGTGCTCCCAGAATATTCTTTCTTAATGCCTCCACCTTTATTTTGGCTGTACTCTGCCTCTTGGTCCAAAGATTTCCTCAGGTTTATTAAACACATTAAATTCTTTATTGCAGTGTCAAGAGCCAAAAAGAAATGTAGAGGGAAAATAAAACAGTAATTACGCTGGGCAGCAATATGACACCCAAAATGAATCGTATCTTTTAAAAATAGTCTTTACTTTGAATGAAAATATTTTAACTTAGACAGAACAAAATGTACTAAATAGTTATCAGTCAGGCTTCCTAAATAAACAATTCAACAACTGATAGAATGAATTTTGAGTATGAAACTGGGAGAACGACAAAAATCAATAAGTTATAATAAAAAAAATAAAACAAAGTAAGTAACCTGTGCTTTCTGTTGGCTTGTGTGGTCCTGGACTTTGGTTTCTTATGTTTGAGAAATGAGAACTTGCTCCAAATCTTGCTGAATTGTGATTAGGCATTTGTGATCTCTTTGTGGAGGCATAGCTCCAATATAATTTTGAATTTGATGAGGCTCATTTGACCCAGCTTCTAGACTGTGGGATTGAAAGCTGCCCTAGTGATCCTTTAGACAAAACAGCATTGCAAAATAAAGAGAAAACACCACTATCCTGTTTCTTTCTGTATCATCTTACTCAAAATACACTTTCCCTATTTTTCCTGCATCCAAGGAAGGTTGGGTCAGGAATAGGAAGCCACCAAGAAACAGCAGGACTATAACATGGAAATTCAAAATACATCCAAGAAAGAAGCACCAACATATCACTTTTATAACACTGCCAGGAAATCTGCATGTCCATGAAGTCACTAGAAGGTGAGTTGAGATCCAGCGGAGACTTCACTTATTAAGATCTCTCACTTGGAACACATGCACATCATCACTGTTTTCATCCTTCCATCCTCAATAGGGTTTGAAGGAAATCCATGATTGGCTTGACTTTTGCCCATGTGAAATGGGAGAGGAGAACTGACAAACACTCCCCCCCCCCCAAATTAAATACAGTTTTTGAAGGGAGTGACAAGATCTCCATTGGATGCAGCTCTTGTAGGATTTGAAAATTAGGAATGAGGATCAGACAAAATGAGACAAGAAGTCCTTCCAATGGCAAAGGGAGCTGCAGTTTCTCTCTAAGAAAATTCTCTAGCTTTGCAGCTGCTCCAACTGCACTCACCTGGAAATAAATCCCTCTTATCTCTCACAACACTGATATTGTGGAAAGGAAAGCTTTTTTCAACCAGACTGCTGCAGTGGAAATGCCCTTTGAATGGTGATCTTGACTAACTGAGGTATCCTCTAGGGTTGGATGAAGTAGGTGATGGCCAGCCTTCTCTGCTCTTAAATGTGTGTGTGTGTGCACAATTGTATAGAAATTCATGATTTTGCTTTAACGTGATGATGTTTTCTTTAACATGACTTAACATCATGTTAAAGTGTAGGGCTGGCCTTGCCATTAGGCAGATCTCCTCAAGACATAGATTTGTGGAATATTCCAAGGAAGGAAAATGGTGAGCTATTTAATTTATGATTATACTGCCAAGAACAAGAAGGGATAGAAGTGGGATTTCTGTTTTTTGTGTCCCAAATAAACCCAAGGAGAGTGGAAAACCAAATTACACTTCACTCAATGGGCCAACCTTCTTTCCACAGCATACTATTACCACCAGAACTAGCTTTCTTAGTCAAGAAATTCGTGGGCATTCTGTTTCTCAATATTATTATTTCTAGGGGAAGGGAGAAATAATTTCTAGATAGAATGTTGCTCTCAGATCTAGCACATTGCTTCTTGATTATTTTAATGCTAAAAATACACAGAGTGGGTTTGGAGTGATAGGGACCGTACCCTCCACCTCCACAAACATTGTGCATATCACCCCATCTGCCACCCCAAATGCTAAGTCTTAGCAACATCACTGCTTTCCAACATGGTTTATTATTCAAATTTCCACAGAAAGAGGAATACAGGAAACCCAGGGATTTCAGACAGATTAAAGGAGCAGAAGTGGAAAAAAATGGATCCAGCCATTCTTCTGAGGCTGGATTGCCACAAAAATAGTTAAGTGACTCCAGCAATCAGATTTCTGGTAGATGCTGCAAAATAGAATGTAGAGAAGGGAGCACCTCAGTTCAAAAAGGCGAAAGATATTTCTGTAGGCTAAGAGCATATGGCAGAAGAAAGAAAGCTTGGGGGTGGGGGGAAGGATGGAGAATAAAATGATCATTTAGATTGTGAAATTGTCACAAACTGTGACTACTAGGATCTGATCCCAGTTTTCAGAATTTGGTGAAGGTGGATGGGGGTTGGGTAGGTGGGAGGGAGAGGAAGAGATGCTGTTGGAAAAATATCAACTGCTAATAAATGTTAATGGAGGAATTAGTGGATTAAGAAACTGAGTTGAAGCAGCTATTGGCAATGTCTATCCTTGAGCATCTTGTCAAAATAGTTTCATTTTTGTAACCAATGCGAGATCCTTCAGAACTGGCTCCCAGAACTGTGTTATTGAAGACTCTTCCTATATGATATGCTCTAAATAGTTCTTGAAACTTCAGTGGAAGTCTTTTTCCCCCAAAAACTTAACTTTTCCCACTGGGTGTGAATTGGTTTTATCAGACAACACCTTTTAAAATAAAGGAGTTAAGGAGGGATGCAAACACATTCACTTGCTTTGTCAATTTCCTCCCATAATAGAAAACTCCTGGCTCTCGTGAGAATGAAAAGTTGGCCAAAATTATAATTCAATGTGCTTGATATAGTACAAGAGACAGAATACTGGGTTCTTAGGACTGCCACCTGCTCTTTAGAGGCATAGTCCGTCTGGCTTGTTAAAGCAGCCTGGCAGGTGTTGGGTGACTGGGTTCTTAATACTTCTTTGAACTGTTTCTTTGCTTCTTAAGGAGCCTCTGGTCACCCACTCTGCAAGAAATCATTGCTGGATAATATTTGTTCAATGTCTAACCTTCCTTTTGGGAGGAAGACGATTAAAAAGTTGTGCACTAGCTTCAGAAGACCTTTGAAGCAGGGGTAGGAGCCTACCGGCATAACAACTGGTTCTCTTTGTGCGTATGCGCACCAAATGTGCACTGTGCGTGCATGCACACTACACACACATGTGCGCTACTTACAAATTACAAAGTTCAGCAAGCATTCACCTGCTCCAGCTGATGAGTGGCACTCAGCTGTGCCGCGCAAAGCAGCTGAGGAGGAAAAAGCACAGACTAAAGGACAGCCTAGAGCCCAGGTGGGCAGGTGGGCCAAACAGATGACCAGAAGATCGTTGCAGCAAACCAGTTTGGTGTCAGCTGCTCTACGGAGCTACTGGTTCTATAGAACTGGGCCAAACCGGTAGAATCCCATCCCTGCTTTGAAGACTTGAAGACTATCTGGTTCCTAGTCCAGACTAGTCACGGGATCAGGATATTCCAAGATGGCTTTATCATTGTGGTTAATATTGCTTTCTCCTGTACTTTGTAATTATATTTTTAATTGTGACTTTTAAAATTATTGTTTTTATATATTTATTGTTTAATTTTATGGTATGTGACCCAGAGTCATTTTGTGTGAGATTGGCAATCATATAAATTTTGGTGGTATATAGCTGCTTGTACCTAGCTTCACAGGTCATTTTATGGTTTGCTTAACACTGATTTTTAATAAACTACACTTATCATCCATTTTAGAAACCACAGTGGCTATATTCCCCCAAAATGCCACTTAAAATCAAATAAACTACTTGAAGTCTTAGCAAGACTGGAGTAGATAACCTACAAAGTCCCTTCTGACTCTGTTTTTCTGAAAGAAGAAAAGAAAAATGAACCCAGGATAAAGTTATAATTCCTACTCAGCCATTATGAACTTGGGGTGGTTTATATAAAAGAGGGTGGCATTATTCAAAAGACTATTGAAATGTGTAAAGTTAAATAGACCTAATAAAAAGAATGTCAACTAAGTTGTTGAAAAATTCATTAGCAGGAATCATATCCACTCTATGAAATGTCTCAAGAATTCTTTGCAGTTGGCAAAGTCAAATTAAGCTGATGACAAGGTACCTTTGTCTGTGCCAAAGTAATTGATTGGCAAGAGGAGTGGAAGGTAAGGTCTGTATCTGCAAAATCCCCTAAAAACAAAAACCTGTGCAGACAAAGCACTGTATTAACTCTCCCAGAATCTATGCATTGACAGTTTCAAAAACAGTTCCACAAAATAAAATTTGATACTGAGTGATCAAAATACAAATCCAGTTAAACTCTTTTATGCTCGCAGTGAAATAGGAAAATAAATCTAAATTGGACTAAATTAATGCAGTCAAAGAAACAGTGATTTGAAGTGAAATAAATGCACCTTTGCTCACTGATGGAAGTATTTTAATTTGGGAAACTAAAATTTTGAGGTAGCTAAGAGTGAAGGTTTCTCAAAGTAGAAATGGCAGCTACTAACAGTCCTCTAGGTTTAAGGCCAGGAGGCACTAGACACAACTTCGTTAAGCTTGGGAAAAAGAAGTATAGTGAGGTGTAACCTTAGGGTGGATTGAGAGCAATCAACTCTGTCAATGGCTTTTCTTAACAAAGGAATCTTTGCAGTAAAGATGCTTCATACATTACTGATTCTTATCTATGTCCTGTGTTGGAGACCCTTAAGCTAACCATGAGCTTGGAACAGTGTTTCTTAATCTTGGCAGCTTTAAGCTGTGTGGACTTTGCCTGGGGAATTCTGGGAGTTGAAGTCGACATAGTTTAAGATTGCCAGACTGGCCTAGAGGCTAGTCAAGTGTTAGATTCTGCAATGCTTAACATGGAGCTTTGTCTTTATTTCCCAAGCATCCAGGAAATTTTGCTGAAATATTCTCTATAAACGTAATACCACCAAGCATGCTCCGTGAGGGTGCAGGGCATTGTAATTGCGGACAAAAGGAACTCTTGTACCCTTGAAGTTAGGATGCCATGAGATTCCCCCAAAGAATAGGCAATGGGGAGGTAGTGATAATATTATCTGGAGAAGAAAAACTCTGAACATTTGCTGTCACCAAACCCAATCATTTTCCAGAGGGTTTTCTATAGGTTTAGCCAGTGTAATGATGCAGTTAATGATGCTAGACTGGTACCAGGAAGACCCAGGTTCAAATCCATCCTCACTTCGGGAAGGTCACTAAGTAATTTGGGGACAGTTGCTCGCTCTCTCAGCCCAAAATGCTTCACAGGGTTGATATTGAGGGGAGAAATGGAAGTGCTTATACAATGGTGGGATTCAAAATTTTTTACAAGCAGTTCTGTTGGCATGGCTTAGTGGGTGTGGTTTGATGGGCATACCAGAAGAAGGATACTACAAAATCTCAATTCCACTACCGGTTCTCCAGAACTAGTCAGAACCAGTGGTGAGATTCAAATAATGTAACAACTGGTTCTCTGCCCTAATGATTTCTTCCAACAACCAGTTCACCAAACTACTCAGAAAGTTAACAACTGGTTCTCCCGAAATGGTGCAAACTGGCTAAATCCCACCATTGGTCAGAATCTGCTGAATACCACCTCTGGAGTGCTATGTGAACCTCTGAAGGAAAGACAGGATGCACATCAAATAAATGCATAAATGGAGGTGAGAGGAAAACCTCTCTCTGTTGAATTTTGGAGAGCCACTACCTGAGTTGTCTGAAATAATTATCCAGCTTGGTAAAAGACAGCTTATTATATTCTACTTTAAATATGCTGAAGTACATTGTGAGACATAATAAGATCAATGGAAACTAATGACACTACAACACTGCTTGGCATTCTGTTCTTATTAAATTATCAAGAAGGGCAATTATCTGTTATTTTAATCTATTTTGAAGAAGATTCTTTATTTTATTACCTTTTTAATGATCTATTTTGTGGTGCGATCCAGGCTGTGAATAATCAGCCATCCCAACTGTAAATAAACAACAGATTAAGTCTTCCACTGATCAGATAATCTCATATCAGATTTTAATACCATGTGAAATATAATAAAATAAACCAGAATGTTGATTCATGATTACAAACAGTTAGAAGAGAGCAGTTGTAATTATAGATGACAATATCTTTGCCTTATGCCTTATGCCTTATGCCTTATGCCTTACACACACACACACACACACACACACACACATATATATAAATATGTGTGTGTGTGTGTTTTAAGTTTTCATGGGTACTTACATGTATGCTGTTCAGCTTCCTTCGGGTATTATCCCACGTTATTGTAGTTGTGCTTTTAAAGTTGTAGCAAT
>BLBF01000011.1:9515629-9529958 GCA_015471245.1 Laticauda colubrina | reverse complement strand
AGAAAGAAAGAAAGAAAGAAAGAAAGAAAGAAAGAAAGAAAGAAAGAAAGAAAGAAAGAAAGAAAGGAGGAGGGAGGGAGGGAAGGAAGGCCAGAAGGCATGAAGGAGGGAAGGAAGGAAGGAAGGAGGGAGGGAGGGAGAGAAGGAAGAAGCCTTCAGATGATTACTCTTGAAATGGTTTTCTTAGAATACCAAGGACTGTCAGAAAGGCAGTCAACTAGTTCTTTCCTTTTGATTATATTGTTCCACTAAAGACACTGTTCGATGATATCTTTTTTATGCCTTCCTTTCTTTCCTAGCTGAAGAATAAGAAGAATTACAAGAAGAGAAAACCTAAAAGAATGAAAATCTAGAAGAGAAATATATACAAAATATATACAAATATATACAAAAATTAAATAAGAGCCAGCTGGACCTAAAATTAACTGGGTGGCCATTGGGCCAACCATTGTCTCTCAGAACCTGCCCAGCTGAGTATGAGGACATAGCAGAAGACATAACTTTTTCCAGTATTCAAGATATCCCATCCATTATGTTTTTGCTGGGTTTTGCCTCCAGCCATGAACTCAGCTAGCAAGAAGGCCTCACTCATAAAACTCCTTTTTTAGTGAGATACACTGTTTTTTATGATTGGAATGGATGTAAGAGATTTTCAGTTTAATAGCAACATTTTCAAGTAAAATACAAAATTTAAAATGAATCTAAATAAAGAACTAAAATAAAAATAACCCCTCCAAAGGAAAATCAATTTAAAGAAAAATGTATTTTAATTTTTAATATTTCACGATAACAAATGTATCTGGAAGCGAATGAATCCTGCCATTAAAGATATTCCAATGTATTTTTTTAAATGATTGGCTCTCATTATTTTATTGTATATTTTCTTGATTTAGTCTTGTAATTGAAGAATAAATGAATAATTTGAATGAATATGAAGAGGGAGAATACATTTCTTCATAGACACTTTTGGTATGAAAACATTATCACTTTTACATTTATTCATTGTAAATTGTTTGGCATTTTGGCTTACCAATGTACAAATGCATATGTAGGTTGAAGGCAATAATAGAAACATGCAGTCTATCTTGGAAGTGATCCGTGAGAACAGGGATTTGCACTAATCACAATTAAGGGAGCAGACAGGAGCAATCCTATTAAAACTTTTTTTAAATTAGCAGTTTTAAGAATATCTATTAAAGTGTGAGGCATTCTTTGAAATGGGAAAGATAACTTCGAAACAAGTTATCTCATTTAAATACAACTCCATTCTGTATTTCTTGTCTGTTTGTTCATTTATCAGTTCTAAGGCTGGTTTTTCTATCTGTTGTCCTTCATTTGGTCATCTTTAATTTTTAATTTTATTCCTATCTTTTTCTACTGTGCTCCTTCACTTTTACTATTAGAGCTTTAATTTATTATTACTATCAGAGTGGTGTCATCAGCAGAGTAACATTTCTTCCTCCACAGAGCTTCCAGTCTCCACAGAGCTTCCAGAGATCCAGTCCAGGATCTCTTAATAAATATTCAACATTTAGGATGAATAGGTAAGGGGAAACCATACAGCCTTATCTCACTCCTTTGTCAATCAGGAGCTTGCCTGTTTCAGCATGTTCTCTCTGTACAGGTAGGCCTTGATGTACAACACGGTTAATTTAGTGACCATTCAAATTTCAATGTTACAACAGCACTGAAAAAAGTCACTTATCACCATTTTTCACACTTATGACCATTGCAGCATCCCCAGGGTCATGTGATTTACTTTTGCATGCTTGACAACTGACTCACATTTGTGACCATCGCAGCAAGCAAAGTCAAAGGGGGAAGCCAGATTCACTTAACAACCGTGTTACTAATTTAACAACTGCAGGGATCCACTTAACAGTTGTGGCAAGGAAAGTTGTAAAATGGAGCAAAGTTCAGTTAACAAAATCCTCATTTAGCAACACAAATTCTGGACACAATTGTGATCACAAGTCAAAGGACTACATGTACTATGGTTTCCTTATATATGTTCCTAATGAGGACAATTAGATGTTCTGGGATTCTCAATTTCCTAAGCACACTGCACAATTTGATATGAGTGACTCAACAGAGATCCTTTCTGTAGTCAATGAAGCACCTCCTGACTTCTTTTGGTGGTCTTTGGCTTTCTCAGTTATCTAAAGTGCATCAGAAATAATGTCTCGTGTTCCTCAGCCTCCTCTAAAAGCAGCTTGAATATCCAGCATCTCTTTTTTTACCCACCTAGAAGTCTAATCTGCATTAGATGATTTGCAGATTTGTGAAGATAGATAGAAGACAGAATTCTTTATTGGCTAAGTGTGATTGGACACACAAGGAATTTGTCTTGGTGCAAATACTTTCAGTACACATAAAAGAAAAGAAAAGAAAGAAAATAAAAGATATTGAAATTAGAGATATTGTACAATGCTCTGCATATTCTGCGACACCTTTTAAAAATTTTGTTTTTTTGGTATTTAAATTAATCTCTTCTAATAATCTGTTGGTCCATATGTCGTTCTTCAGATTTGTTGGCCTGGCTTGGTTAGAATCTTTACTGTTTTTATTGCTTGCCAAAGTCCTCTTGGCATTTCATCAGTGTCTGTAGCCTTTTGGTCTGGTAATGGTGTCAAACTTGCCATGTGATGATGTATCATGACTTTCCCCCCTTTGCTAAACCGGGGTGGTTGGGGTGGGCGTGGGATCTGGGTGAGGGATCTGGCCCATGGGCCGCGAATTTGACACCTCTGATGTAACTCATCAACCTCTTCTTCCACACCAGTGGTTGTAGCATAAACTCAAACTATTGTGATAATAAGGAGTTGTTTTCAAAGTCTAATTGATATTGCTAATTAACTGTAAAAGCCACAGTGTTTGTTTTTAACGTCCCTGAGTAATCAACAGTGTGGCCTTCTGACTGAAAGTGTCCAATCCCACTCTATCTCAATTTACCGATGCCAAACAAGTCGGTTTGCAGTCATTTTGTTTCATCTTTCCTTGTGTTGAATTTTTCACATGTTGATACTTCTTATGTTCCACTCCAATTCTGTCTGACACTTTGATTTTTTTTCTCTCCTGTACGGCAACATCGGCAACTAGACATCCCAAAGGCTTTCATTTAGTGAGGTCATAAACAGTATTAATACTTTGAAAGATCCCCAGCTCTTTGTCAGTAAACGTGTTGCGTGCCATCCAAACTCAAGGACGTATTATTTGGCATTATATTGTCAATCATTTGATATTTTCTTTCTATTTTATATTTTCTATAATTTGGGGGGATAAAAATACAGAAAGAGCTTACCATTGTCTTCTGCTTTGCAATATTAATTGATGTCTTTGCCATTATCCTTAAAATGTCTACAATACAACCTCCAGCATCTTCCTATATCCATGATGGCAAATCTATGGCACACATGCCAGAAGTGGCATGCAGAGCCACTTGTGCCGGCATGTGAGAGGGCACCTGGAAGACCCCCACTGCGCATGTGTGTGCGCTGCCTGCCAGTTGATTGTCGTGTATCTAGCACATGGGCGGAGGGTGGGGGAGACGTGTCCACATGTGCAGAGACACGCAGGGCACACATGAGTTCTCACACACATGTGCAGAGACATGCGGGATGTGTGGGTGATCCCATGCACAGAGATGTGCAGCATGCAGAGGATCATGCATGCATGCGCAGGGAACATGGAGGGGCTCACATGCATTGCCTTCTGGGCAGGGGTGGGATTCAAAATTTTTAACAACCAGTTCTGTGGGTGTGGCTTAGTTGGTGGGCGTGGCTTGGTGGTCATGTGACTGAGTGGACATGTTATTGGCTGGGTGTGGCCAACTCAATATCACATCGAGGCATGCATCTCCTCACCTGGCCTCTCATGACTGTAGGGATGCTGCAACAGTCATAAGTGTGAAAAATGGTCATGCATCACTTTTTTCAGTGCCGTTGTAATTTTGAATGGTCACTCCACACAAGCAAAGTACAAGCAAAGGAGGAAAAAAAAGCCTTCAGAGAAGTTCCAGAGACAGGCAGTCTAGTCCTGCCAAGAATGTAATAAGGGCTAACGGAGAGTCAGTTTCTGTAAACAACACCAGAATGTTTCCTTCCTGACTTCCTTACAGGATTAGACCAGTAATTTCTTCTAACAACCAGTTCTCTGAACTGCTTACAATGTTAACAACCGGTTTTAGTAAATAGATGTGAACTGATAGAATCCCACCCCTGCTTCTGGGTGCTGGCACGCAAGCATGTGTGCAATTTTCAGCATGGGAACCCAAAAAGGTTAGCCACCACTGCCCTATATTGTTGTGGCCTTAAAGAGATTTCTGCTTGTTTTAGCTGGATAGCTCAACTTAATTTTATGCCTTGGTTGATACTGCTGGAATATTTAATCTTGATATTCACTCCTGACATTTTTCACTGATCCTACACCGATGTACTACTATCCTATTACAATGATGCAGCACAGCATTACTTTTTTGGGTTGGGGCGGTTATTATTATTACTTACTAAATCACAATTTTTTTGCTAAGTTACTAAAAAACAGAGAAAATAAAACCTTGTCCGAGTTGATACTTTTTCATTGAGAAGAAGGTCAGTAGTTTGATAAATGGAGATAATAAATATTTGAAGGCACACCTCTTCTACAGTTGTCAAATCTGAGTGATAAAAATCTGGATGACTACTGGATGACAGCCAAGAGTTGAATGTTTACTGCAGTTTAGTGGTGATATGGATTTTTTGACCCTTTATTTGGAGATAACGTCCTTAAGAACCCTCACAACCTTTTGGACCTCAGGGACCACCAAACTCATAATTTTAAATCTCACGGACCATTAATATGAATCCAACATGCTGCTCGCTGAAGTGCCTGGACTCCCACTGATGGGATGGGGTCCTTCAGGCACTTAGCTTGGTTGCCTGTTTCTGCAACCTTAAATACTTAAAGAGTCATTTGGATCCGTTTCCCACAGAAAACAAAACACCAGGATCTCTCATCTCTCTCTCTCTCTCTCTCTCTCTCTCTCTCTCTCCCGCGCCCTTCCCCTCAAGGAGCTTCTCATCCTCCTCTTCAGAAGCGCACACACGCAAAGCATTCACCACCCCTCTGGCACCCACCCAGCCTCCTCCTCCCCACTGGGCATGTGAGTGCTTTTAGCAAGGAGGAAGAGAAGCTCCTGAGGGGAGGGGTCGAGCCTCCCCCTCACACCATCTTCACCTCAGGGTATCGCTGGCAGCTGCTTCCTGTGGCTCAGGAGGTATGCACTCTTCCCTCTGCTGCTCGGCCTCCTTGATGCGCTGAGGCAGGAGGTAGCAGCCATGACACGGGTTTGCTAGGAAGACTGCAGGATTACCCCACCTCTGGACATCAGATTCCCACCACCCAGCACCAGTTCAGAGGTTCCTTTGCCCCCACCCCCACGCAGGCCAGGGAACACCCAGGAAGGGCTCCAATGCCATGATCTCCTGTGCACTACCCTCCCTACCCGCACACATTGGTCCATCTGCTGCCGGTAACACCCTGTTTCAGATATGGATGCACTGCGGCCCACCAAAATTTTTTCATGGACCACCAGTGGGCCATGGCCCATCGGTTGGCAACCACTGCTCTAAATAGTGGAATAACAGTGAATATTTTTTTTTCCTGAGCTTTGGTGATGTTTTACTGAAATTTTAAAAAATATCAGGTTAAAAAATAAAAAAGGGATAACACAGCAGTGGAAATGTTTTCTTTTCAACAGGAAGCCTTAACAAATTAAATATTAAGGTGTGAAAGAAAGAAACAGAGCTCTATATAATCTACCTATAATAAGGATAAGGATTTAAAAAAAAAAAAAAGCCAAAAAGTGCCTTTTCTCAAAAAAGGGTCTATTTTGAGAAAATGTAACAGCACAATTGTGAAACAGAGCATAAACAAATCCCAAAGCAGGAGCAGCATGATAAATGGGCTCAGATTTTGGCTAAAAAAAATCCTGAAAGAAACTCAGAAATGATTATAGAGTGTGGAGGCTGTTTGTGCAGGGATAACAATGTACACTAGGGGGCAGCCTTTAACTGATAAGATCAGATTATGGTAAAATCTGTACCATCTGATTTCAATTAAATGCTGGCCCAGAAGGCAATTATTCTTCCTGTGCAATTTCTAGGAGGGGGAAAAATGCTTGCAGAAATTGTTGAATCAGCACACTCTCACAGTTGCAAGGATGGGAAGGAAAAGGTCTTGCATAACATTAGAATCTTTGCACATGGACAGAAAGGAGGAATATATGTGGCATTTTTGTATGCTGTAAAAACACAGCACAAATTATTTCCAAGTTATAGAGATGGGGTTCAGGCAGTTTTCCTTCCTGTAAAATTCTTAGTCAAAAGGGAATGCTGAAGTTCACATTTTTGGCATGCTGTTATATCTGGCGTGGGTTGGAAGGGAAAGGTCATTAAAAGACTGTCGCAGTCTTGTGTTGCCACAGAAATCATTAACAACTTTATTTATTACCTAGCTGAAATAGCTTGGCAGGCAGCATATATCCTTGTCTGAATAATAAAACTAACTGGAGGAAAAAACAAGAAGTTTGGAGATGCGGTTGTGATCCTTCTGTTAATGGTCTATAGCAATAATAATTTCTAAATTCCAAATTGGGTTGACTCCTGAAATCCAGATTATTGTACAGCAGTAGAAAATATTTGAAAGTGTACTCCTTCTTTGGCTGCCAGATCTGGGTAACAAAAGTCCAGATGACTATTAGATGACAGCCAAAAGTTGAATATTTCATTCTAATATTTTCAGACCCCTCATATCCTGAACATAAAACTGTTTCAATTCCTACCCTCAAAACGACGCAATAGAGCACTGCGCACCAGAACAACTAGACACAAGGACAGTTTTTCCCCGAACGCCATAACTCTGCAAAACAAATAATTCCCTCAACACTGTCCAACTATTTACAAAGTCTGCACTACTGTTACAATTACTTCTCCCATCCTTCCTTTCACTTGTGACTGTATGACTGTAACTTTGTCGCTTGTATCCTTACAATTTATATTGACAGTTTTCTAGTAAGATTTGATTGCTTATTGTACCCTATGACTATTATTAAGTCTTGTACCTTATGATTCTTGACTCTTGATGAATGTATCTTTTCTTTTATGTATACTGAAAGTATTTGCACCAAGACAAATTCCTTGTGTGTCCAATCACACTTGGCCAATAAAGAATTCTACTCTGTTCTGTTATATATGATACTACGGATTTTTGCACTCTTTATCTGGTATCCCTTCGGTACAGTATTCTGTTCAGATGTTCTGTGTTTTCTGGAATAAGACACAGGTCAGAAATATATTACTCAACCAGGTGACTGTTGAAACAGTTATTAATAGTGTTGTGCTCATATTTGCCATCTTTGGGAGAGAGACAGTACATTTTTATTTTCAAGTTTATTCTTTTTTTTTTTCTTCTCTTTATGTCTTTGTAGCTAATGGCATGTATTCGATGCTTTCTTTCCCAAGACCTTTTGCTATTGTGGCATTCCAGACAACTGAGGGGGGTTAGAAGTACAACTCTCAGATTCCCCGATGAATTTACAAATTAGATTGGCTTTCACTTCAGTTCTATTTTTTTTCTTTCAATTTCTTACAAATTTCTTGTCATACTAGTGAAGGAACCAAAGCAACCAGACTGGGACACAAACATCTCGACAGAAGGAGCTCTAAGGGGATAGTGGTGACATCTCCTTTGGCCTCAAGCAGAAATGAAGTCAGAAGAAAGGAAAACCACAATTGCTGATCACCCAGCTCATTCCCTGGCTTAGTCTCTTCAAAGATGCTGCTGTGGGACTCAATTTGTAAGAATAGTTTTGGGTTTTGAGTGTCTGGCTGATATGTGTAAAGGTATATGCATACTGTACATATATATGGCCAACTAGGTTGCCTAAAAGCGCATAGCAACTCAGCCACTGCTGCTGGAAGTAGGTAAAGGGGAGAAAGTGGAGAGGAGAGAATGAATGAGTAGACTGGCAGATCCTCTGGTCCTTCTTCCATCTCAGTTGGCCAGTCTCCTTGTAGTGATTGCCAGGAGCCTATTTCATCTAGTGGGAAAACAGTGTTTGTCTGAGTTGATGAAACAATGCCCTTTCTTCAAAGTAATCTGTGTTATATGTCCTCTTCTTCCTTTGAGTTCTTCTCTTATTTGTCTCCCTCTTAAACTTCACTGCCTGATTCCTGATTTTGAAATGCAGCAATTTATTTATTCATTCATTCATTCAATGAATCAAACATTTACTCATTTTGAGTGTGGCAGAAACTTTATAAATTAGTTAGGAGTTTATTGGATGCCTCAAAGAACTCTGGGCAATTTTCTTTCTGTCTGTCTCTCTCTCTCTCTCTCTCCTTCCCTCCCTCCCTCTCCCTCTCCCTCTCTCCCCCTCTCTCACACACACACTTAAATGAATATGGCCACCATTTCAATGTCATAATTCTGGGAGGCAAAGAGCAATTCAAAAACATAAAATAACAATAACTCTCTCACACACACCCTAAATAGATAAATGGTAGTCATGTTAAAAGCCATCAATGCAACAATCTTATGGCTCTGTCACATATTCCAATCCCCATGCCTGGTAATATAACCAGGTCTTCAAAGCCGTATGAAAGGCCACCATGGTTGGGTCTAATCAGGTCTCCTGTGAGAGGGACAATGTCCCTAAGAGCAGATGCTGTTGATCAGATGATTGTTAGATCGCGGGGGAAAAAAAGAGACTTTCAGCTCTTTATTAGGTTCCTGGAATCAGTCTAACTGCGGAGCCATGGCAGCCTTTTTCATAGCAGCTGCTCGCGGCTCGCGGCCAATGATGGATCCTTGAATTCCTTGCCGCTCAGGCAAACTAATCACAGGGCGGCAATTGTTGACCAATCACCGTCACTTGAAGAACCAATCATATTGCTGTATTTGTGGACCAATCAGAAAAGGGTATTTCAAGTATGCTAATATAGAACAGCCCTCCCCAATTGGTTTAGTCCAACCTACGTTACATAGTCATGTAAGTAGGCAGGGCTTTTATGGTGTCTACTTGACCTGCGCAGCTCAGTTGTGTTGTTGTCTTCAGCTGGTTCAGACGGGATCGCTGTTTTTCCTGTCCTTCTCTGTGGAACCTCCTGGAAGGTAGAGTCGGCCATGCCGCTCCTGCCCGGTCTATCTGGGCTGGTAGAGCTGGCTCAGCCGCTCCCTTCCGGAGTGGCTTCTTGTTTTTCTGCTGCCTGTTCCTCGAAGTCATTTCCAGGTAAGTAATTGTGGTTTCTGGGGTTATTGATGAAGTTGGTTAGTGGGTTGTTGTTAGGGTTTGTTGTGGTGTTTCTTCTGCCAGTGGAGGGTCTCCCCCTCCCCTCTTATTCGTGTCTGAGGGGTCTGCCCCCTCTCTGGTCTGGTCATGATTATTATTATTTTTTCATGTTTGCTGTGGTTCTGATGTGTGTGTGTGTTCTTTTTCTTCGCACCTGGATTGTTAGTGTTTCTTTCTACTGTTCATGACCTCAGTTGATCTATGTGTCTCCTCCAGCTTCTTCCATCTGCTGTTTCTAGTCTGTATGACCTGGGTCCTGTTACCTGGGTTATTGTTGCCGGTATCCACAGTGGGTGTCCCGTGAGATTTTTTGCGTAGACCTGGTCCCCTGTTCCGAATGTGCGGTGCTTACTCGAGGAGTCTGCTGGTTTTTCAGGGCTGTAGGTGGGATGTGATCTATTTAGGTGCGATCTTAATTTTCTGCCCATCAATAGTTCTGCTGGGCTTTTATTTGTTGTGGTGTTAGGTGTGATGTGTTATATGGTTAGCATTTTGTAGATTTTTTCTTGTAAGTCCCCCGTGTCTAGCTTCTCTATAGTCTCTTTCATATACCAGACCATGCATTCCGCCTGCCCATTTGTAGCCAGCCGACTTGACGCTGTCAAGGCATGCCTTATGCCATGTTCGGCGAGGAACTTTACAAATGTCAATGCAGTGAACTGCGGCCTGTTATCTGAAACCAATTGATCCATCAACCCATGTGTTGTGAACAGCTTCCTCAGCTGTCTGATGATGGCCTCTGTTGTGGATTTCATGATGCTTACCTCTAACCAATTTGAGTAAGCGTCTACTATTATTAGAAATGTGTGTTCTTTTGTCGGCCCTGCAAAATCTATGTGTATTCTTGACCAGGGTCCCCTTGGTGTTTCCCAGTCGAGCATAGGTGCAGCAGGGGGTGTAGGTCTGGATTTTTGGCATTGAGTGCACATTTTCACCCATCTCCCAATATCTGGGGCCATGCTGACTCCAAATTGCGGTCTTTTGCATCTGAATGCCCCCCTGTTAGTCACAATTGTTTGTGCCTCCACTGTTTCGGGGTCGACTGGCGATTGCTGGTACATTTGTACAAGGTCGAGCTTTGCAAAGACCTTGCCTTCCCCCATTGAATGTAACAGATGTTGCACCACCGGAACGGGGTATGCGCTTTGTTGTAGTGCGTGGTTGAGGGTGGCCTTATAGTCTTTGCAGATTCTCACAGACCCATCTGGCTTAATCGGGGTCACAATTGGGGTTTTCCACCTTGCATGGTCTATTGATTCCAATACCCCCTGTGCGATGAGTTTATTCAATTGTTCATTGATTTTCGGTTTTAATGTGAAAGAGACTCACCTTGCCTTTAACCTGATTGGGGTTATGTTCGGATTCAAATGAAACGATATAGGGGACCCTCGGTACTTGCCTAGTTTTCCATCGAACACATCCGGAAATCTCTCATCAGGTTCTCCTCCCAGTCTGTTTCAGTGACGCTATTGATTGTGGACACTCCGATTCCCACGGGTGCGAACCATTCAAGTCCCAGTAGGCTTGGGCAATCCCAGTCTACGATGGTTAGAGGAAGATTTTCCGTGTGCTTCTTGAATTTAACTTGGAAGTGTCCAAGTCCGAATATGGGGATCCTGTTCCCTTGGTAATCTTTGAGGGTCAGTTTTTGGCTCTCCAGTTCAGTTCTTTGTATGCTCGGTATCAGTCTCTTAAGTGTGTTCCATGATACTATCGACAAGTATGAACCAGAGTCCACTTCCATCTCGCATTGTTGGCCTTTGATGTTGACTTTCACATGTACCTTCCGGGCATCGGTTGCGCTTGAGTGCCCAATGGTTATAGTTTGCTGTGTCTCTTCCTTTCTGTAAGTTTTGTTGAGCCATTTGCTTCTGTTTTCTTGGCTCCAACGGCCCCCTGCCTGTCTTTCTTTCGTTCTGGAGGGGGTTGCTGTCTCTTCGTCTGGGGCTGTAGCTCTTTTGATTCCGGCAGACCCTTGCTTTGTGTCCCCATCTCTTGCAGTGCCAGCAAACATGGAAATGGCACTCGGAATGGGGGTGGGCTCCTCTGTACCCGGCACACTGGAACCCTGACTTACGTTATCTCCTCTCACGTTTGTTTCGTTCCAATTGGAGTCTGTGTATTTCCTCTTCCTCGTCGTCGGTTTCGGACACAGACTTGATGTCTTCATGGTGCATGGTGGTCTTGTGGTTGCCCTCTGGTTTCTTCTCCCGGGGTTGGCTTGTCTCTGCCGGTGATTTGTGGTTTTCCGTATTCATTTGCCGCATCATGTCTGCTGATTTTTTAGTGGCTTCAGCTACCGTGGCCTCAGCAATGGCCTCAGTGACTGTGATGTTTGGTTGGGTTAGCAGCTGGCTCTGGAAGGTGAGGTCTCTCAGACTTAGGACCACGCAGTCCCTCATGGCTTCATCCATGTTGAGGAACTTGCATGCCCCACCAATGTCCCTTAGAGCCGCTACGAAATTTCCTATGCTCTCACCTTCTCTCTGGTCCCATTTGTAAAATTCATGTCTCCGAATAAGGCTGGAGATGGTCGGTGCATAATGGGTCTTCATTTTTTTTCCAAATCTAGCCAGGCCATCTGCTTTACGTCCTCAGGTTTGGCCAATGTTTTGGCCATCTTGAACACTGTGGGCCCACAGTGTGTCAGGAACACAGCTCTCTTTCTGTTGTCGGAGATCCTCTGTGGGTCATTACTCTCGAGGAACATGAGGAATCTGTCGATGTATGATTCCCAGGCCTCCATCTCTGGGTTGAATGGTGTGGGTAGCAAGTGGATGCTGGCCATTTTGTCTTGCTCGGTTCTCGTTGCCACGTGCTCAACTGGTCTCCTTGTCTCAGTATCCCATCCTCGTTGCCAGTGTTAGATCGTGGGGAAAAAAAAGAGACTGGAGACCAGCGTGACTTTCAGCTCTTTATTTGGTTCCTGGAATCAGTCTAACTGAGGAGCCGCGGCAGCCTTTTTTTATAGTGCTGCTCGCGGCTCGCGGCCAATGACGGGTCCTTGAATTCCCTGCTGCTCAGGCGGATCAATCACAGGGTGGCAATTGTTGACCAATCACCGTCGCTTGAAGAACCAATCATATTGCTGTATTTGTGGACCAATCAGAAAAGGGTATTTCTAGTATGCTAATATAGAACTGTGATAGAAAAGGCTCTCTTCCCAGATGACCCACCAGATGACACTCAAATAGATGAGATCCATAGTATGCTTCTCTTGGACCTGATGGGATGGGTCGATACCATTGGGGAGAGGTGACCCTGCAAGTAATTTGGTCCCAGGCCATGAAATCTTTCTAGGTATAAAGGTTGACTTCTAAAAGACTCTGCCTGAGAAATAAATATAAATGAACAGTTTGCTCAAAATTTCCTTTGCTTCCCTTTTGCTCATGATGGTTGAAATGATTAGAAATTTGCTTAAAATTGCTTCCCTTTTCTCGTGATGGCAGAACTTATTAGAAGGCCTGATGGAGCAAACGTTATTTTCTTAATTCCCTGGCAAATGGACCTGTTTAATCCTCAGGCGATATCACTGAGCTTAACAGAGAGAGTAGCAGAAAGTAAAGCCTGGAATTTGTTGAAAAAATAAAATAAAGTACTCAGAACAATTTATTTTCTCATTTCTTTCTCCTGGACCACCCCCCAAGATTAAAAGCTTAACTTAGTGTGATTGGGTTGTTCCCTTTATTTATCATTTCCAAATTAATCAGCCTCCCATTGTGACAGTGCAAGAGAAAACATTGATCGAGCCTCGAGGCAATTTCTTCCATCCCAGCAATTGACACTAATGTGGGGACAGCCTGAGGTAAAAGGTTTAAATTCTAATTTCTAGAAGAACACTTCTGAAGGTTTAAATTAAACTGGAAGGCCTGCACACGCTTGGAGCGCAGCCCATGTGGAAGTGAAAGCTTGGCACGGCAAGGATGGTGAGGTCAGCGAGTCTCGCATTTCAGTGTGCCGTCCTACTTGCCATTCTGCATGGGTGATAATTATCACAACCTTCCATTTGTTTTCCGCTTGGAAAGTTTTGACACTGATGCTGCCTCCGAGCATGACTGACAAATCACCAATGCAAATGTATGACCAACACAATTACAGGAGGGGAACAACAATTAAATCCCATTAAATAAATGCAAATGCTTGTCAGCTGGGGCTCTTGGGCTAATGAATTTCACTGAGCGAGAATGGCAGCATTTTTTATTATTTTTTTGCTGAAACAGTTTTGGGTTCAATCACCCGGCATCAGAACCATGAAGGAACAAACAAACAAGGGAGAGGCGTCTCTAGCAATGCTTATGGGAGCAATGAAATCTCATGCTCTCTGGTTGAGAGTGCATAGTGCTCGGCCACAGATTCTAGAGATAAAAGTGAACATTTCAAATAGTGATGAATTACTGCAGTGAAGGAGAGTAAGTGACGTTCTGTAAAATGCCTGGATTTACATGCCGCAATCCAACCAGAGTCCAGCTGGATTGTATAAATGTCACACATGAATAAATAAAGCGTTGTGCAACCTTGTTAAATTAGGCCTCAACATTCCACCAAGATATGAGAAATCTAAGTACAAGTATTCCTCAATTTACGAACACAACTGAGCCCAAAATTTATGTGGCTAAGCCGGACAGTCGCATTTACGACCTATCTTGCCACACTTATTTCTTGCCACACTTAGTGCATAAGCCAGTAACACAGTTGTTAAGTGAATCTGGGCTTCCCCTTTGACTTTTCTTGTCAGAAGGTCGCAAAAGGGGATCACATGACCCCAGAAAACTGCCACTGTCATAAATACAGGCGAGTTGCCAAGCATCCAAATTTTGATGACTAAGTGGGAAAAACAGGTATAAGTCACTTTTTTCAGTGCCATTGTAACTTTGAATGGTCACTAAATGAACTTGTAAGTCGAGGACTACTTGAAAATGTATGTGGCTGGTGTGGGTGCATGTCTCGATATGTATAGTGACATAGCATGTGTGTGTGTATGTGTTTTATATATATATATAT
>BLBF01000011.1:9475243-9515529 GCA_015471245.1 Laticauda colubrina | reverse complement strand
ATAGTTTCCCACCAAATTAAAAAAAATATGTACCTTTTGGGGAATAAAGTGATATGTTTTTCTTGCATTTGTTTACTTTGCTGTAAGCTCCTGAGATGGCTAACATGCTAGTTGTTAACCATGCCATCTGTTGTAGCGGTTTTCAGCTAAATGAATCAATTCAAATTTCCTCCCTGCACATACACTCGCGCACTTTCAATGTAGCTTCTTTTTTATTATGAACAATATGTTTGTGTCTATTACCCCCCATCATTTGGCAATGTAATATGAGATATTTAATTTTCCAATTTTTTTTCCATATCCAAATATTTTTTGAAAAAATATGCATACACCATGGAAAAGCTGTGTCTATTGATTTCTTTAGCATTGAAAACATTGGGGAAAATCTGTTTCTTTCTGCTGTCGAATTTTCAACCATCTGATTCTATTGAAATGAGTTCTTTTCAATATGTTTTTCTCTAAATGACCCTCTGCAGAGGGATTCGTATCCTGCCCTGCAGATGGCAGTGGTGGTTAATATTGCAGAGAAAACTTGATCGGTGCTTTGGGTTACTAATTGTAAACAGTTAAATTGTAAAACCCAGATTCTTTTTTCAAGTACCTTCATTCCCTTTGCAACAGAAGAAACCTCTAACATGCTTTTTCCCTCCCCTCTCTTCTTCTTTTTTTTGGGGAACAGCTTGATGCTTCACACAAACGGCCTTAAATTTTCTCCGGGAATGCAAGCCAAAGACTCTCTTGCAAGGTCCAAAAATTAGAGTTTTTTTGTCATGTTTATTCTTTACATTCCTCTGTCTTCCCTTGCTTCGGCTGAGACCAACAACACAAATGCCACAAAGAAGACGGCTTTACAATGAGGTTGTGCGCTGCCAAAACCCAGAAAGCGCCTCAGGAATTAAGGAGATTGCAGCTGGCTGCAAATTTAGATAAGATGGATTAAATACAGGCACTCCTTGACTTACAAGTTCGTTTAATGACGGGACTGAAAAAAAGTGACTTATGACCATTTTTCACATTTTTGACTTGTAGCATTCCCATTATCATGTGATCTACATTGAGATGATAGACAACTGGTTCATATTTATGAAGGTTGCAGTGTCCTGGGGTCATGTGACCATCTGACCAGCAAGGTCAATGGGGAAGCCAGATTCACTTCATAATCACATTACTAATTTAACAACTTCAGTGATTCATTTAACAAATGTGGCAAGAAAAGTCGTAAAATGGGGCAAAACTCACTTAACAAATTTCTCACTTAGCAACATAAATTCTGAGCTCAGTGGTGGCCATACATTGAGGAGTACCTGTAGCCTCAAATTTATTTATCTAAAAGATTTATCAGGCCATGCATCTAAAGCCCATGTCACACTGCACCAACGGATGCAAAGAGGATGTAAAACATTAAAAAAAGCTTGCCATCCGTTGGAAAACGCTATGCATCCGTTGTATACTCATTGCACACGTGTTTCATACGCTCTATCCTTTGAGCATCCATCCACTGCAATTTCATCCACTCAAGAAGTTTTGAGCTGCACAAAACTTTGTGAATGGATGAACTTTCCGCTGTGTACGATGTAAATCCGTGACATCCGAGCAACAAACGTTCTATGTCCGTTTATCATCCGTTAAACGTCCGCTGTATCCTCTCTGCATCCTCTGGGCTTCCCCTCAACTCACATCCGTTGCAGCTGAAAACGGAAAGAGGGAGGAAACAAAAGGTACACGGAACGTCTACACAGCGTTAGTAGCACGGAAATAGAAAGGATGCGCAGTGAATGCTTTGCATCCTATATACATCCTCTAGGCTTCCTATGAACATCCCTTTAACATCCCTGCTACATACTACCCATGTCCATTCTTTTCCTTTCTTTTCCGTTCTGTTTATGCAAATTTTTGCCACTTTTTGGAGCGGATGACAACGGATGGAGCCACCCCCCAAAATTTGCTTGTCCGCTGTGTCCTTTTTGCATACATTTTGTATCTGTCGGCCAGTGTGACCTAGCCTTAGCAACTCTGGGTCTCTCAAAACAAGAATTAAAACTGGTAAGTAAACTGATAAACTGGTAAAATAATAGGAAAACAGTAAAAACAAAAAAACCAAAATCCTTCACCTTAAACATCCTCTTGGGATGCCCTGTAGCAATAGCACTTAGACTTATATACCGTTTCACAGTGCTTTACAGCCCTCTCTAAGCAGTTTACAAAGTCAGCCTATTGTCCCCAGCAATCTGGGCCCTCATTTTACCCCCCTCGAAAGGATGAAAAGCTGAGTCAACCTTGAGCCTGGTGAAATTCAGTCTACCAAATTGCAAGCAGCCAGAAGGCAGCC
This sequence comes from Laticauda colubrina, assembly GCA_015471245.1. Classification (NCBI taxonomy): domain Eukaryota; kingdom Metazoa; phylum Chordata; class Lepidosauria; order Squamata; family Elapidae; genus Laticauda; species Laticauda colubrina. Next base: position 9,513,200 of record BLBF01000011.1, on the reverse strand, counting down.
AAAGAAACCTGCAGTACTGCACTCTAACCACTGCGCCACCATAGCTCACTGTGGCTTACTATAGCAAGCTCCAGTGACCCTCATCCCATGCTTTCTATCTAGGCAATCCTATCCCTGCTCCTTATTAAAAAGCCAGGTCTTGAAAGCCTTCCCAAAGGTTAAAGGCATGGAGGTCTGCCAAATCACAGGAGAAGAACATTCCATAAGGTACAGGCAGCTTCGAAAGCCCCCCCCCCCCCCAGGCGATAGGTTTTCAGGGGAAAAGATATGGAGCACGCCTACTCTATCTGATCTAGTGGGACAGGTAGATTATTCTTGGGGAAAGTCAGTCCCACAAATACAGGTAGTCCTCAAAGGATGACCACAATTGAGCCCAAAATTGACACTGTTAAATGAGACATTTGTTAAGTGAGTTTTGCTCCACTTCGCGACTTTTCTTGCCACGCCTGTTAAGCAAATCACTGCAGTTGATACATTTGTAACACGGTTCTGAAATGAAGCTGGCTTCCCCATTGGCTTTGCTTGTCAGAAGGTTGCAAAAGGGAAATCACATGACCCAGGGACACAGAAACGGTCATAACTATGAACCGGGTTGCCAAACATTTAAATTTTCATCACATGATCATGGGGGATGCTGGAATGGTTGTAACTGTGAAAAAGAGACATAAGTCATATTTTTCAGTGCCGTTGTAACTTTGAATGGTCACTAAATGAACTGCTGTAAGTCGAGGACTACCTCTAGCCAAGTCCTGTGCCCTATAGGGCTTTAAAAGTGATACTCAGCATCTTGAATTGCACCCAGAAGGAAACTGAGAGCCAGTGCAGCTTGCTCAATAAAGGTTTAACACAGGTAAACCTAGGGGCCCTTAATAATAACTATGTATGTTGCTGCATTCTGGATGAGTTGTAATGTCCAAATGGCCTTCAAAGGTCATGTAAAGTGCATTGCAGTAATTCAATTGGGAATGTAGTAGTGTCTTGGACCCAAAATATTTTTTTAAAAGTTTTTATTTTTTAAGTCAAACATATACAAACAATACATAAAAACATAAAACCATCTTCCATTTTATATACATACAGTGTGTCAGTTGGTTACGAATCTTTTGTGCAATCCTTTCATAGTCGTTACTCACAGTTTATATTAATTCTCACATTGTCAAACTAGCATATGCTTATATATTTATCAGTTATCAATCATCCATGACTAAACTATTTATTCCATCATTTTATACGAGATATCCCAAATTTTATTTTAAAATTTATATTGTGCTTTCATCCAATGGTTATATGTGTCTACATTATGTTTTATATCAATCTATTAAATTTCTATAACAAAATTATCTATTCTATCATATCATATAAAATTGTTTATCTTCTTGTTCTCTGATTTCAAATGTCACTTTGCACGGTCCATAATTTTCTTAAAAACTTCCTCCCGCATAGGTATTTTATCATTTTTCCAATTCTTAGCAAATACAATTCTAGCTGCTGTTAAAACATTTACAATTAAATATTTCAGCTCTTTGTTGTATATTTCCAGTATGATTCCCAATAAAAAGATATCTGGTTTAAAATCTATATGCTGTTTTATCATTTTTTCCAACCACATGTAGATTTTAGTCCAATATTTTTTTGCATCCAAGTATGTCCACCACATGTGGTAATATGAACCTGATGACATTTCCAACATTTATCCGATTTATTCTTAAACATTCTTGCAAGTCTAGTCGGGGTAGATGCCACCTGTAAAACATCTTATACAAATTTTCTTTATATGCAGTTGACATTGTCATTTTATAGTTTTGAGACCACAATTTTTGCAATTTTTTTTAAGTCAATCCCATATCCAAAATTTTTACCCCAAGTAATCATTGTTGCTTTAACTTGTTCCTCATCCAGTTTAAATTCTGATAAATGTCCATAAAGTTTTTTAATTACCTTTTCATCCGTACCTATCAAAATTTTGTCTAAATCAGTCAACTTATCATAAATACCTTCTGTTTTAGAATCTTTATCAAATCTAGATTGTATTTGCAAATATGAAAACCAGTTCATTTTTACACCTTGTTCTTCCAACACTTGCATACTCAAAATATTTTCTTTAAACTCTAACACAGAAAAGCTCCCATATCTGATGGACTGGAATGTGGGATGAGAAAATCTTGGTTTAGACTCGAATTCCAGATGAACAAGACTTTTGCTAAGTTATCCTATGCCCGTGATGGCAAACCTATGGCATGTGTGTTGGAAGTGGCATGTACAGCCATCTCTGCCGGCATGCAAGCCGTTGCCCCAGCGCAGTACCACTGTGCATGCGCACATGCCTCCCGCCAGCCAGCTGATTGTTGGGTATCTGCTGCACATGCACAAGGGGCAGGACGCATGTGGGAGATGCATGCATATGTGCAGGGGGGCAGGGGAGCCTGGGGAGTTGCACTAATATGTGCAGGGGGGGAGGGGGAGCGTGGGAGGCTCATGTGCTCATGCCTGGGGGGGCAGGGGGAGCATGCATGTGCATTGCATTATGGGTACAGGCACATGTGCATGCATATACTCGTGCACACACACACTTTTGGCATGCGATGATGAAAAGGTTAGCCATCACTATCCAATGCCATGTGCTCCTGAATTACAGTATTGCAGTGCTGGTTTGCATTGTTATATCTTTATATGTATATTTATGTTTCTAGGTATCAGTGATAATCCATAACTTATTAAGCTGTTGGTCCTTACACAGATCATATGTCAGAGTTACATTATATTTACCTAAGTATACATTATTATATTTCCTGAAGTATATTGACAAAGTAAGCATGGTTTCATACTTGAAAGAGATCTTTTTATAGCAGCAATTTTGCATTATATAGGAAAGCAAGTTTGGATTCGTGGTTTTAGGGCATCAAGCAAGAAACTAGGAGGCTGTGAGTTCTAGTCCTGCCTTAGACACAAAGCTAGTTGGTTGATGTTGGTTAGTGTCTCTTTCAACCCCAGGAAGCAGGCAAAAAACCACTTCCAAAAAACCTTGCCAAGAAAACTCAGAAACTTGTCTACTCACCTGGATTTCAGACTAAACTGAAGGCACAATATAATGCAAATAGTGATTGCATGAACGCATGGATAGAAACGGCAGGTTGGGACTATGCTTTGATCTCAAATAGGAGTGGGTATGTAAGAAAGTAGATTTTAACCCATTGGCATCCATGCTTGGAGGGATGAAGAGGTCAGAAAAATAAAGATGACTGCAATTCCACTGAAGTATGCAAAGCTTGGATTGCATAATCGTTACTGTCATTTTGACTTCTGATCCTTCCCCCACAGATGCCCCTCCTTCTATAGTGCCCATCTAGACCAATAGCAACATTTTTGTGTATAAAGCAAAAGATTACATTTTTTCCATTTTAAAGTTTTAATTCCATTTCTAAATAGACAAGTGTATTGTCTGCATACAAATAATAAAAATATTACATTTTGATTAGTCATATTTCCAAATGGCATCTTTTAGTATTATTCAAACACAGTCATGTCAATATAACAGTAATTAGGGCAACTTTTCTATCATCTGATTGATAACTGGGTGATGATGTAAATCACTACTGAGGAAATGGCTTAATTGGCCTCTCTTTCTCTTGTCAGAATCTTCATCCACACTGAAGAACCTAACCTGTTGTTTATCAGGAAAGAAACTTCGTGCATGTGTTAACTTATTTACTTTTCTGCACGAACCACATGGTGTCACATGGTGAAGTCAGGGAGCAGAGCCAGGCACACAATAGAATGCATCTGGATGAACATAGAAAGAGGCTTAAATCTGCCAGTAATTCTTTAAATCTGCTGTAATTTTTGGGCATAATTACATGGCAAACTCTCTCCCCATTGAGTGTTTTAGTCAGTTGCTTATAGATCAGTGGTGGGATTCAAAATTTTTTACTACTGGTTCTGTGGGCATGGCTTGGTGGGCATGGCAGGGGAAGGTTACTGTAAAATCCCATTTCCTCCCCACCTGATTAACCTGCTTTCCAGCTCTGTTCTCCTGTGCAGAGCAACAAAAGAAGTCCCAACCAATCGGCTGGGACTCGGGAGGCAGAGAATAGATGGGGGCGGAGCCAGTCAGAGGTGGAATTTGCCGGTTCTCCAAACTACTCAAAATTTCTGCTACCGGTTCTCCAGAACTGGTCAGAACCTGCTGAATGCCACCTCTGTTATAGATCCCACCATTGTCTGTGTTTCAACAAAAATGTAGGAATAGTGCTTCAGGCTTCTTGTGTGTGCAGCAGAGGTGGTATTCAGCCAGTTCTGACCGGTTCTGGAGAACTGGTAGCAGAAATTTTGAGTAGTTTGGAAAACCAGAAAATACCACCTTTGACTGGCCCCACCCCCATCTATTCTCTACCTCCTGAATCCTGGCTGATCCACTGGGTCTTCTTTTGTTGCTCTGCAGGAGAACGGAGCTGGAAATCAGGTTAGTGGGGTGGGGAGGGAGTGGGGATTTTACAGTGTCCTTCCTCTGCCATGCCCACGAGCCACACCACACCCACAAAGCTATATCATGCCCATCAAGCCAAGCCAACAGAACTGGTCGTAAAAAAATTTGAATCCCCACTGGTGTGCAGCATCTCTCTGCTGTTCTGTACAGCAGTCAGAAAGAAATCAGTTATTTCAAAGAAAAGCATAGAGATTCTGTACTGGTATAATATTTGAAGCACTTTTTCGAAATCTTGTTTTCAAACCTGCCTAGCCCTAATATTGTCTCTTCCCATAAGGAATTCACTAATGTGGTTATGTTCCAAGATACTTTTGATCTCTGAAGAAATGGCAAATCGAGAACTTGTGGAACAGAGTCATATGCATCCAAACATAGCACAGAACACCTTAGGCTGTTTTTTTCTGGATTCTTACAAAGCAGGTGAGCTTTTCAGTTAGAAATATTTTGAAAGGACCGTTCTGTAGGGTTTTATTGAAATCAAGCGTCCCCTAAATTTTGTGATGTCCCAGTGTAGTTCTTTTGGGCCAGGTCTGATCTAATGACTTTGCTACTAATAGAGACCACCTATTATCACATCAAGGTAAGAAGGGGATGGAGAATTGTCACAAAAGGATATTGCATAAATAAATTGTCACAAAAGGATATTGCGTAGTAAATAAACCAATTAATCCATGTTATCATACCTTCTCTCTTCATATTGGCAAATATATACCTCCCCAGATCTGTCCCAAATCCAAGAAAATGATGCTTAGCCTGAGATGAGGGGCACAGATTAGCTGGACTGCAGATCATACCTGACTTTGATTGGCATGTCAAGGACTAACTGAGAAGGGTCCAGGTTATATTAAATTCTTAAAAATGAGTGGAGAGGAAATTGATATTAAATTAATGAAATGAAATATTAACAATATATTTCAAATTATCTTTCTAAAAATATCTTTTCAAGAGACAAACAGTTTAGGAACAAACTTCAAAACATCCGAGAAGAATGCTAAAGGTGCTTTTTTAAAAAAAGGCAACTGGACTGTTTTTCCTTGAAGATGTTTTGCTTCTCATCCAAGAAGCTCTTTTGAGTTCTGACCAATTGGTGCAATTGCCTTTTGAAAAAGCATGTTTGGGGCAACCATGACCTGGATGACCGAGAATTTCCATAGACCTGAGAAGAGTCTTTATTTTATTTCCATTTCCTCTGTTTTCTAAATCATTCCAAATTAGCTTCCTTTCAAAGGTTTGGCCAAGAAGGAAATTAGATTGCATCATTGCTTTTTTTTTTTTCTCAAGCTCTACTCCTTGCCCCCAGGTCCACTTGCTTTACAGACACTAACTCAAGAGAGACAAAGGCTGACACCAGCCTCATGCAGCATCTCCCTGAAAGTTGCATTGTCATCCTATAATTGCTATTCCTGCATTTCAAAAGCCAAAGCTACACAATTAGTCCTTGACGTATGATCGCAGTTGGGATTAGAGCTTCCATCACAAAAGTGAGGCAATTGTTAAATGAGCCCTGCCCAATTTTACGACTGTTTTTTGTAATGGTTGTTAAGCAAATATTGCAAATCTCCATTGACTTTGCTTGTCAGAAACTGATTGGGAAAGTCGCAAATGGCAGTCATGTGACTCCCAGATACTGCGACCATTATAAATACATGCCAATTGCCTAGCATTCCAATTTTGATCATATGACTGTGGGGATGGTTGTAAGTCACATCTTTCAGCACCTTTGTAACTTCAAACTGTTACTAAATGAATGATCCTAAGTTGAGAAATACCTATATGATAATAGTAACAGTAATAGAATTCTTTATTGGCCAAGCGTGGTTGGACTTTGTCTTGGTGCAAATGCTCTCAGTGTACATAAAAGAAAAGATACATTCATCAAGAATCATAAGGTATAACACTTAATGATAGTCAGGGTACAATAAGCAATCAAATCATACTAGGAAACAGTCAATATAAATTGTAAGGATTATCCTTTTAGTATAAGTCAATAAGAAATGAGGATGTAGGATGGGAAAAGAGAAGAAATACCAGGAAAACAGAACTGGAACTGGTATCTATCATGCCTGCTCATATGGTCATAGACCAAAATGATTTTCTTTCAAAGTGCTGCCCATCCTGGAGGAGGCAGAAAACAATAATGGCTGACACTGGCTATCCTCAGCATCAGTCCCAGTCCTGGCTCTACTAAAGACTTCTACTGAAGTCACCTGACTTCCCAAAGCCCAAGGTTTTATACAGCTTGAGCCTGCCTTGGATGGTATTCAAGCAAGGAAGAAGCACCAGTAGAAAAGCTATGTGGGCAGGTGTCAATCTTTCAGAGAGGCCAGGTCAGGAAACAGAATCTCCAGGTTTAACTGGAATACTAGTCTATTGTTCTGGGTCGAAGCTCTCCAAATTTGGCAACTTTAAGACTCATGGACTTCAACTCCTAGAATTCTGGGTTTTGAAGTCCACAAGTCTTAAAGTTGCCAAGTTTGGGGTCGAGGCTTTAGTAACAGAATCTTGAAAACCTGATCCCACTCTCTTCCCTCATGGTCCATTGAAGTAGGGTGGAGCTAGTCTGAGTTTCTAATACTTTCATTGTTTCCTGGGCTTAAAGCATGCTTTTGTTTTTGCGAACATTTTTGCATATTTTTTGCATTTTCTGCGGCTCTCCATCCAGGATATTTGTGCTATTGGTAGATGCAAGTGGGGGAAGGGGCCGTAAAAGCCAGCAGTATACAGTTTTTTTTTATTTTTATTATTTACAGAGCCAGGTATGCTGTCTCCCTCTCCAGTGAGCCCTGCTTTGTGACCTTTGATGCTGGCATCATTCTCCTGCAATCTGGAGCAGCAAACCTGATTTTTACTTTTTGACTGTGTCAGTGTTAAACACTGATCAGTCCTCTCTGATAAAGCTAGACATTTCTAAACATCCCCTCACTGGCTGCTGGCAATTCACAGAGAACTTGGGGAGGAACAAAGAAACACATATAATGCCAAAGTCATCCTTCCAGCCAAGACATTTGATACTTCCTTAAGCATCTACACCCCAGAAACCAGGCCACACCCAAAGGACAAGCCAGCTTAGGGCAAACCAAGCATAACTGAATGGTAATTCAAATATTTTCAGATGTGAAGAAACCCTTAAAAAAAAAAAAGAAATCAGATAACAGTTAATAGAACTTCAACACACTATGAACAGTGTTCTGGTCGCCAGAAACTCAGGAAATGCATTCTAGTTTTCAAAAGAGAAAGCCAGCATCATTATTTACTCGATTTGATATATTTTTATTTATCAGTGAAAACTGGTATGGTATAGTGGTTGAAGGTGTTAGACTGAAAATGGAGAGGCCCAAGCTATACTCTAAACTAGGGGTCTCCAACCTTGGCAACTTTAAGACTTTAAGACAATTCCCAGAGCTTTGTTGGCTGAGGAACTCTGGGAGTTGAAGTCCACAAGTCTTAAAATTGCCAAGGTTGGAGACCCCTGACCTAAACTACAAAAGTTTATTGCTGTGTGACAAAATCATTCTCTTTATATAAGGGTGGGCAATTAAATTTCCCAAGAGGCCACAAGAAAAACTGGGACTGTTGTGGAGGGCTGAACCAACAGGGTTGTGAAGGTATACAGAAACTCACACATGCACATAAGTAAATACATTTTTTTTTAAAAAAGCAACCACCTTCAAAATAAAGCAACGCACTTGCACTGTGTGCATTACTTTTAATTTGATATAATTTCTAATTGATCTCATATGGGCTGCACAGGGACAGCTAAAGGGATTGATGTAGCCCAGGGACCCTAAAGTACCCAGGTCTGCTTTATAGAGAGAAATAGGTTTTGCACTGTACCTGGATATAAATTCATACCAGAGATAGTATTCAGCAGATTCTGACCAGTTCTGGAGAACCAGTAGCAGAAATTTTGAGTAGGTTAGAGAACCGGCAAATATCACCTCTGACTGGAGATTTTACAGTATCCTTTCCCTGCTACGCCCACCAAGCCATGCCCACAGAATCGGTAGTAAAATAATTTGAATCCCACCACTGGTGCATATCATTTTTTAAAATAACAATATCACATCATTTCCCCCCCCCCCCCCCAGCTTTCTATGAAGCAATTTAACTTCATCTTTCGTTGATCCAGTTTGAAGTTTTTTCTTTCATCTGACACAACATTTCCCATGTAGGCAATCTTCTCTGTTCACATTATTGTCCATATTAATGAGGAAATCTGGCTCTATTTCTGGACCCTTGGGTTGTGATGGTTAGTACCATGTTTAGATGATGGATTACCCTTTTATATTTTTATGATTTTACTAGTGTGTATAAGTATTGATACTGTGGTTCTGTATTATTTGTATTAAGTTTTGTTGAATATTCTGCAAAGTGTCCAGAGTCACTTCAGTTGAATTAGGGAGTCTTAAATAAAGTTTAAGTAAAAATATTGCTGCCAATACATAGAAAGCCACAAATTGTTTTATAAAAATATTTTTCTGTTAAAAAATTAATTAATATAGTATAATATAATTGTTGATGCACACCTGATAGTTGCAAAAGACAAGAATACTCAGAAGAAATTAGTATGTGTTTCACTGATTATGAAAACACTTCTGAGTATGTCAATTGATCATATCAACCTCTAGAATGTGCTTAGAAAAATGGGAATCTCAGAACATCTCACTGCATTTTTTTTCAAATAATCTTGCTAAGAATTATATATAAAAATAAAAGTGAATACAAACTACAAGAAATACAACAGAAAGGTACAAAAAGAAAAACGTATGAAGAGGAAAGGAAAAAAGAATAGAAAAAGAGTAACTTTACTTCCATCACTGCAAATGAAAAACAATTTTAACCTTGTCACCTAAATATATTCTAATTTCTCTTCCTCTATAGTTCATTTCTTAGATTAAAAAAACAAAACAAAAATCCACAAACTTTAGCAACTTTGTTGTCAGCAAAAGTTAAGGAAAACATTTACAACTAGTTTATTCTTTTAGCCCTGATCAAATAAACCGATTTTATAAATTTCCCTGAAAAAGCACTGGAGCTAGTTTTCTGTTTGTCTTTTTTCATAGCCACAGGTTTTTTTCCAAAACCTTTAACATATTTCTTTTGTACATCCAACAAATAACATTTTGTCCTTTTGTTTCTTCCCATCAGAGAAATCATTCAAGACCTTAGCAAAATTACTTTGTATATCAAATAAGAAAAAAATATATCCAAACCTGTTTCTTAGTTCCAAAATTGTACATCTTCTTTATGAATAAATCATCCATCAATTCCACTTGTTTGTCCCTATCTTTCTCCATAACTTTATTTATCATTATATTTGTTTGTTAAATTTATATGCTGTCTCTCTTATTGATTGAATTTTATCATAATTTTATCATACTCCTCCATAATAATTTCAAAATTATCATTTGCAGTTTGTTCTTGATTTCTAACTTCATTATAAAATGCTTTGTCCATTTTATTAAGAAGTATTTTTTCAATAATTTGGCCAAAAAATTGCACAATAACTTCTGTTATAAAATTTTGCTCCATCCTTCTTTTTATCCTCTAGCTCCCTCTAGTGTGTAGCCTTCAAGGCCCCTTTTTCATAAAATTCCAAAACCAAACGCCATTTTTTGTGAGAGAAAAAAAAAATCTTCTAATAAAATCAAGGCTACAATTCCAAATCAATCTGGACCCTTAATCCATTGTAAACTTTCTGAAATCCATATTCTGAGCATCCGTTTGCTGTATGATCCAGAAATTTGAATTTGGTTTTTAAGAATCATACGTGCATTGTCTCTCTTTAAAGGGGAAGGGAATCACCCAATGAACACAGGAAAACTTTGCAGATCTGAAGAGTCTTCATCTCTCCTATATAACTATAATAATAATAATAATTTTAAAAAATCCAAAACATGATTAAGCAATGAGGCTTGGCCTACCTTAATATCTATAGGAGGCTGCATTATAGGGTGTCCCACCTGTCACAACTTAAATCTGTAAATAAAAATGATCCTTGACTCCATTTCTTGAGAAAGCTATAATTTATCAGAGATCTGGTGTCCTACAGTAATACAAAGCCAGAATTTGAAAATTGTGTGCTTAAATTCCTAAATATTACTTCTCCTTTCCTTAATTGTCTTTCACTGTCCACCCCAGTATAATCAGTCAAGTTCAGGGAAGATGTTTTCTTAATGGTAAGTCCCAGTGTAGTTTGGTATACAGCTGCCCCCTTCTTTCAGCTGGGTGACCTTGAGGCAACATCTGCAGGAGATACAGCACTTACTTCCACTTCCCCAAGCATTCTCTCCTTCATTATCCCTTTCCACAGTTCATGGCAGCCTGTCTCTACATAGAAGCAAAGCACAACCAAGCATAATGTGGCAGCTGACACAGGATGAGCTTGATGGAATTCTGATTGTAAGCCATTCAACTCTTAAGCTGCTTGCAGAATGGCAGTTTCTGTGATCTAAACACGAGGAGCACTGTATGGAATCATGTGAACGATCTCAACAAGCTTTCCTTCCTCTGGGAAGATTTCATTGGATTGTGCATCCAGGCATGATTTCCTGGCAAATGCAGTCTTGCAAATTGGCAGGATGTCAGCCTGCCATGATGCTCCTTCGAAATGAGTACATCTCATTTTCCTCATATGAAACTTATGTACAGGTTAGAAAGCCACAGTAAGGATTAGAACATGGGGGAACAAGTTCTCTGGAGAAGGCTGTACTGTTGGGGAAGATGGAAGGAAAGAAAATAAAATATGAGCAGCAGCAAGTGGGATGGATTCATTTAAATATTTGGTGCACTAATGTAAGATCTGAAAGACCCAGGTTTAGGACTGAGTGCCAGAGAGAAAAACTGTGTGATTGCTAAAAGCTGACGTCAATTTGATGATGCATAATCAATCAATTACAGAATGAATTTAATTTGCAGCTGAAGCTATGACTTAACTTTCAATATCTTTGGGAAAAATATACATATGGGAAATTCTATAAGAATGTGACAAAATGGCCAGGCTCAGGCAGTATGTACAATCATACATGCTGCATCTCATTCTCTCAAATTATTCTATTAATATATTATTCTATCCCAATCAATATTGACTTTGAATGGCTAACTACTCTAATCCTATATATTATAATACAACTCCCAGTATCATGCCATACACAAAAATCAGCAGTTGGACTGTTTTATGAATAGTTGCATCCTCTTTAAGAGCATTAATGGCACAGCTGCTGAAATTCCTAATTCTCATTGCTTATATAAATAGCTGCTGTTCAGAAGTTTTGTGCAAAAATATCAGCTGGCTGTTGTGTCTTGGTGCTGTGTGATTATATTCTTCTTCCCCTCCATCTCCTGACAATGTTCATTGGCAAAAAAAGTGTTTAATTTTGTTAGACTGCAGGCATGAAGCCAGTGATATGCTGTAGGTATGCCATCTGTCTGACCTAGAAATCTGAATGGGAAAAAAATGCTAAAGGATCCCACTCTGGAAAGTGAGTCTATGGTGCTGTAGGAGAACCTCCCACCCTCATTTACCCTTGAATAATAGCAGTGGCACTTAAACTTATATGCCACTTCACAGTGCTTTGCAGCCCTCTCTTAGTAGTTTACAGAGTCAGCCTATTGCCCTCCAAACAATTTGGGTCCTCATTTTACCCACTTTGGGAGGATGGAAGGATGAGTCACCCTTGAGTAAGATTTATTTGTTTATTAAATTTATATACCACCCATATGTTGTTTGGGAAAACTCTGGGAGAATTGAGGACAGGACTGTAGTGATGCCACTATGGAAGTTGCCTCCTGGGGTTTGGGTAGTCCCTAAGACCAATTTAATGTTGTTGGTAACATTAGACATAATTTAACAAGAAAAATATCTGCCCTGAGATTAACTAACCCATGAAACAATGTTCACAACCAATACAGTATTTATTATTGTTTTGTCCCTTTGAGTCAGTTTTTGATTCCTAGTAATTGCTTAGGTAAGTCCCTGCAATTTCCATGGCAAGATTTCAGAACTGGTTTGCTACTGTTTCTTTCTTAGGACTGAGAAAGAACAACTGACTCAAGATCACTTAGCTGGTTTTATGCCGAAGACTAGGAGTTACAGTCTCCTGGGTTCTGGCCTAATGGCTTAACCCAGGGGTGTCAAAGTTGCAGCATCAGGGCGGTGTCATGTGATGTATTGTGACTTTCCCCCCCTTCGCTAAGCTTTCCCCCAGTGCCTGATGCATCTGGCCCATGGGCCACAAGTTTGACAGCCCTGGCTTAATCATTACACCAAACTGGTTTTATTTATTACTTATTTTATTCTGACTTGGATGACACCTGGCAATCTTGAACACCGTGAATGGTTGAGTTGTGGGCCACTGATGCAAAAAAATGAAAAACTGTGCTCTATACCTTATGTACCTAAATCCCAGTAGTGGAATTCACACAATATGCTTGACCTGATTATTGAATTAACCCATTTTCGGGATTCACCCAAAACATTGAACCATACATAAAAAAGTATGGTCTTCTGATCTATCAAGCTACTCCAAAGGGGGAGGAAAGTTAAGATGAAATGAATTAAATTAGCATACTGTGTATATACAACTACTTGGTCTTAATCTAGGCCACACAGTGAATAGTTGATTCCTTTTTGAGTAAGCTGGATAAGTACATTTTTGTGGCATTCAAGATGTGATTTCAGAGGACTTCTCTTCATTAAAAACCCAGAAATGGAAAGCTTTGCTGTCATTTGATCGAGGAAGCTCCCTTTCCCACCTAGCCTTCTGAATGCCACGAATCCTTCCTGCTGACATTGTCCCCACTGGAGAATTCTGTTCTAGAATTCTCTCACATGGCTGAGGCAGCTCATCATTTTTATGGTACTATCAAGCAGAAACTCTCAGCTTCCACCACATCACAGACTATCAGCCTTCCACACAATTCAAATTTTTTTTACAACCAGTTCTGTGAGTGTGGCTTGGTGGGTGTGGTGTGGCTTGATGGGGAAGGTTACTGCAAAATCCCATTCCCTCACCACCCCACTTACCTGCTTTCCAGCTCTGTTCTCCTATGCAGGGCAACAAAAGAAGACCCAGCAGATCAACTTGGACTCAGGAGGCAGAGAATAGATGGGATGGGACCAGTCAGAGGTAGCATTTGCTGGTTCTCCGAAATACTCAAAATTTTTGCTATTGGTTCTCCAGAACTGGTCAGATCCTGCTGAATATTACCTCTGCTTCCACAAAACACTATGTTTGTATCTCTTCTTTGAGATCACTCTAACCTTTAGGGATGGTCTGCTTTCATTTCTCCTAGAACCAATGGAAATTAGGGCCAATCACTTCAACACATCCTGAAGCCCAATAGTGAATAATTTCTTTTGTTATTATACTAAATTGCTGCATAACCTGTTGACATGGGCTGCAAACCAACAAAGTAATCTTAATTAGAATAATTTTATCCACCATAACCAGATATTGAATATACATGTTGAGTCTCGTGGCACAAACAATGTGAAGTCCAACCATGATTGAGTTCCAGAATCGCTCACTTTTGCATTATATTCTGCTCTTCCTGACCTACAAAATTGACTAGTATGTCCTTAAGTGGACAGACTGAGAGAAGAAAACCACAAAAGCAGAACAAACACTTGCTAATGGAACAATGATCATGACCCTATAAATTGTCCAACCATATTGACAGCACACTTAGGAGAACATCTTTTCTGTTTTATTGAGCCATGTTGACTCTTAGAACAAACTACTAATAAATGACCAGTAGAAGCTTTTTTCTTCAATGGTAGATGCAGAAAATTTAATACTTATTGGTACTGGGGGCATGGGATCAGTAAAAGGCCTGTCAATTATATGCTGGAGCAGGATATCTATGGAATCTGATTGGGCATTGTTATAAATCATGGGGTGGATCCTGCATATTGAGATGGTTGCCTTCCATAGCAGGAATGAGTAACCTTCAGTCTCTGAATTAGGTATGGTCCTTCAGGGTGGAATTGGACAACTTAGTGCAGCCATCTCGCCACCGCGAAGTTGTCCCTGCCAACACACTGTTGCCAACTCAACACTGCCAATTTGCTGCAGGAAGTCACAGAAAGAATTGGGTGGGTGAAAGAATCGGGTGCTTTGCCCACCCACTCTTCCCATTGCCACCACCTCCAAATGGCCCAAACACAGTTAGTGCTGCTGAATGGCTTGTGGCAGTAGCACTACAGCAGGGTGTGTGCAAAAATGGGAAACCCCTGGATATTGCCAACACCACTCTGTTCTGCCCATCCACTCACCTGCCCGCCCATCCAGCTCTCCCTCTGGCTATGAATTGTCTCTCTGGCAATTTGGCTGTGTTGAGTTGTTCTGCAACAACTTGGTGGTAGTGAGTTGGCAGAGATGACTTGGCAGTGTTGAGCTAACCCTGCCAAACTGTTTGCGCCAAGTTGTCCCAGAGTTTTCAATGGACTTTTGTCTGGGCATCCAAAACCTTAGTCCTTTCCCTCATTGCCTGTCCCATTGTAATTTACAGCTGCTGTAGCTTTCCAGCAGAGCTAGTTTTGGCAAGGTCCAGTTGCAGAAAGCTTCAACTTTACTCCTGAGATAGTTCAATGGCCTCTAGATCTGAAAAATCTAGAGATTGAGTGAAAAAGCTTCAATTTTTCCTCAGTAAATTTCTCTCTCAGTGATAAAAGAATGAAACCTGGTGACACTGCTTCTTTATCAGCCTCACTCTGTTTTAATGGATATCTCCATCCTCTTCCACCAAATTGTCTCCTTCATGGTGTCAAATGGAGAAGGGAGTCACCTGTTATCCCACTATCCATCTCTATTCTGGTGCTTTTGTGTATATAAAAGGGTTAAGCCTGAAATAAGTCAAGAACTCTCCCTTGGAATTACCAATTGCATTGTTTCCATTGAGTCTGGACATTTATGTGCCTTTTGATAGATATAGATAGATTAAATAACACAGTCTGTGTCTCTCTCTCTCTGATTTTGCTTGCCTTTTGCCCCATTTTTAAATGTTTTTGTTGATTGGTTTGTTGAGACTTAATTAAAAAAAAAACACCAAGCAATATTTTTTGCTTGCTGAATTGAATGGACTGTGTGTGCCTGCGTGTTCTGATGAGGATATAAAGATCAATGAGGAATGTGCTCAGCACACACTAAACTGTAACTTACCCTCCGTAATTTTTCAACAAGAGGGATGTCACTCAGGGCAGCAGTTCCCAGCCCTTTGGGACCAGGACCAGTTCCGTGCAGAGAAGTTTTTCCATGGACTGGAGGGGGCATGGTTTCGCATGCTGCCTGCATCCCACAGATGGGGCTTTGCTTGTTTGCATGGACCGGTTGCTGGCAGGCCACGGACTGGTGCAGGTTCACGGATGGGGATTGGGGACTTAGGGTTACATTGAAACCAGACCTTAGAATGGGCTAGACATAGAGCCCTGTCTTCTGTGAGGAAACATGAAGAAATAACATCAAAAAATGGGAGCATCTGAACAACTATACCTGCCAGGACATAATGGCCAGAAGAATGTTCCCTTCTTATATTCTGGAAGTCAAATCTTGCCAAAGCAAACATCCTCCCACACACTCTTACACACATATCTATATGCACGTGTGTGCATGCATACACAAATACACTCACACACATAAATATATATACATTACTAGCATTCATGCCATGGCCCTGCAACTCTTTGGTTTCAGTGAAAGACAAGAATATGGCTCCCCCCCCCCCCAATATGATATGATGTAAAAATGCTAGTGTTGGCTTTGTCAAGTTCTAATTTTGAGAACTTTTCTGAATATTAGCTTGTTTTATTCTGTAGAAAAAAATGTTTAGTTACTATATACTGTCACTAAGCACACTCGAATCTTATGAAAAGTGCCCTACTGTTTTGAAATCCTACACCTTTTAAATAAAACAGGTAACTTTTTAGGGGATGGTCGATGCTTAAGATTCCTGTTCTGTCCGGAAAGAAGCGCGTGAGACCAGGTTCCAAACAGCAACTATTTTATTTAACTCACAAGGCAAAAGATACGGAACATAGCCCAAGCCGCGGCAGCCCTTTATATAGCGGCTTGCCTGCCGGCTTGTGGCCAATGACACTAGTTTAATTCTTCCTGCCGTTTGGCGGCTTCCCGGATTGAAATAAACTGGACATGAGAACAAAAATCTGGAAATGAATACTGAATTTGGCAGGATTCTGTCTTCCCACAGAAAGCCTGAAAAACTCCAATAAATTCTTGTAATAAAAAATGGGCTTGAAATAGCTTTTAGAGTATTCTCTCCAAACCAAGAAGAAAGAAAAGAAAGAGGAAAGATCCCACCTTCGTCGTTAGTGTTCCATCTGGAAAGAAGCGCATGAGACCATGCGCAAGGCAAAAAATACGGAACATAGCCCAAGCCGCGGCAGCCCTTTATATAGCAGCTTGCCTGCCGGCTTGTGGCCAATGACACGAGTTTAATTCTTCCCGCCGTTTGGCAGCTTCCCAGATTGGCCTTTTCAGCCAATCAGAACAAGGGACTTGGAGCCGACCAAGTTCCACACAGAACACCCCTCTCCCTTTAGTTCAATCCAACGTGGGTGATGTAGTCGCGCAGGTAGATGGGGCTTTTTCTATTCCTAGTTGACCTGCGTGGCTCAATCTTGTTTTGGTCATCTAGCGGTTCGGACGGGATCGCTGCTTCTCTTGTCCTTCTCCATGGAACCTCCTGGAAGGGTGAGTCGGCCATGCCACTCCCACCTGAGTCTCTCGGGCCGGTTGAGATGGCTCCGCCGCTCCCTCCTGGTCCTCCTGGTCCTCCCTTCGCTCTCCTGCTCCCGGACTTCTTTCTTTGGGTTCATTGAACCGTGAGTGCTCTTTTTGTTCGGTTAGATTGTCATTTTGCAGAGTTTGTTGTCTTGTTATGGGAGGTTCATCGATCCCTTTTTTATTTATTTGTACTTCCCCCCCCCTCCTTGGTTGTTTTATAGTCGGATTTTATTATGTTTGGTTCTGTGGCAGGTTTTCATTCAAAGTTGCAGGAACGAAGCTGGTCTACGTGCCGCTTACATTCCCTTCCATTGTCTAAAATCAGTCAGTAGAACCTGGAGCCTGTGATTTGTGTGATGGTGGCTGGAAGCCATAGAGGGTCCCCAGTAAGGTTCTTGGCATAGACTAGGTTGCCGATGTCAAAGGTACGGTATTTGCTGGAGGAGTCGGGGGGGGGGTTGTCCCAGGTGTAAGTGGGGTGTAACCTGTCCAGGTAGGACCATAGTTTCCTACCCATTAAAAGTTCAGCTGGGCTTTTATTTGTTGTGCTACTAGGGGTAATATGTTGCAAGGTTAGTAGTTGGTTTAGTTTGTCCTGCACGTCCCCCATGTCCATTCTCTCTAGGCCCTCTTTAGTATACCGAACCATGCGTTCAGCCCTGCCATTCGCAGCTGGGTGGGCCAGCGCGATTAAGGCATGACAGATACCCTGGGCAGCCAGATATTGTTCAAATTGCAAGGCTGTAAATTGAGGCCCATTGTCCGAAACCAATAAATCAGGTAGCCCATGAGTTGCAGTTTGTTGAGCTGTTTCATAACAGCCTCGGTGGTCGTGGAAGCCATGAGGATGACTTCCAACCAGTTCAAATATGCATCAACCACAATCAAAAAGGTATTCCCCTTCGTTGGTCCAGCGAAGTCAAAATGTACTCTGGACCATGGACCCTGGGGAGTTTCCCAGTCCCTAATTGGTGCCTGGGGGGGGGTGTAGGCCTCGCTTTTTGACAGTCATGGCATGTTGCAACCCAGCATTCAATGTCTTTGTCCAGCCCTGGCCACCAGATGTAACTCCTGGCCAGGGCTTTCATTTTGACTATGCCCGAGTGACCCTCGTGCAACATGCCCAGGACGTCTTCTTGGAGGCTGATTGGAATTACCACCCTGTCACCTCATAAAATGCACCCCTTTTCAATATACAGTTCGGTCTGTCTGGCACGGAATGGCTTAAAAGTCTCAGTTTTGTTTTCCTCTGGCCAGCCTTTACCTACCCAGTTCGATATATGCGCCGTCAACGGGTCTTTGGCTGTGGCTCTCGCGACGTTGGCTGCAGTAAGCAGTAGCTCTGGGCAGGTCTCAAGCTGAAATGTGGAGGCAGTTGGAGCAGGGTCTTCCTCTGTGATGGGCAACGGGGAACGGCTCAGGGCGTCGGCGTGTAGGATGGCTTTGCCGGGTCAGTGGAGCAGCATGTAGGAGTAGGCAGTGAGGAATTCAGACCACCTCGTCATTCTGGGTGACAGAATGTTCAGGGTTGGCTTTTTGCCTGCTAGGATTCCAAGAAGAGGCTTGTGATCGGTTACGATAGAAAAAGGTCTTCCGTAAAGGTACTCATGGAATCGTTTGACTCCGGTGATGATTGCGAGGGCTTCTCGATCGAGTTGACTGTAATTGCATTCTGACTTGGAGACCATCTTGAAGTAAAAGGTGACTGATGCCGCTCTGCCACCTGGGAGTTGGTGACTCAGGATGGCGCCGATCCCAAAAGGCGAGGCATCACAGGTGACCGTCAGAGGCAGGGTATTGCTAAACTGGATGAGAACGGTGTCTGACGTGGATAGGTCCTTGATACCCTGGAAAGCTTTCTGTTCCTGGTGGCCCCATGTCCAAGCGGTTTTTTAATCTAGCAGTAGATGTAGGGGTTCTGCTATTGTTGCTTTATGGGGCAGGAACACGTAAAAATTTATGAGGCCTAGGAATGCTTGGAGATCGGTTTTGTTTTTGGGTCTGGGAGTGTCTTTGATAGTCTTCACTTTTTTCTCGGTTGGGTGAATGCCTTGTTTGTCAATTAAATAGCCCAAAATTCGACCCAGTTAGTGGCCAGTTCACATTTTTCCCTCTTTACTTTGAAGCCTGACTTCCTAAATCTTGTTAAGACTTCTCTTCACCTGGTCTCTCGCTGGTTGGCATTTTTTGCTGAGACCAGTACATTGTTGAAGTATGGGACGACCCCTTTAATTCTGTTTAGCAGGCGTTCCATGGGGCTTTGGAACACGCCTGGGGCAACGCTAATACCGAATTGGAGATGGTTATATTTGAATGCCCCTCTATGTGTTACTATAGCCTGTGCCTCTGCTGTAATGGGATCAATGGGTAGCTGTTGATAGGCCTGTGTTAGGTCGAGCTTTGCGAATATTTTTCCTCCCCCTAGCGAGTGCAGTAAATGTTGCACTACTGGCACTGGGTATGCGCTTTGTTGGAGTGCATGGTTCAGGGTTGCCTTATAGTCCCCGCAGATGCGCACTGACCCATCTGGCTTCACCAGTGTGACAATAGGAGTTTCCCATCTGGCATGGCCGATTGGTTCTAAAACTTCTTGAGCTATTAACTTATTTAGCTGCTCGTCAATTTTTAGTTTTAGCACGAATGGGATGCGTCTGGCCTTTAAACAGATGGAGGCTATTTTTGGGTCTAGGCTAAATGAAATTGGGGTCCCCTGGTACTTGCCGAGAGTCCCGTCAAAAACATCTTGGAATTCTTGGAGTAGGTTTTCCTCCCAGTTGGATGTAGCGATGCGGTTGATCCAGGTCATCCCGATTCCCAGAGGCACGAACCATTCGATCCCTAACAGGTTAGGACGGTCATGGTCGACGATGCTCAGAGGCAAGATTTCAGCGTGGTGTTTAAATTCAACTGGAAAATGTCCAAGGCCTACTACTGGGATTTGATTTCCCTGATAGTCTTTTAACACTAGTTTTTGTTTCTGTAGTTCTCTCTGTTTAATGTTCGGTATTAGGCACCGGATGGTATTCCAGGATACAATTGATACAAATGACCCTGAGTCGACTTCCATCTCGCAGGGCCTCCCCTCGATGCTCACCTCTATCCGAACCTTCTTTCTGCTTTCCGCCCTGGCATTGCCGATGGTGACGGTCTGATGCATTTCTTTCCTGTCATCGGTTCTCTTATTGCGGTTCCATCTGCTGCCGGCTTGTCTGTCATCATGTTTGGTGGGGGGGTACTGCCGCGTCTTTTTGGACTATAGCTTTTTTTGTTGCGGCAGACCCTTTTGATGTGCCCCCTTTTATTACAAGCCCGGCATATTGTGTCGAGGAACCTGCATTCAGCCCGCGGGTGATTACCTCTGCAGCCCGCACATTGAAATTCCCACCGATTCCTTCTCTTTTCATGCCACTTTCTATCTGAATAGAGTTTATGGACATCTTTGTCATCGTCTTCGGTATCACTCTGGGTTTTGATGTCCTCGTGGTGGGTTGTTGCTGCGGGCTGTTTCTTTCTTCCCTCTGCCTTCTTCTCCCTGGTTTGGCAGGCCTGGAACTGCGTTCATTTGCCACATGGTGGCTGCTGACTTCTTTGCTGCTTCAGTGGCGGTTGCCTCTGCAATGGCTTTGGCCACGGTTATGTTCGGCCTATTCAGTAGTTTGCTCTGAAGGGTAGAGTCCTTCAGGCCAAGGACTACATTGTCTCTCATGGCCTCGTCCATGTTCTGGAACTCACAGGCTCCTCCAATGTGTCTCAAGGCTGCTACAAAATCTGCTATGGTTTCATCCTCCTTCTGGTCCCTCTTGTAAAATTCGTGCCTTTTGATTAAATTTGAGACCACCGGTAGGTAGTGTGCTCAGAGCATTTGGTTCAGGTCGGACCAGGTCATCTGTTTAACATCTCTGGGTTTCGCCAGCACCTTCGCCATTTTGAATACGGCCGGTCCGCAGTGTGTAAGGAAGACAGCTGTCTTCTTTTGGTCTGAGATTTTTTCCACCTCGTTGCTTTCCAAAAACATAAGAAAGCGATCGATATACGATTCCCAATCCTCCTCATCAGGATTGAAGGGTGCGGGCGGCGCGTTGCTACCAGCCATCTCTCTCGCTCAGTTCGGATCACTGCGTGCTTTGGTCACACCTTCTAAGGCGATCCCACCTTCGTCGTCAGTGTTCCATCTGGAAAGAAGTGTATGAGACCAGGTTCCAAACAACAACTATTTTATTTAACTCACAAGGCAAAAGATATGGAACATAGCCCAAGCCGTGGCAGCCCTTTATATCACAGCTTGCCTGCTGGCTTGTGGCCAATGACATTAGTTTAATTCTTCCTGCCATTTGGCGGCTTCCCGGATTGGTTCTTAGTGAACCAATCCATAAGTGGCCTTTTTGGCCAATCAGAATGAAGGACTTGGAACCTACCAAGTTCCATACAGAACAATTCCTTTCTTCAAGGCCTTCAGACAAAATACATGCAGTAAAGTGTGCCACTGTAGTGTTGAAATAAACTGGACATGAGAAGAAAAATCTGGAAATGAATACTGAATTTGGCAGGATTCTGTCTTCCCACAGAAAGCCTGAATAACTCCAATAAATTCTTGTAATAAAAAATGGGCATGAAATAGCTTTTAGAGTATTCTCTCCAAACCAAGAAGAAAGAAAAGAAAGAGGAAAGAGCCATGCAAACATATCAATCATATTAATGAAGCATTTTATAAAGCATTTATCAAGTATTTTTTTTTTTTTAAAAACTGGAATAGAGAATACACAACAATGTGGATTCTCAGGTGTTACCCCTTGTATCATAGAATAGAAAGGAATTGTATAATAGAAAGGAAGAGAGAGAACAAGTCCTGCTGTTCCCATCTGCTTTTCTACTCTTCTGGCCCCCTCCTTACACCATCTACAAACTGGAGTAATGCAACTCTAGAGGGGATTCTGTGGAATCTTCTCTCCAAAGATAAGATCGTTGCAAGAATCAGGTTTGTAAAGTTTTTCCAGAGGTTGCTGAACTACAACTCCTGACAGTTCCAGACAGGATGACCTATACTGTGGACAGTTATAGCCCACTGAAGTCTTGAGGGCCAAGGATTCCCTAGCCCTGCAAAGATGATGTGGTTAAAAACTTATACAGGGAATCTTTGACTGACGACCACAATTGAGCCCAAAAATTCTGTCGTTAAGTGAATTTTGCCCCATTTTATGTCCTTTCTTGCCGTAGTTGTTAAGTGAATAGCTGAAGTTCAAAATCTGGTAACATGGTTGTTAAGCGAATCTGGCTTCCTCGTTGATTTGGCTTGTCAAAAGATTGCAAAAGATAATCACATGATCTTGGAAAAGTTGCCAAGCACCTGAATTATTTATTTATTTGTTTGTTTGTTTGTCAACCACTCACAAGGTAATAGGTATAAGTATAAACATGAGTAAGAGTACAGGAAATAGGTACGAATAAATAGGGACAATAGGACAGGGACAGTAGGAACGATTGTGCACTTATGCACACCCCCTTACAGACCTCTTAGGAATGGGGTGAGGCCAATAATGGTTAGTTTGAGGTTAAAGGAGTGGGGGTTAGAGGATATAACAACAGAGTCAGGTCGTGCATTCCAGGCATTGACCACTCTTGCTGAAGTCGTACTTTTTGCAATCAAGTTTGAAGCAGTTTTCATTGAGTTTGTATCTGTTGTGTGCTCTTGTATTGTGGTTGAAGCTGAAATAGTCATTGACTGGTAGGACATTATAGAAGATAATTTTGTGTGCTACGCTTAAGTCTAACCGTAGGTGGTGAAGTTCAAAGTTGTCCCAGCCCAAAATTTCAAGCCTGGTGATATAGGGTATTCTTTTGTGAGCAGAGGAGGTGTAGTAGTCTTCTCATGAAATACTTTTGGACTCGCTCAATTGTATTAATGTCCAATATATTTTGATCACATGATCTTAGGGATGCTACAAAAAATGTAGCATTTTTTCATTTTTTCCCCTGTAACTTTGAACAGTCACTAAATGAATGGTTGTGAGTTGAGGACTACCTGCACATGTTCAGTACAGTCCCACTGAAGTATTGGTGTGTAAAGAATTTGCCCTTGCTAGAGATATATATAAATTATTAACAAGGCAAAAAGGGTAAAAACACTTTTAAAGTCCAGAACAATGTCATAAAATTCAGAAGCAGCTCAGACAGATGCCACCCCCGCCTCCTAATTCAACATAGCCATATTCAGCCCGGTTCTGCTGAGCCGATAGCACCAGTGAACAGTGGAGACCGAACCAATTCTCTCTGCTGCTCTGCTGTTGGTCCCATCTGCCCGCCCGGGCTCCCATACTAACCTTTATGTCCTGCTTTTGAAGCGCAGCTGCTTTGCGCAGCACAGCAGATTGTCGTGCAACAGCTGTTGAAGTGACAGGGAGAGGGCAGGATTGTAGGAGGTGAGTCAGAAAGCCTCTGCGCCTGCACAAAGGGTGCATTTGGTGCACGCATGCACGTAAAGTGTGCCCACCAAGCCACACCTGAACTGGCGGTAAATTTTTTTTGAAACACACCACTGAACATAGCATAAGAAGAAAGGGAAGGTTCGCAAACTCAGGCTTGAAAGATTATTACCGCCAATCTCAATAAAAATATTTTTAACCTTAATTTCCTGGCCTGGTCCACCTAGTGGGAATGACATGATTGCAAGGACAGAAAGAATGTTGTCAGCAAACTTGCATTGCTTTCCCCCTTGCGGGCCTGTTCTGCTGGGATGAATACCCTAATAGAGCTTTCCACTGTTAAGAAGCTGGTGGAAAATATATTTAACAAAATGTAGCTTTAAGCATGAGCTATGTTTTTTAAAAATAGAAAATTAAGTATAGGATCGTTTGTTTGCATCTGCCGTTGGTTTCTTAAGAATGACTTGTTAATGCAAAGACGGTGAAAATAGATTCCATTCAAGGTAACAGTCCGGAAGTCAGAAGAGTTGGCTTCTATATTATGGGTAGGGCTATGTGCTACAATAAAGCTACTTCAGGTTCAGGAGCAATATGTTTCTACAAACAAGTTTCTGGAGAAGAGGAGCAGGAGCACCTCATTGTCCGCTGTTCCACTGAGAGAACAGAACACTAGGTAGGTCATTGGTCCAACAAGCAAAACAATGAAGCAACACACTGCTAGATTTATTTCAAAAAAGATGCCTGGAAAAAGTAGTGGCTTAGGGAACAAAAAATAGTAATAAAAAACAATAAACTTCTACTGCCTGGTTTACAGTATAAGCCAGTAACCTTGTACTTATAAGGCAAGCATTATCACCATTGTGCTATTATAGCATTTCTGGTAAAAGAAGACATCAGAGACTATAGTAACATCTGATTCAGTTGAAGGGGGTGTCCCTGACTGGATAAGGTAGCAAATAAACTCCTGAGGTTAGAGTATAAAGCACACCAGCTGAAATAGACAGGAGCCCTTGAGCTGACAGGAGTACTTTAAAACCACAGCGAGAAAATGCCAAGGGAGAGGAGTGAGCACTGAATGCTATTATCAGTTCCTTTCCCCCCCCCCCAAAAAAAAATGGCTGCTAGCTTGTTCTGCCAACAGTACTAGTGGGCAGTATGGATAAGCCATTGACTATCTTTAATAACAATGGTTTCCATGACTTAATCTTCAGAAAACATATTTTTAAAATCTCTCTCTCTCTCTCTCTCTCTCTCTCTCTCTCTCTCTCTCTCTCTCTCTCTCTCTCTCTCTCTCTCTCTCTCTCTCTCCCTCCCTCCCCCCCTCCCTCCCTCCCTCCCTCCCTCCTTTCTCTCCCCTTTTGTTTTTCTATTCCCAATATAGGCAGTAAAAGTAGACAGTCTCTTAAAAGCATTAGATACAGAAGATAGATGTGGATCATTTCTTGTCAAATCCATAGGGCAACATAGATGGTTTTGCAGCAGGAAGCTGACACTCAAGGGTACTGCAATTCAGCACACATCCAGAATATTCAAGGATGGGTCTTTTAATTTGAATGGAGGCAGGAATAACACCTGCCAGCTAGGGAGGAGCTGGAGAACAAGAACAAGCTCTTTTTTTTTTTTTTTTTGAGCTGTTATCTAGATCCAAAAATGACAGCAAAATATGGGATTAGTATCATATCTAGATATATGTTTATGGATACCTTGTGGTAGAGTCACTTTTTCATTCATTCATTTCCACATTTTTTAAAATCCCAAATGACCTTTTTGTATGGCAGCATTTGGACCTAATTCAGGATTAAATTAGTAGCAATGAAATAAAAAGGAAAAAGCTTGTTTTTATTAGATATTTCCAATGAATTTCAATAGGGTTAAAATATGAATACTTTTATTTGTTCATTTGTTTATTTTGGGGTAGATTGTAGGGGTGATACAGAAATATAATTTCATGTTATTTTATTGCATTTTACATATTGATGTATTAAATTATTGTACTTTATCCCATAATTATTGTATTTTATCCTACTCTTATTTTAAAAAGTTTTTATAGGATTTTATTGGTAATATGTGTTTGAACCTTGTATTCTGATATAGCCTATAAGCTAATCAATAAAGCTAAGCTAATCTAATCTAATCATTTGTTTATTATTCATCAATAATATTCATTGTGTTTGTTAGGCTACTAAAAATATTAATTTTGGAATATTTCATTTTTAATTAGGTTTAAGGAGAACATCAAGAAGATATCTTAAGTGGTTTGCATTAGAAAAGCAAAGGATTTTGGTTCCTCTTAACCTTGCTCCTTATCTTTATAGAAACAGAGAACAGCATAAATGTGACCCATGGACACTGCTTCCATGCTTTTTTTGGGTCTCCAAGCAATGTAACTCCAAAACCAAATGTGTTCTGTCCTCATTACATGTTAGTCTGTGTGCAGCTCAACATGCAGCTAAACCCACCTATTCTCCAATAAAACAGACTGTGCATGTAAATCTGGATGCTTTATTGAAAGAACAGGATATGGTGAAACTGGGGAAAATGGCAATATATAAAATGAGAACCAAATACAAGATATGCAGTGTTGAATTGCTGCTGAATATAACAATTAAAGCCTCTGTCACACTGTACCAACGGATGGAAAGAGGATGTAAAACGGAGAAAAACACTTGATATCCATTGGTTAACGCGATGCTTTTGTTCTGTACTCACTGCCTCCATTTTGCTTCCTCTCTATCCGTCCAGCATCCGTCTATTGACGTTTCATCCGCTCAGAGGGTTTTGAGCTGCTCAAAACTTTTTGAGCGGAAAATGTATCCAATGCGTCAGTTCTGCATCCTCAACGCATACGGGGAACATCCATTCTGCATCCGTTATGCATCCGCTATATCTGCTAGGCATCCGCTGTGCATCCGCGCAACTCGCATCCTCTTGGACGTAGGGAGGAAGCGGAACGGACGTGGAACGGACGCACAGCGTTAGTAGCACGGATGGAGAAAGGATGAAAGTGGATGCAGCACGCAAAGAAAGCATTTAAAGTGGAAAAAACCTTCGCAGAGGGGACCTATCTCGGATAATAAGGATGTCTAGACGATGCCTAGAGGATGCAAAAGGACACATTGGGGAAAACCTATACTGCCTATAAAAAGGGGGAGCAACTCACCTGGATCTCACTTTCAGTCCAGCAGCCCTGCTGTGCAGACCTCTGCAGCCTTCATCTGACTCTTGCTCTTCCACAGCATCCAGTCATGTCCACCATGGATCGTAACAAACTCCTTTTGGTAGCCACCATCCTTCTGCAACAGTGCGAAGCCATCTACAGGCTCTGTGAACTCTACTACAGGAAGAAAAAGAGGCGGCCAAGAAGCGTCTGGGTCCGAAGATGGATCGGGAGAAGAGCAGAGGACGGACTGTACAACAAGCTGATGGTGGAGCTCAGGAACGAAGACACTCGTGCATTCCAGAACTTCATGAGGATGCCTCCAGCCATGTTTGATGAAGTTGTGCAGCGGCTGAGACCCAGGTTGACCAAGCAGAGCACCAACCTCCGGCCCAGCCTGGACCCTGGGCTCAAGGTGGCACTAACTCTGCACCACCTGGCCTCAGGGACCACCTACAGGAGCATGCAGTACGGCTGGAGGGTGCCACACAACACCATCAGCATTGTGGTCAGAGAAGTGGTAAAGGCCATCATCGAAGAATACCCGGAGGAGCTCCTCCAGTGCCCCTCCACTGAAGAAGGATGGAAGAAAGTTGCAGAGCAGTGGTATCAGAAGTGGAACTTCCCCCACACCGTTGGAGCCATAGATGGCAAGCACGTGGCCTGCAAAGCTCCAGCCAAGTTGGGGTCCACTTATTTCAAGGGCTTCTTCAGCATCATCCTCTTCACCATGGTCGATGCTGACTACAAGTTCATGTACATCGATGCTTCAGTCAACGGCTCGTGTTCAGATGCCCAGGTATAGAACACCAGTGACCTCAAGGAGGGGCTGGAACGCAACCTCATCATGGGCTTCCCAGATCCAGACCCCCTGCCCAACGACACACAAGATGTGCCCTACTTCATCGTGGGGGATGACGCCTTCTCCCTCAGAACCTACCTCATGAAGCCCTACACTTCCAGACTCCTCACCCGTGAAGAGAGGATCTTCAACTACAGGCTGTCCAGGGCAAGACAGGTGGTGGAGAACGCCTTTGGCATCCTGGCCAACAGGTTCCAAGTACTTCTCACCACCATGCAGCATCGCCCAGAGACCGTGAGGAGGATCGTGGAAGCTTGCTGCATCCTGCACAATCTCATGCACACCCGCTACCTAGTCTTGCAGAACAGGCTCGTGGACCTCCAGCAAGGCAATGGGGACATGGAGCCTGGGGAATGGAGGCAAGGGCAAAACCTGATAGACACTCAGGATGTGCAAGGCCCCAACAGAGCCTCACGTGAAGGGAAGAAACAGCGCAACCTCCTGAAACACTGGTGCAACTCCCCAGCTGGAGCAGTGGAGTGGCAAGACAGGATGATAGATGATTAATGGATGCTTCCTTCAGCCTGTCTCATCACACTGATGTGATTGGGCCATGTATGTTGGGTGGACCTACTATGAACAGGGCATTTAATAAAGAGTTGTGTTTATGTTGACATGTGTGGATCAATGATTACATTAGTATTTATAATGAAGGGCCATAGGTGTGGCACCTGGGAGGGTGGACCATACAGTCCCACTATGCTTGCACTGGAGGTTTATCTATCCCCACAGCTATCTCAACCCATCCCACAGCAATCTTAACTCATCCCACAGTTATTACCCATCCCAAAGGTATCCCTGCCCACCCCACTGCTATCCTTACCCATCCCACAAACATGCAAAGGCTTAAACCATTTCTTAAAGTTTCCACCAAGACTTTATTTAATAAAATAAATGAGGCAAGTGTGTGAAGCAAAGATAATCTTTGTTAATCACAAGCTGTAAAAGAAAAATGACCCAAGTCAAGTGTCCAAATAAAGCCTACAGGTAGCCACCCAGTCTCTGGCACTCCTCTTGGTCACTCAGAGGTGTGCCCAGTCTCAGGGGTGAAGGGTCCAGGTGCTGTGGAGGTGGCTGCTGCTGGAGTGCTGGTCTGAAGTACCACTGGGGTGCTTGGCCCCGAGAGGACAACAGGTGACGGTGTGTTGAGGAAGCTCTTGGACAGCTGGCTCAGCCCTGTGATGTTGAGAGCTCCTTCCTCCATGCCATGTGGTGTCATCCCCAGTACCGAGGACAGATGTACTGAGGCCAGGCTTGGCTGTGGGGTGGAGGAAGGAGCAGTGTAGTGGGGCTGTCTGGTCTGCAGCTGGGTGAGGACTGGCGTTAGTGGCATCGGTGGCGTGGGTGGCATCGGTGGCAATGGTGTCTCCCGATGACTCTGTGCCTGGACTGGGAAGAGCTGCTGCCTATGCTGCTGGACCTCCTGGTAGCCATAGCCCTGGTAGGTGAGGGCCTGTGGGAAGCCTTGGAATGGGAGGGACATCACCTGGGGTGGAGGAGCAGACCTGGACTGGGTGGGAGCAGGTGCCTCTGGGTCTGGAGGGTTGTGAAGCAGCTCGGTGATCCGGTCCTTCACCACCTGGTACTGGGGTTCCCCCATGTCCATGAGGGTCTGGTTGACATAGGTGAGGAAGGACTTGTGGTTGGAGGATGAGGAGTCGGTGTGGACCAGCTGAGAGAGGAGATCTATGCTGCTCCGGATGGTGTCCCTGATCTCCAGCAGGACAGTGTGGCTCTGCCCCTCCTGTCTGGCTCTCTGCCTTTCTGTGGACGTGGAGCTGAGGGCGGATGCGGGTAGGGCTGTGGTGGAAGTGCCGACTCCTTTCTCCCACTGCACCAGGGAGTCCTCCACGTGCTCCACCACGGTTAAAACACCTGTCCGCGGGTTCTCTGCGATGGCACGCTCTACAGAAACCTGCCTGGAGACAGGAACTGACTCTCGGCCGGAAGAGGACTGGCTCTCAGCAGGCTGCCGGAGAGAAAGGGTCATGAGAGGGGCTGCTGCT
Organism: Laticauda colubrina; assembly: GCA_015471245.1. Taxonomy (NCBI): domain Eukaryota; kingdom Metazoa; phylum Chordata; class Lepidosauria; order Squamata; family Elapidae; genus Laticauda; species Laticauda colubrina. Next base: position 9,483,530 of record BLBF01000011.1, on the reverse strand, counting down.
GCTGCTGCTCCTCGGTGGTGGATCTCACCCTCCAGGAAGCTGCACCTGGCCATGACATAGGTCTCTCTGCCCGTCAGCTTAACCATGGCCTGGCCAGATTTCTTGAGGTGCAGCTTCCCGTACCAGGTGTGCATATGTTTCCACCAGCCGAGGAGCACCTCCAATGTGTAGCCCAGACTCTCCGCCTTCTCTCTCCAAGCAGCCTGCTTCCTTTTGGTGTCCCTGTAGAGCCTGTGTCCCTTCCGCCACAGAAAGTCATTCTCTTTCAGCCACTCCAGCACCTCATCCTCGTGGTCCTCCTCAATGGAGTATTGCCTCCTCTCCTGTTCCTGCATATGCCTCTTCCTCCCTTTGCCAGGACCAGATGGGCCCTCATCAGAGGGGCTTCCAGTTTGTAGGGGCTGCTCCTCCACACCAGCAGCAGCAGAAGCAGCAGCAGCAGGATCATCATCCTCATCATCATCATCAGCAGCAGCAGCAGCAGCATCACCAGCATCACCAGCAGGATCATAATCATCATCATCATCATCATCATCAGCAGCAGCAGCAGCAGCACCAGCAGGATCATCATCATCTTCTTCATCATCATCATCATCAGCAGCAGCACAAACAGGACCAGGAGCATGAGCAGGACGAGCAAGACCAGGAGCACGAGCAGTACGAGCAGGACGAGCAAGACCAGGAGCACGAGCAGGATGAGCAGGACCAGCAGGATGAGGAGCAGCTTCAGCAGAGTAAGCACCAGCAGAAGCACCACCTCCAGGAGCAGCCTCAGCAGAGTAAGCACCAGCAGAAGCACCACTGCCAGAAGCATCATCATCAGCTCCTCCAGAAGCAGAAGCAGCAGAAGCCCCAGCCGCAGAAGAGCAAGCCTGTGCTACAGAAGCCCCAGCAGAAGCAGAGTGAGGGCCAGGGGGTGGGAGGGTGGCCCTGTCCCTCTTGCCAGGGCTGGCAGCAGATGGCTGAGGCTTCCTCTTTTTCCCCATGTTTGTGGGGTTGCTGGCTGGCAGGGAGGCTGGCAGGAAGGCTGGCAGGCAGGGAGGCTGGCAGGCAGGGAGGCTGGCAGGCAGGCAGCAAGGCTGGCAGGCAGCAAGGCTGGCAGGCAGGCAGGCAGCAAGGCTGGCAGGCAGCAAGGCTTGCAGATAGGCAGGCAGCAAGGCTGGCAGGCAGGCAGGCAGCAAGGCTGGCAGGCAGCAAGGCTGGCAGGCAGGCAGGCAGCAAGGCTGGCAGGCAGGCAGGCAGCAAGGCTGGCAGGCAGCAAGGCTGGCAGGCAGGCAGGCACCAAGGCACACAGCAAGGCTGGCAGGCAGGCAGGCAGGCACCAAGGCAGGCAGCAAGGCTGGCAGGGAGGCAGGCACCAAGGCAAGCAGCAAGGCTGGCAGGATGGCAGGCAGCAAGGCAGGCAGGCAAAGCACTCAATGCGTCTGGCAGCAGGTTTTTCCTCAGAATGGTGACCTGCTTCCGAGCTGCTTCCCTTTATATCCGCGGGGCTGACGCAATAAATCCCCCCCTCTTGCGCAATTAACGGCAGGCATCCGCTAGGCTTGCGCTCTGCATCTGCTAGGCTTCCGCTCTGCATCCGCTTCATCTGCTGTGCATCCACTGTGCATCCGCTGTGCATCCGCTTCATCTGCTCGGCATCCGTTCTGCATCCGCTGTATCCATTCCGCGTCCGCTTTGCTGAGGTCCCCAGAAGCCTAGCGGATGTGCCATCTGCTCCCATCCGCTTCCATCCGCGAGGCTTCCGCTTTGCATCCGTTTTCCATCCGCCCTGCGTCCTCCCCCCGTCTGTTCCTTTCCGTGTTATCCGCTCTGGTTATGCAAATTTTCGCCCCTTTTGAGAGTGGATAACAACGGATGGAACATTTTTCTCGTCCACTGTGTCCTTTTTACAAATGTTTTGCATCTTTTGGGCAGTGTGACAGGGCCTTAATAAATATACTAAATCTCACCAGTGATGCTCCGTGTGTGGGGTATAGGCTTGTCCTTGGATGACCATATGACATAGATTAAGATGGATTCTTTTTTTGTGCTTCTGCCTCTTCCAAATTATAAAGGAAAATGGAGTCTGGCTTCCCAGTGTGCACTTGTTTTGAGAGTGCAAGCTGATAAGTAAGTGGGTTGGGTCAGCTTCCAAACTATATAAGTGGTATTTGTTCCTCCAGGCACTAAATGGGGCTAGAGAGCAGCAACAGTATTTATAAAGTTATATGCTGGCGCATGATAAATGGTGAGTGGTTTCTTTGATGGAAATTGTTTTGTATGATTGCTACTTTGGGGTCAGGGTAACCACAGAGTATACCATGATTTCAGTTCTTAATGGGTTAATGTACAGCTACACATTAGGCTTCTCCTTAAATAAACCATGGAAAGTTTATTTCGGCAGAGAAATAAGGAAAGTGGAAGTTTCATAGTTGCTTCATTTAAAAGGAAAAGGAACTGAATGCATTTAAAATGTTTCACAGTAAATAGCCCTTTCCTGTGGTACAGCATGGCTAATTAAATTGCTGGAAAATTTCAGCAGGCTCAAAAGCCCTCAAACCACTTGCTACATGCAAATAACATCTCATATGATAAAAATGTAGGGCTGATACTATGGAGATCTAAGTGCTGGTTTGCCCTCAACCTCAGCCTGACTGCATCAATCACACTTTCTCATACTATCCTATTACACAGGGATTTCTGGGGATAATATGAAGAGGGCACACTATTTAAGTGCAATGGTATGTGAGAATGATCTTGAGGGATGAGAAGAGATGCTGGCAAGGGAACAATCAGAAAAGAGAGGGAGGAGCCTCCCAGTGGCTTAATGGTGAAAGAAACTTGGGAAGGACCCATTAGAATGGATCAGGCTGTTAAAAGAGACTGTAGGAGATTTGTATTTTCAGATTCATAAGCAGGGGTGGGATGCTACTGGTTCGGCATGGTTCTATAGAACCTGTAGCTGCGAAGAGCAGCTGACACCAAACCGGTTCGATGTTTGGCCCACCCGCCTACCTGGGCTCTAGGCTGTCCTTTATTCCCTGCTTTTCCCTCCTCAGCTGCACTGTGCAGCACAGCTGAGGTTGAAAAAGCAGGAAACGAAGATTTTCAAACGCTGCGCACCTGAGCAGCGCTTGTCAGCTGTCCAGGCAGCAAGCTGATGATTTCTTGCAAACACTGCACACGCGATTGTCCCCAGTTCGGAGAAACGGCAAATTGCTCTATTGGCTGGCCCCTCCACTCCCTGCCTACTCACTTCTTACGTGGCATGCGAGCCATCCAACTTGCCTGGTTTGGTAAATTGCTACTTTCCCTCCCCCCCACACCATCAGCTGTTCTGCTCTGCCAGGAGATTTAGATTAGCTAGAAAGCAGGAAATCCTTGGATTTCTTGCTTTCTAGCTAATCTAAAAGCAGAGCTGAACCTTCCTTAGGACTGAAGCTTTTCAGTGCAGACTCAGATAGCCGATTGCAGATAGATAGATCTCTAAGTAAATCTGTGATTCTGTGAGCAACGCTATCTGCCTGCCTGCTTTGCCTCTTTTGGGTAAAAGTTGCTCTTTTTTTTATAAAAGAATAAATATTTACATAAATATTTATAATATTTACATACAAGCCATACCTACCCAATCACATGACCATCAAGCCACACCCACAAATTAGGCCACACTCACAGAACTGGTTGTAAGAAATTTGAATCCCACCCCTGCTCATAAGATTTTGAACCTTACAATAAAGTAGAATTAGCTCATGTGCCTGGTTTCTCTGGGATGGCTGACACTAAGCCACCTGGAATTCCTTCTCCTCCTTCCTACTTATAACAATAAGAACTACTCTTACCTTAGGTTGGACATCCAATCTACTTTGGGACATTTGAGGAGAGTTCAGAATATTACAGGTGGGATTGGAATGGTATGCATCTTAGAATCCTTCTATTTCTATTTCCACTGTAAAAATCACATAATGCATTTTTTTTTTAAAAGTCCCTCTCATTCTAGGGGCATAAAAATAGTGTCTTAAGGTTCTTTGCCACCCTCCAAAATTTGACTAGGCCAAGTTTCAACATCCAACTAACTTCCAAGGTTGGCCACCCCCACAGTGAAATGCACAAATAGGATTCTGTGGGAAAGGACTATTTTTAATTTTTATTTATTTGTTTATTTTTGTCAATTGCTTCCAAGATAATAGGTATAAGTAAAAACATAGTAATGAATACTTGGATACATATAAGAAAAATAAAAGAAACAATAGGACAGGGACGGTAGGCATATTGGTATGCTTATGCATACCCCCTACAGACCTCTTAGGAAAGGGGTGAGGTCAATAGTAGACAGTCTAAGGTTAAAGTTTTTGGGGTTTGGAGAAGAAACCACAGAGTCAGGTAGAGTATTCCAGACATTGACCGCTCTGTTGCTGAAGTCGTATTGTTGCAATCAAGTTTGATGCGATTAACCTTGAGTTTGTATCTATTGTTTGTTCTTGTATTGTTATGATTGAAGCTGAAGTATTCATTGACTGGTAGGACATTGCAATGTATGATTTTATATACTATCCTTAAATCAGACTGAAGGCGGCGTAGTTCTAGATTTTCTAGGTCTAGAATTTCAAGTCTGGTGGCATAAGGTATTCTGCAATGAGTAGAGGAGTGGAGAACTCTTCTTGTGAAATATTTCTGGACTTTCTCAACTGTGTTAATATCAGATATGTAATCAGATACTTATCAGCTTGGTTCTGTTCCTGAACCATAATGATGTGCCAGCTTCAGCTTGAAATGTTTTGCCTCTGGCTCCAGTTGCAGCCTTTCAATTCTAATTAAAAAATAACAACAACCTCAGATAGATTCCACCAAAATCCATTGGCCCTTAGTAATTGGCCTCCTTACAGAATAATTCATTGAAAAAAAAAAGATGGAATTTCTGTCTGTGAGAAATCTATCAGAAACAGTCCTTTTCAGATTGCACAACACCAGGAAGATTTTTATACCCCAATCCAATCCAACCCAAACAGGAAATGAATTGAATAGGAAATGTGTCCAGTTCAAAACTTAGCAAAAGACATTATCGCATCCTCTATTTGCTGCAGTTATCTCAAGAATAATGGCTTTGCTAGATCTCTTCCCACTCTTTGCTTCTTGAAAGGAAGTGCCAACTGCTATCTGGAAAAACCCAGATATATAACATCTCCAATCAGTGATGCTGAGAATAAAAAAAGAAAATACTGCTTTGTGCTTCCTATATGCACTAAGATGGTCCCAGTAGACTTTACAAAATTAATTTATTTTGGTGAAAATATATATGCCATTATGGCTAATTTTTAGCAGGAATTAGAGGGTTACATAATGAGGCATGCAATTTAGTATCTAAATAAGAAATCCTATAAAGCAGCTTGTCCATAGAAATTATCTCAGCAAACTGAGACCAGATAATTGGTATTCATTTTTTTCTTTTATGCATGGCTGGAATCCGATATAACTTTTTCAGAAGCTTACAGAACAGTTCAAGAGGGCCAACATTCCAGAGAGTGAGGTAGCCAATTTGCCATTAACACACTCCTAGGGTTTACCTTAGATCACTGAGCTGTACAAAGTAACCACAGAGACAAAAGGTATTTTGCATAAAAAGAACTATTGGGTGTAAAACAATCCTTTGCAAAGTGTTCCTCTCATTTTGATCTTTTGGAACCGTTTGTATTGAAAGCTGCCTTTTGAATTCTTCTAGGCAGTTAATAGTTTGACTTGAGAAGTCAGTACAGGTATTTTTCCTGCTTCTCTTCAGCATCAACTCTCTGCCTGTCTTTTCCATTCTATCCCTTTCACTTCACCCGTTGCTCTGTCTGTTTTTTTATGGCAATCTTTGCAATTTTTCATGCACAAAACAAACAATGGAATTACCAAGTTGGGAGGACATGTGGGAATAATCAATAAAAACACACACCCTATATTATTATTATTGTTATTGTTGTTATTATTATTATTATTATTATTGTTATTATTATTATTATTATTATTATTATTATTATTATTATTGTTGTTGTTGTTGTTGTTATTATTATTATTATTAGTGTTATCCTTTATAATAATAATAATAATTTAGACCAGTCAATATTGTGAAATTCCTTCTCTAATGCTTTTTTCCTATTAAAGCAGGAAATATAATGCCAACTTCTATTAAATGAAGTGATACTTCATATCACAGAGGGTAATTGAAGTGTACTTTCTAATGATTCATCTACATATTTTACATCTTGGTTGTAAAATAGTGGATATGGGCTATTCTGGGAAAATATTCCTTCTCTTTCTACTTCTGTCCATTCTCATAGGTTTAGTTGGACAGCTCCTTGTTTACATATCTATCTTTTGATGAGAGACAATCTACAGAAACAATAAATAAACAGCAAGCAGAACCACTTCATATTTATTCATTTATTTGTTTATTTGTAAAATTTATTTGCCTCCCATCTCATATCCAATAACTCTGGATGACTTACAACATAAAAACATTGAAATAAGTAATTATAAAAACACAGCAAATAAAAACATTAACAGATAAAATCAAAGAACCAAGATGGCAACGAAGGGAGATGAACACCTGGACAGGGAGAGGGGGAGGTGGCATTGAATTTTAATTAGTTAACCAACTCTTTTTCATACTGCTTTTACTCCTAAAGAATTTCCTTCTATAGAAAAGCAGCTGTCAAATGCCAGGGAAATCAGTAGCTTTAAGCAGTCCAAATGTGTACAAAGTTTTATTGCAAGCTCAAGCTCTCTACAAAAATCTAAGCTATTAATGATCAAGGGAAATTAATGGGAATAAGAAGGCACTCAAGGTGAGCTGGACTTAGATATCTTGTGAGTGCACAGGGACTCATGACTTATGATGTCTTTGACCCCACCAGCCTGGTCATCGTCTCCTATAACAGCACGTCTAAGTAGGATGCATCTTTACAGCACAAAGGGGTAAATAAAGGCCATGAAGAGCTGGGATAGGGTGAAGTTGGGGTGCAAAGATGATGGTGTTGATGGCATTGGAGGGAAAGTTTGTGGCTCCCAGTTTTTGTTTTGACTGGGTTTTGGTTTTATTGCTGTTGTGAGACACCCAGACTTGTATCTTTTTAGATGGGTGGCCTTATAAGTCTTTTAAATGTAAATGAATAGAAATCCAAAACAGGCTGTAGGCCTAGGAAACCTTTTCAAAGTGTCCAAAGTAAACAGAATAGTATTTCACGTGAGAGATGATTGGAAGCTATTTAGCTACTCCTCTTCCTCAAATTAAAGCTACTGGATTTGGCTTGCAAAAATCTAGGCACTCTAAAAATGGCAGAAAACAGGAACAAAAAAGCGAATTTGTGTCTGCCCTCATTTTTATAGAGATAAAATATTTTTATCAATCTTGTTAAAATTACACACACAAAATCAAAAAACAAACCCGAAGTTGTGAATACCACAATTCAAACAAAATATAATACATCTAAATAAAATAACTTACATAAAAGGAAAGCAAAAAAAGGAGAGGAGAAATTGAAAAAAAAAGGGGGGCAGTAGAAAAATTCTACTTGTCTACAATACAGGTAATATCTTTGTAAAAATTAGTACAACTCAATGTTTAAATACTAATTGAATCTTGACAATATGGAATCATATTGTCTGATTTTTCCATTTGTCTATAAAGGTAATTATCAAAGGGTTGAAAAATTTTGTTCATCTAATTAACCTTTAGAATATGACACACAGGAGTCGATCCAGAAGTACAAAATCATCTTTTTTTACATATTCCAGACACAATATATGATGTTGAGACTTTGGAACAAGTTCAGAGAAGAGCAACTAAAATGATCAAAGTCCTGGAGACTATACTACTATATATGAAGAACAGCTGCAGGTTTGGGGTCTGGGTAGTCTAAAAGAAAGAAGAATTAGGGGTGACACGATAGCAATTTTCCAGTATTTGAGGGGCTGCTCACAAAAAAGAAGGGGTCAAATTATTCTCCAAAGCACCTGAGGGCAGGACAAGAAACAATGGTTGGAAACTAATCAAAGAGGAAAGCAACCTGGAATTAAGGAGAAATTTCTGAACAGTTAAACAGTTACAATTTCTTAACAATTAACTAGTGGAACAGCGTGCCTTCAAAAATCATAGATGCTCCATCACTGGAGGTTTTTAAGAAGAGACTAGACAGTCACTTGTCTGAAATAGTATAGGTTCTCCTGCTTGAGCAGGAGGCTGGACTAGAAGACTTCCAAGGTCCCTTCCAGTTTTGTTCATTCTATTCTATTCTATTCTATTCTATTCTATTCTATTCTATTCTAT
>BLBF01000011.1:9452215-9465271 GCA_015471245.1 Laticauda colubrina | reverse complement strand
CCTCCAGTCTGCCTCTCTGCCTGCATCCTCTGGACCTGGGGGTGGGGTGGGGGTGGGTTGGCCTCTGGTGGCTGCTGCTTCTTCCTCCATTTGTGACAGGGTATCCTCCAAGTTCACTGGCATGGGGAGTGCAGCTGTCGGGGTGGTCTCTGCCGTGGGGCCCTCTGAAGACACCTGCCTGGAAAGGTAACTGGCTCCTGGCTGAAAGAGGACTGGCTGTCTGTGGGCTGTCTTAGGCAGAGGGGTGTCAGAGGGGCTGCTCCTTGGTGGTGGATCTCACCCTCCAGGAAACTGCACTTGGCCATGACGTACATCTCCCGGTCAGTGAGCTTGACAGCAGCCTGCCCGGATTTTTTGAGGTGTAGCTTGCCATACCAGGTGTGCATGTGCTTCCACCATCCCAGGAGTACTTCTGCAGTGTAGACCAGGCTCTCTGCCTTGTCTCTCCAAGCTGCCTGCTTCTTCTTGGTGTCGTGATACAGTCTGTGGCCCTTTCTCCAGAGATGCTTGTTCTCCCTCAGCCATTCCAGCACCTCATCCTCATGCTCCTCAGAAATGGTGTACTGTTTCCTCTCTCCCTTCTCCTTCCCTTGCCTCTTCCTCCCTCTGGCAGGGGCTTCAGCAGGGCCTTCAGGGGCTTGAGCAGCAGGGTCTTCAGGGGCTTGAGCAGCAGGGCCTTCAGGGGCTTGAGCAGCAAGGCCTTCAGCAGCAGGGCTTTGAGGGCTTTGGGGCTGGTCCACCACAGCAGCAGCACCACCAGCAGCAGCAGGTTCAGAGTCAGTGCCAGGGGGTGGGATGCTGGTTCTGTCCTTCTTGCCAGGGCTGGAACGATTAGGCACGGGCTTCCTCTTTTTCCCTGACTGACGAACCATAGTGTTCCTGCTAGATGTATGTGGCAGCACGTCTTTCCCCTGAATGCTGACTGCATGCGTGCTGCATCCTTTTATATCTGCGGAGCTGACACAGTTCATACTCCCTGCATGCTCAGTGAACGCTTTGCATCCGATATGCATCTATGCAGCATCCGCTTTGTTTCCTATAGGCATCCGTGATGCATCCGCTTCATCTGCTATGCATCCGCCCCTTCCGCTATGCATCCGCTTCGCAATTCTCCCCCGGAACCCCTTTGGAGGTGTCATCCGCTTCCTATGATCATCCGCTTAACATCCCTGCTACATACTACCCACGTCTGTTCTTTTCCGTTCTTTTCCGTTCTGTTTATGCAAATTTTTGCCACTTTTTGGAGCGGATTACAACGGATGGAGCCACCCCCGAAATTTTGCTCGTCCGCTCTGTCCTTTATGCATACGTTTTGCATCCGTCGGCCAGTGGGACCTAGCCTTAACTATTCTGTCTTTCCTCTTCCAACCACAGTATTTCTCTTTTGTCACACCAGCATCAAACCACATCTGGATTTTCCATATCATCCATACAAGCTTATATTATCCTTCCAGAATTGTCCATTCCAATGCCTTTTCCTGACTTGCTGGAATTATGCCTACTTCTCTTGTACTGACTCCTTCCCATTTTCCATTCCAGTTGGAAGTATGTTCCTTCATCCAGGTGTTCTATATTTGGATACATTATTTTAATCTCCTGTTTTCCTCTATTATGTTCTCAATCTTTTCTCCACATTTCTTTTCAGCAAAGCAAAACTACCAGAGAAATACAGTAAAAAGGTTCAAAGCAATGAGGCTGACAAGGAACAGGGTAAAGCAAAGATTGAGATAGTAAGGCCTTCATATTGCAGGCCAGATATGCTCTATGTGTGGTGCTGGGGATCCATAGGCCATTGAAATCTCTGATACCCTCACAGTTTTCTTACAGGACCAATAAATTGTAATTTTTAGGTAGCAGATGGGGAAATTGTCAAATACTTGGGAAATATTTATAAAAGCTTCTCTGTTCAATGTCAATTTGAATTTAATTTTAATTAAAAATTCCTTTTATTCTATCCACATCTTTATTTTTAATCACCTCCTTCTGGAAGTACAATTCCTAGCATCCTATACAGGGGGAGGGAGAGAGGGAAGGAAGGAGGAGGCCGGGAGAGGCAGGAAGACAAAAGATGCATATTCCCAGAAACTGCTTTATAAGTATTGTTTGAAAAACTTCTTTGTTTTGGGGTGGATATTTTTCCCTTTACCATAGTATTAAATCCTACAAGTTATTAAATCTTTAAAATGGAAGGATCGTGTCAGATTCCTGACCCCTCCTTCTCTTCCTTTTGAGAGAGGGATTTTAGTATCTTAAATTCAAGATCACTATCCTGTTGAGAAAATGTGGTTGTTACCATGATTCGTCCTCATTAAATATGAATGGAGGTTTGTTGAAAAGATAACAGCTTTTCAGTCAACAAGGGAGATACTAAATGGTCAAAGCTGTATTCAATTCTCAAAGCAGACTAAAAGATGACATCATCCAAAAATTATTATCATGTTACAAGAATGAGTTTTGTGTTTTTAAGAAATGTACCAGTGTATGTAGGGTGATGGATTTATGTTGTACTACACACCGTTTGGTGGTTCAAGATGCTTGAAATGGTTTTACAATAAATCACAAATTGAGTAGTGTTTCATCCTTGCATGCCCCAGGGTTCCTGGATCTGCTAGCTGGACAACTCACATGAATGAACCATGACTAATAAGCATTTTGACCAGTCTTGGTGCCCATTCGGCTTTGAAGTGCACTCAGCTTGAACTGAGATTGGACGTGCAGACACTTTGTCTAAGGAAGAAAAAGTTAGGGAAATTTGGAGCCAGAAGAGAAATGAGACCTTTCAATACGTAAGAGTTTTATATGCTGCAACAGTCAATGTTCCCTTATGCATGGACCTTGGCTCCTGCTGGGCTAAGTAATTACTGCACTTCATCTAAAACCCAAAAGCAATTTCTCAAGGCTGAGCCAGATTATGTGCACCAGTAAATATCTGAAGCTGCCTTCAATTACAGTTGACTCAGACAACCAGTGGACTGATGGTGGCCACACAAAATTCCCTCCTGTTGACCAACTAATTGTGTGAAACCACTGCCTGACTGAGGAATAAATTGCACCCACACCCATTGTCCCAGCTATTCTCCCCAACAGCTGTGCAAGAAAGAAGCTCCAGGCTAATTGTAGGCAGGGAGCCAATCTGAACATCAGTATGAAGCAGCCATCAGAAGCCTGGGACTCAGGATTTTGGACCTTAAAATTGACCACTTGGTCTTAATTGTTATTTGCTGATTTCTTCTGACACCAGTGGCTACATCAGTGGTGGGATTCAATTTTTTTTTTTACTACTGGTTCTGTGGGTGTGGCTAGGTGGGCATGGCAGGACTTGGTGGGCATGGCAGGAGAAGGATACTGCAAAATCTCCATTCCCTCCCCACCCCACTAACCTGCTTTCTAGCTCCGTTCTCCTGTGCAGGGCAACAAAAGAAGACCCAGACGATCAGCTGGGACTTGGGAGGTAGAGAATAGATGGGAATGGGGCCAGTCAGAGGTGATATTTGCCGGTTTTCCGAACTACTCAAAATTTCCGCTACCAGTTTTTTAGAACTGGTCAGAACCTGCTGAATACCATCTCTGCAGCGTCCTATACATGGGGGCATCCTATAGACAGAAAAATACAGGACTTCCATTGTCTAGGATTAATACCTGTTGGTTGTGATTCAGGAGGAGAACTTCAGGAGGACCCTACCTGTGGGATTCCATAGCGTTTGGTGCTCTTCTTTCTCCTAGTCAACTTCTACAGCTTCAACATACAACAATTCATTTAGTGACTGTTTGAAGTTCCAACAGCATTGAAAAAAAGGACATGACCATGTTTCACACTTATGACCATTGCTGCATTCCCCATGGTCACGTCATTTACACTCAAATGCTTGACAATTGACTCACATTTATGACAGCTGCAGTGTCCTGGAGTTATGTGCAACCTTCTGACAGGCAAAGTCAATGGGAAAAGCAGATTCACTTAACAACTGAGTTATTAACTGAACACCTGCAGTGATCCACTTAACAAATGCGACAAGAAAAGTTGTGAAATAGGGCTAAACTCACTTAACAAATTTTTTGCTTTAGCAAAATGGCTTCAGAGCCAACACATACATTTTGGGCTCCATTGTGCTTGTAAGTAGAGAATTACTTGTACATGAAGCCATTGGGCGAGAACATCTATCGCCATGGGGTGAGATACCGTCAATTGAGGATACCCAATTATATCTTTCTGCCTCTGACAATTAATGCAATCCTAAGTTGCATTAACAGAGGGGTACAATTAAGAACAAGTGAGGTACTAATACCACTCTATAAAGCCTTAGTAAGATCACACCTAAAGTACTGCATCCAGTTTTGGTTACCACATTATGAAAAAGATATTGAGACACTAGAAAAAGTGCAGAGAAGAGCAACCAGGATGATTACGGGACTGGAGACTAAAACATTCAAAGAACAGTTACAAGAACAGGGCTTGGCTAGTCTGGTGAAGAGAAGAGGGGAGACATGAAGGAGTCTTCCAATATTTGAGGGGCTGCCCAAAAGTGATGAAGGAGTCAATCTATTTTCTAAAGCGCCTGTAGGCCAGACAAGGAATAATGGATGGAAACTGAACAAGGAGAGATTTAACCTGGAAATAAGGAGAAACTTTCTGACAGTGAGAACAATCAACCAATGAAACAGCTTGCCCTCGGAAGTTGTTGGAGTGCCATCACTTGAGACCTTCAAGAAGAGATTGGACTGCCATTTGTCAGAAACAGTGTAGAGTCTCCCGCTTGGGCGGAGGATGGGACTAGATAACCTACAAGGTCCCTTCCAACTCTGATTGTCTGTTAACTTAAATGATGCTACTGGTGCTCTTTCTCTCTGCTTGGAGACTGGATCAGCTGGATCCTGGCCAGATGGAGTGGCTGTGGGTTTGTGAGTCCTCTGGTTCAGGGACTATGCCATGTTCGGTACTGGAAGGGATTGCACTGCCCCCAAACAGACCCAATTTGATGAATTTGCCAATTGTTTTTTGTATTACTGTTTCATAATTTTTATTGTATGCCACCCAATCATACTATAAATCATAGTATTAAATAATATAAATTAGAAGCCAGGAGCCAAAAGCTCAACTATCACATTTTTTTTCATATGTCAAATATTCTAGGGAAACAATCACTATTGACCCTTTGGCATCTTAGATTTTATTCATGCTATGTGTTTAAAAGGAACTTTTCATGTCTTGGTAATATTAAGCATGAGAGTGGTTTATTGCAAAGAATGTTACAGCCATACAGACATTCCTTGAATGAAAATCAGATTCTTGTGGGACCATAGAGATGGTTAGAAACAGCCGGCCACATATTTTGGCAAGTTTACTCACTTCTTTGTGATCCTCTGGAGGACTGGCTCATTTCTTTGATGCATCTGGTACAGTTGTTCTTATAGTCAGACTGTTCATATCACATGATTCAGTTGTTCAAACAAAGGGGGGGGGGAGAGCTTGTGACCCCTCAAATATTATTGATTTACAACTTTCAGCACACTCTGGATAATGGTGAATAATGCTCAGAATTACTGTTCCGGTGAGCTATATTTATATCCTAGGGATATGCAATTGCAGGCTATTGCTTTTGATTTTTTTTTTAACCTTCTCTGACCTCAAAAACTAAGTGGGAATCCGACTTAACTAGGATTTGGATGGAAGACCATCCAACTTGTGGTTATAGTACAGATTGGGAAGTGAAAATAGACCCTGGAAGAATGCAATGGCAAACCACTTCTGGGATGATGCCAGAGAAAACTGCATGAAACTACTAAGAGGTGAGCTTCTTTTGACATAGATTTTACTTTTATTTTCTCTACAGTTAGTTGTACTATCCTAACAGCCATTTTCTACAGATATGAAACAATAAAGACATTTGCTTTGAGGAATCCCCATGTGTCTTTCTTGGTTCTTGGGCCTGACATCAATCTCACCAAACTGACGCCCTCTACTATCTGCATCAGGCATATACTCTGAGAGCTATTAGGGAGTGGCTTTCTTCCCCCATTTTTCCTCTCACACAAAATATCTGGACTGAGATGCCTCTTATTCCTCTGAAATGTATCTCCTCCTCCCTGGGAATTTGGACTCCAACATTCCATGACAGGATCCCAGGGATGGGTACGGTTTCCGCATAAATGAGGAGAAAGCCCCAGTCCACAAATGTCACTCTACACCCCCTTTTCTCACCATCCTCATTTCCTTCCTCAGCTCCAGTCCCAGTTCACTTCGGGGTGGTGATAGTGCCAGCAGAGAAATCTTAACTTCTGCAGCAGTGTTAAGGGTTAGGACAGGATTAGTCACCAGCTCCAGAGTTAGGATGGACAGTGTTGTCAGAGAGAGCAAGTTTATGCTGGTAGTGTTTTGCCAGGTACCAGAGGAAAGCCTGCTCAACCAGCTGTCTGCATGTGATTTATAGGTCAGGAGGAGGTACATTATCCTAAATTCCTGTGGGAAGAACCCAGAGAAACCTCTCAGGAGACAAGTATAAAAAAGAAAGGCAGTTTATATGATCTACTATTATTTTTTCTCTAAGGAAGAAACTAAGAGAAATTTGCATGAATCCTATTTTCACTTGGCTAGTAAGCATCACAGGAGAAAAAAAGAATAGGTCAACAGATAACCCTCTGTCTGTAGGGATGGCATTTGGTAAAAAAATCCATGGATAATTGGGAAAGGAAAATTGGTTTCTGTAATACAAATGGATTGACATATGTCCAACCCGTCCAACTTTCTCCACTCTTCTTTAAGCTCAAGTATAGTTTTTGTAACAGCAACTATATAAATGTTTACAACATTATCCCATCTATTTCTATCATTACTTTGTCTCAAGAGCTATTGACTATTTTTACTTCTCTTTGTGATTGTGTCTTTCTTACTTCCAAACCATTGACCTAAGGAGAGTATAAAAAGGTAGTGGATGCAAATAGTAGGAAAATGATAGTTCCTTCCTGTCTTCTCCCATCTCCTTTCTCCCATCTCCTTTCTCCTCCCTTCCCATTCTCCTTTCCTCCTTCTCCTCCCCTTTTTATAAGGGGAAAAAAAATAGAGAGAAAGAGAAGTTAGCATCACCCTAGGAATCTCAGGGTAGATATGAATAGTTTTGAACAGGCCTTCAGTTCATTTTTGAGGCTAATGAGATTGACGTTTTTTTACATGGAAAAATTAGTTTCAGCTAGACAATATCCTTTCAAGTCAAAAAGAATAAAAATGTAGCATAATTATATGTACAAATAGTTGTGGCTAGTTTCAAGAAATATCATGAGTCATCTATTTCTGGAAACAATTAAAGCTAACTGAAGTGCATCCTCAGAGTAATAAGCTACCATTTGTGTGTTCCTTTATCTGGGTAATTTTATTTCAATCCCCACCCATCCTTGATTATCTACTTGTTTGGGAAGCATTTTGCTGCTTTTATGAGTTTTCAAATAGAGCTTGTTGCATTGCTGGGATGGGGAAAGCAATGCTCTTACAGCTCTTTTTCTTCTTTATTTTTACTCCAGACTTCCTCGTTCTTTAAACTTTTTTTTTTCAGTGTGCGACTTCCTTATAATTAAAACATTGGCTATTGGTATTGCATACCGACAAACATTGGTATCCCCCTCCAGTTATGAAATGACTGTGAGTTGCTTGGAATGCAGCTCATGACTGTGGTTTTCTCTTAATCCTCTGTCTACTTTGCCTCACATAATGCTATCCTGCCAAAGCCCCAGTCACAATCTTTCCATAATTTAACCCGTATTTGCCTGGTTGTAAAATTAATTATAACTTCTCTTCAATGTTCCTCCTGATTATGACAATAAACTCTCTATCCCACATGATGGTTATTGCAATTCTTACAATATATGTTGCATTTGACTATAGAGTACAGGAAGTCTTTGAGTTACACAGTTAGTTTAGGGACCATTCAAAATTACAGCAACACTGAAAAAAATGACTTATGACCAACTTTCACACTCAACGACCATTGTAGCATCCTCATGGGTGTATGATCAAAATTCAAACACTTGACTCATATTTATGACGGTTGCACTGTCCTGAGGCCACGTCATCCAAATTTGTGACCTTCTGACAAGCAAAGTCAATGAGGGAGCCAGATTCACTTAACAACAGTTTGACTAATTTAAAAACTACAGTGATTCACTTAACAATGGTGACAAGAAATGTCGTAAAATGGAGGCAAATTCACTAAATAAATTTTTCACTTACCAACCAAAATATTGGGTCAATTGTCATTTTAAGGCAAGGACTACCTGTACAGTGTAAGGACTACAATGTGCAATGTAAGGACTCGAACAGCCACCATGTAGGACAGATAGGTAAAAGATTAGGAGGATGCAACTACAAACATCAACTGGCGGCAGGGGGGGGGGAATCCATCATCTCTTAGGGCATAAACAATTTCAGCTGGGAGCTGCTGACATTGCAGATCAAGCCAAATCAAGAAGTGCTCTGGAATTCCTGGAAATCTGAATCAACCATCAACAAACCTATCTAGCAAACCAGAAAAATGCACAACCAAAAGCACTTCTAGCAGCCAACGTCCAGATAACCAGGGAACAGCACCAGATAAACAAACAGGGAAGAAATAATATCCTTATCAAGGAACCATCAGGGAAGAAACCACATCTCCCCATGATTGGTGGGGCATACGACTATATGTAAATAACCAGCAAAATCCACTCTCCCATGCATTTATATAATATTACCTAGCCTTGTAATGAAAACAAAAAACAGAAAATGACCAAGGTGAGAAAACACTAAGAACCCAAGAGAGAAACACAAAAGTCACACCATGCTCTTGGGCAGAAGGTTTTATATGAGTTTCATTGATCTTGAATAGTGTGGAAGGATTTCTCTCTTTTTACACATGATGTGTCCTGTGTGTGGCTTTTTATAGACCACAAGGAGGCAAAGCGTTACCAATTTTTGTCTCAAATTGGGAGTCGTCAGACATAAAGGGTCTAAGGGTGTCATGCAACCTTGGGGGTGGTTTGATGGGCTGAAGGGTTCTCCCTCTGCTTTTTTAAACTTTTCAATTGCTCTTCTTAATCGTTTGAATTCTGTTTTTAACTTTGTTTTTAACTATGGCTTTTGTATTATTTTATTTGTGAACTGCCCAGAATCACACAAGTGGCATCCATCTCCTCTCACGACTGTGAGGATGCTGCAACAGTCGTAAATGTGAAAAATGGTCATAAGTCACTTTTTCAGTGCCCTTGTAACTTTGAATGGTCGCTCCACACAAGCAAAGTACCAGCAAAGGAGGGGAAAAAAACTCCAGAGGTGTTCCTGAGACAGGAAGTCTAGTCCTGCCAAGAATGTAATAAGGGCTGACAGAGAGGCAGTTTCTGTAAGCAACACCAGAATGTTTCCTTCCTGCCTTCCTTACAGGATTAGGCCAGTAATTTCTTCTAACAACCAGTTCTACGAACTGCTTATAATGTTAACAACCGGTTCTAGCGAATAGATGCGAACTGGTAGAATCCAATCCCTGGGGGTGGGACCATTCAGAGGTGCTATTGGCTGGTTCTCCAAATTACCCAAAATTTCCAGAACTGTTTCTTCAGAACTAGTCAGAACCTGCTGAATACCACCTTTGCCCCGGCCCTAGTGGGCCTGGTGTAGGGGAAGGCCATGCCTGCAGCAGCCTAAACTGGCCAATAATAAATGCTGGGCAATTTCAACTCTTTGATTATATTAGTAACCACATCTTTGAAGCAGTGTGACAAATCATAACCATGACCAAAATTGTATCAGGGGAAAAAGAGAAAATGCCACTCAAAAATTGGAATGGTTAAGAACTGCTTAAAAATATCTCAGCTATGAATCAGGAATCAAACAAAAGCAGCTTAACAAGGGTTGGAAGAAAAAGGTAATTGCTGAAGCATTTCATTCAGTTGTTAGGGAAATGTGAGGAAGGAACTTCTGTCTTATCTGCCACATAATCTTTGCTCCTGAAACTGCCTGACTCCCCCGCAACTCAATATTTGTGACTTCCAGATCAACCCTCACTTTTTTCTTTTACTCCCCTTTTGTGATCTCAACTAAATTCTTTTGTCCAAGATTCCAAAGGAGGTTCTCTTCCTGTGATTTAGTTGGGGCAATAAGAACTCATCTTCAGTCTTAGAGGTGGTTGCTAACTGGTTATGGTTAAAAAAAATGTTCTACCACCTCCAAATTCTTCACCCTGAAAATTCCAACAGTGATAGCTTCACAGATGTCTTTGAGGCTCTGAGGTTAGGAGCTCTGAGTCTGTATATGGGGCATTAAATGCAGGTGCAGATTGCTGACATCTGCCCTGATCATCCTATCCTGTTTTCCCTTGTCTGCTATTAGGGTCCTTCCTAGATCCAACTGCTTGTTACTCCACAGACATAAATTACCTGGAAGAGTAGCCAATCCTGGCCAAAGCCTGACTGATTGTATGGATCCTACCAAATAGCTTTACATCAGGGCTAATTAAAACAGCAATAGCATTTAGACTTACAAACTTATATCCTGTGCTTTACAGCCCACTCTAAGTGGTTTACAGAGTCAGCATATTGTCCCCAACAATCTGGGTCCTCATTTTACTGACCTTGGTGGAAAGGGTGGAAAATTGACTGAACCTTGAGCTGGTCAGAATCAAACTCCTGCCAGTGGACAGATTTAGCTTGCAGTACTGCTGTCAACTAAAAAAAAATACTTCTTTGCTCTTTTAACTTGCCAGTGGAAAGAGAGTGGGGAAAGTAGTGCATTCCTTAAATGCTTCTGATAATTGCTAGGCAGCAAAAGCTGTTAGCATGCAAGATTATTACTGGAGAGCATGATTGATGACTGTTGGCTATGGATGTGTTCCATTGGAGAATATATATCCAGGGGGTGGGGTGAAAGACCAGGGTCAAGGGTGAAATGAATGATGCGTTTTAGAGTCAGCTGCACTTAGACAACGCCGACATGGTCACGCTTAATAAATCATTTCTTTTTACTCTGAGAGATGAGGCTAGAGATTTATGATTTGAATGGGGTTGTATTGTCCGAGCCCTGACAACGTATGACAAGTCTTATGCTTGGAGGAAGTATAGTAATGGACACAGTGTCTTAAATGATCCCCTAAATCAAATATTTCAGACACACACACACAAACACACACACACACACACACACATATGTGTGTGTGTGTGTGTGTTTTGAAGTTTTCGTGGGTACTCACATGTGTGCTGTTCAGCTTCCTTCGGGTATTATCCCAAGTCATTGTAGTGCTTTTAAAGTTGTAGCAACGTTTCAGCAGAATCTCATCTGCCATCATCAGGCTTCTGTATTGAGTTCGTATGTGGGTCAGGCTATCACAGCCGTTAGTTTTAAATTTGAGGCTAGCCTACTGCTGTCCCAGGATGGTTTTTTTTACATCTTGATTGGTTGGGAGTCTTGGTCTGTGTTTATTGTTCTTGGAGTTTGTTTGATTGGTGTTTCTGGTTTCTTCTGTCTGTTTTGTGGTTTTGATTGGCTGGCAACACTGTGTTCCTGTATTGGAGGCTTTCAGTGCAGCTTGGCTTCGCGTGAAAGGACGGCTATTATCTATTAAGAAGCTAGGTTTCATCTGGGTGCCTGGTTGGGGTGTGTTTGAGCTGGAGGTATCCACATACCTCTGTGGGTAGCCTGACCCACATATGAATTCAGTACAGAAGCCTGATGATGGCAGATGAGATTCTGCTGAAACGTTGCTACAACTTTAAAAGCACTACAATGATGTGGGGTAATACCTGAAGGAAGCTGAACTGCATTCATGTAAGTACCCGCGAAAACCTGAAGGAAGCTGGAAGTTAAAAGAGCAGGAATATTATGTGACCTGAAATTCCTACACAGCTGCAGAGGCAACAATGCAACACCAATCTGCTTCAAATTAACATTTCATCACAGCACAGCAGCTACTAAATGTATCCTGAAAAGAACTGAAATGGCTCTACTTAGAAACGAGGTCCACAGTAAGAGATTCCAATTGGATCAGTTAAACAAAGATTTGCTAGCACAACACCTGGAATTGAGCAGCAAAATCCACCCTCTACTTTGGGATAAGATCAAACAACTTACAACTTGGTGAGTTGAAAATGAAACCACTTACAAAAATGAAAAACTCTTGAAGAAACTAATGAAATTAGAACATGACAACAAACCCCCCAACAACTCACAACAACACCTGAAACAATTAGTATATAACGTTTCCAACAGAGAACTCACCAAAACAGAAACAGATGTCCTAACCAAAGGATTCAATTATGCCACAGCACCCAAAAAAATCCCCACAGAATCCATCATATGTGCAGTAGAATCCAGCCTAACCAAATTAAATACAGATGAAGCTGACAGAATAAGACACCAGGTTACAAACATCCTATGCACAAGTAAACCACCCAAAAGCTACTTGCACAAAGATGAATTCAAAGTGCTACAAACCCTAAAAAATGATAACAGCATAATCATACTTCCACCAGATAAAGGGAATGCCACAGTAGTAATGGACAGAAAAGACTACAAACAAAATTGACAGACCTACTCCAAGACTCCACATACAAACCTATAAACACAGACCCAACCACATATCTGGAAAATTAACCAAGAAGAAAATTATAACCAGCCACATAAGCAAAGAAATCCGACAGATGATCATCCCAACAGAAAAATCTTCCAGATGCCCCAAAATATATGACCTCCCAAAAATACACAAAGAAGACATACCTCTAAGACCCATAGTCAGCTCCAAGGGAGCACCACTACAAAACCTAGCAAAACATTTAGCAAAACAACGACAGTCCCATGCTGAAACTGCACCTTCATATGTACAAAACTCATACCACTTCTTAGAAATGATCAAAGATCTACACGTGGAACAAGAAGATCTGCTTGTAGGTTTCGACGTGGTTTCACTATTCACTCAAGTCCTGATAAAAGAAACTCTCGAAATCATCAAAAATAAATACCAACCAGCTAAACACCTCATGGAACTAACAAAACACTGCTTAACCAACACATATTTCATATACAAAGGACAAAGATACAAGCAAATT
>BLBF01000011.1:9387921-9403932 GCA_015471245.1 Laticauda colubrina | reverse complement strand
AGATAGATAGATAGATAGATAGATAGATAGATAGATAGATAGATAGACAGATAGATAGAGATAGGCAAGGATAGATAGATGGATGGATGGATGGATGGATGGATGGACGGACAGACAGATAGATAAACAGAGATACATGATAGATAAATAGATAAATATACAGATAAGGGGTATCAAACTCACGTCATCATGGCGGTGTCACATGACATATTGGGCCTTTCTCCCCCTTTGCTAAATCAGGTGTGGGTGTAGCCAGCATGTGATGCATCCGGCCCACGGGTCGGGAGTTTGACAGCCCTGATATAAATGATAGATATATGATATGGTAGATAGATAAATATAGATGATAGAGATAGATAGATAGATAGATAAATAGATAGATAGATAGATAGATAGAATGATAGATAGATATACATGATATAGATAAATATAGATAAATATCAATTATAAATATAGATGATATAGATAGGTAGGTAGGTCGGTAGGTGGAAAGGAAGAAGCAGCTAGACAACAATAGACAGAAGCAAAACCAAATGTGATTTTAACTTAGAGTTAAAAGAAAGGTTAGAAGAAAACTGCTGTCTTCTATCTATTTTAGGATTTAAGAGTACCAATAACTGGATCAGTCTTCTATAACTTTGTATTCTCCAGATGTGTTCGACCCACTGGTATGGTGAGCAGCTAGCTAGTAATGACTGAAGTTATAGTTTGACAGATCTAAAGCAAAGGTTGATCAGTATTGATTTATTAGCATAATTTATTCAGGCTGAATCCCAGAAGGGAGCAAAGCCAATGGCAGAATTAAGACTGCTTGTTTTCTATGTCTGTCAAAGACAGGCAATTATGTCTCATTGGCTGAATGCAAGACCAGGAGTGGGAAGATCTGAGTTTAAGTCCTAATTTATGCGTGCGAGCAATTAGAGGACCTTAGACCAGTCATTCCTTCTCAGCCCTTGAAAGAATACAGTGGCAAGATACTTTTGAAAATGCTGCTTGAAAACTTCATGGGATTTGTAGTCACCTGAAATCAAATTTGACTTGAAGGTAAAGAAAAAGAAAAACCTCGGGGGGAAGGACTTTTTAGATCTTTTGATGGAGAACTAGTTTCCTAAACCCTTTCATTCAATGACCTGCATGCTTGTGAAATATTTTAAATGTTTTTTTAAAAAAAATAATCTCTACAATTTGGCTGACATTCTAATTGAGAACTATCAGCACCAGAACTACCCCAAAATTAATGTAGTGGTACGAATATTAATCAGAGACACCCATCTTTCCTCATTCATGAAGCTAAATGAGTATTCCTCAGCCATCTTGTCTCTCTTTGTAACCAATTCCACAGGGATGAATAAGGGGGAAATGAGGCGCAAGCAGAAGGAACCATCTGTGTGATTCTGAGTTCCTGGAAAGAAAGCTGAGAGTTGAAAAAAAAATTTCCATAAACATATTTTCTGTATAGAGGTTCCTGTGCATTTCAGTTCTATATTTATGTGGGAAGCTTAAATTAGTAGATTTTGTGAATATTGACTGAGTAATTTAAATGTACATCCTTTCCATCAAAGAAAAGAAAAGCTTTATATAACTGATACACCCATTGATGCAACAGGCTTTTCAAAAGAGGCAGTTGAGGAAACTGAGGCCTTTAACAGACAACTGAGAGAGATGTGTGCAGTGCATACTGGAATATAAATATACCAAATGTCATCTTCTCAAATAAGGCAGGAACTCAAAATCCATTACAGGCAGTCCTCAACTTATGGTGACAAGTGAACCCAAATTTATGTTGTTAAATGAGACAGTTGTGAAGTGACGTTTGCCCCATTTTATGACCTTTCTGGCCACAGTTGTTAAGTAAATCACTGCAGTTGTTAAGTTAGTAACATGGATATTAAGTGAATCTGGGTCTCCCATTGATTTTGCTTCTCAGAAGGTTGCAAAAGGGGGATCACATGAACTTTGGGATACAGCAACGGTTATAAATATGAACCAGTTGCCAAGCATCTGAATTTTGATCCCATGATCACAGGGATGCTGCAATAGTTGCCAGTGTGAAAAACTATCACAAGTCACTTTTTTCCCAGTGCTGTTGTAACTTTGAATGGTCACTAAACAAATGATTGCAAGTTGAAGACCACCTATTTCTTTCAAAATTTATTGGCATCTTGCCAATTGAAAAAAAAAACCCTATGTATTAGAGAAACATGGACAGAAATGTGTATATTCATGACAATAAAATGCACTATAAGAGAATCAATCTGTACATAGCCAAATTGCAATAAAAAAACATGGTGTTTGGAAAAATGCATTCATAAATATATCAATGTTTCAATATAAACTTAAAAAAATACCCTAATAAGGGAATGATGCAATTATTAATGAAAAAAATAAGAAACAGAGAAACCATCTTTATGTAGACCTTGTAGGAAGAGAGAACTGTGTGAGGATCTCGTGATAAAAAGCTACTAGGAAAAAGACTAGTAACACCTTTTTTTGGATTGACAGATTTTATTAAAAGGTGTAATGTTTTGGGAGGCATAGATCACTTCAAGAAATGCATTAAAAGGAACAAGCTTCAATGGATAAATCTGATGAAGTTAGTGTAGCTGTCGAAAGCTTTATGCGTTTTTTAAATTAAAAAAAAAAACCAAGTCAGCTGGAAAAAGTGGTACCAGACTCTTTCTGGCTTTTTTACCCATCTCTGCCTATTTCTCTGGATGCATAAATAATTTCTATAAAAAACTTGGAAACTATCATTCATTTTATTTTCCAAGTTATTACTTTTAAGTTTGAATTCCACTTCAGGACAGTAAGTTTAGGCATGATGAGAAGGTCATTTTCTTGCATTTACCGATATAGTTTCAGCCTTTCTGGATCCAGGCAGAGATGTTGAAATAATTTTTCTAGGTCCAACATGGATAGGTCAAAATTTAGTCTATAGTCTGAATCTAAAATAGATTTGCAAGATTCTGCTAATGTATCTTAAAATAAATTAGAATTAGTTCATCTGACAGTTTACCTAGGAAGACTGTCGTCAATCTTGCAAGTCTAAAATACAAATCTCCTGCTATCTTTCTTACATAAGAGCCGCAGTAGTGAAGTGGTTAGAATGTGGTACTGCAGGATACTTCTGCTGACTGACCAGCTGCCTGCAATTTGGCAGTTCAAATCTCACCAGGCTCAAGGTTGACTCAGCCTTCCATCTTTCTGAGGTCGGTAAAATGAGGACCCAGATTGTTGGAGGCAATAGGCTGACTTTGTAAACCGCTTAGAGAGGGCTGTAAAGCACTGTGAAGCAGTATATAAGTCTAAGTGCTATTGCTATCCTGAGAAGCTAGAGAGGGTCTCTGAGTCTCTTCCTCTGCCAACTATCCAGCTACAGACTATGCATTTCTTCACCTACCTGCCAAGATTTTTTTCATATATATAATTATTAGCGTATGGCATTGTTACAGTAGCCAGAGGCCACAATGCAATTGACAGAGTAGTAGTTTCGCTGCCAAGATACCAATTCTGTTGTAGGAAATACTTGCATACTTCTCAAGGTGATCCACAGGAGGGCAAGCTAACTTCACACCAGAAAGAAAGACAAGCAGCTCTTCCCACAGCAAGCCCCCACTCCCCAGAGTCATCTGGCAAACAGGAGCTACAGCCAGGAAGGTTCAGAGCCAGCAAACATTTAGCTGCCTGCACGGAGCACCAACTCATCTCCCCACCAAAGTGGTACCTATTTATCTACTCACATAGAACATGCTTTTGAACAGAAGCCAAGATGAGTGAGGGCGGCTCACCCCAGC
Organism: Laticauda colubrina; assembly: GCA_015471245.1. Taxonomy (NCBI): domain Eukaryota; kingdom Metazoa; phylum Chordata; class Lepidosauria; order Squamata; family Elapidae; genus Laticauda; species Laticauda colubrina. The sequence continues at coordinate 9,400,138 of BLBF01000011.1, read as the reverse complement.
ATACAGTACCACAACTCAAACTGCTAGAGCAGAGACCATCTCTAGCATCATTAAGGCACTAAGTCACCATGTTCCTTTCTCCACATATCATTACAGTAGAAAACAGTCAGCACTTGGACTTTGTTCTATTGAGATTGGCTGCAGTAACTAGATATGAAAGAATTTTCAGTCTTGTTTATGGAGATTCTCATTCAACCAGGTCATGGTTGTCCCAAGATTCAAAAGGATCTGGACTTTGTTTTTCTTTGAAGACTTAAATCTTCAGGGAAAAGTGAAGTCCAGTTGCCTCTTGAAAAAGCACCTTTGGGACAATTTTCAGTCTTCTCCTTGATTCTGATGAGTGGGTCAGCCAAGAACAAACTTTTCTACAGTGCATGCAAATCTGATAGCTTGCCCTATTTTAAAAATGGACCTCACAATTATTAAAGGCAACTAAAAGAACTCCTAAGCATATCACATAATCAAATCTTTCTGTTTGAAAAACGTTACACACACCAAATGGGACAATTTAGTATTTGGCAGAAATTCCTAATGAATGAGAAATTGCTTGGGAGAGCAAGAGCCACTCAAAACTAGGCCATTCTGATTCATACTCTAAACAAAGGAAGTGCAGTACCATATAGAACATGTGGTCCATCCAAAATTAACTTGACTTGTTGGGTGACAGAAGTACTTTCTTCTGCAAAACTTAATGGGAAATTAACATTTTGTTGACATTGCAGTGTTTTCTTCAGGAACAAGGTCACTGAAACAGAACAGGATACAAATGACTCCAATCTAGAATATTGAAACCATGTTGAAAATATAAATAAACGAGAGCACTGTATTTAATTATTAATTTTCTAATTGTGCAGCTTAGGCAATCTGGGACTCCTGATGTTTTCCAATAAATGAAAACTATGCTAAAAACCTTCAATGTGAAGAACATCTGGTGATTTAAGTTACCTCTTTTAATATTCATTTTAATAACTCCCAAATGGAGGTAGAAGTAGTACAATATACTTTGTTTAAAGTTCATTTCCTGTCCCTAGGATATTTATTGGCCCTTTAATGCTGGCCATTTCCACTTTCCACTTTTCCTGTGAGCCTTCTTCTAGTTTTCATTGACTTCATTCCATTCTTGACCTCTTTTCCCCTCAAGAAAATTAAACACAGCCCAAGACAAGTTGGATGCCAATTAGTTTTACAGTTTTTCTTACCTTCCTTTCTTCTGCATTCTTTAGTTCATTGAGTCAACCCATAATGTTACAAGACTTTAGGAAAAAAGGACATACAGCCACAGTGCAAAATAAAGGTAATTAGAAAGATGTGAATAGAAAACAAAAATCCAGCTGAAAGAGTCAGAAAAATGCATTGAAAGGATGAGACTGGATGGTACATTAAGCCCATGTCACACTGTACCAACGGATGCAAAGAGGATGTAAAACGGAAAAGCTTGCCATCCATTGGTTAACGCGATGTACTCACTGCCTCCGTTTTGCTTCCTCTCTATCCGTCCAGCATCCGTTTATTGACGTTTCATCCACTCAGAAAGTTTTGAGCTGCCCAAAACTTTTGAGCGGAAAATGTATCCAATGCATCCGTTCTGCATCCTCTAGGCATACGGGGGACATCCGTTCTGCATCCATTATGCATCTGCTATATCTGCTAGGCATCCGCTGTGCATCCGCACAACTCAAATCCGTTCCAGCGGTAAACGGACGCAGGGAGGAAGCAGAACGGACGCGCAGCGTTAGTAGCACGGATGGAGAAAGGATGAAAGCGGATGCAGCTCATCCGCTCTGCATCCGCTCTGCATCCGCTCTGCATCCACTCTGCATCCGCTCTGCATCCTCTACGCATCCGCTCTGCATCCTCTACGCATCCTCTACACATCCTCTACGCATCCTCTACGCATCCTCTATACATCCGCTCTGCATCCTCTATACATCCGCTCTGCATCCTCCCCACGTCCGTTCCTTTCCGTGTTATCCGCTCTGCTTATGCAAATTTTTGCCCCTTTTGAGAGCGGATAACAACGGATGGAACATTTTGCTCGTCCGTTGTGTCCTTTTTGCATCCGTTGGGCTGTGTGACATGGCCTTACTTCTTTCTACAGAATGAATATAATGGCAAAAAACAAAGTTGGGTATAATAGAAAAAAATAACATTGAAACTGTTAATACAAAAGGGAGCTGGGAAAACAAATACTTAAAATTGAACTAAATATCTTTGACATTCAGCGGAATACCTCAAAGTACAAGATCCAATACACTATTGAGATAGATAGATATAAATAGATATAGATATAGATCTGAAATAAACAATATGTATAGGACTGACATTACAGAATACATGAGCTATTTCTTTTATATGCATATAGGCCTACACATACTGTTTATTGAATGTTTTTAAGCCATGGGTTCGAATGGGCTATTCTTTAAATTATACACAGATGAGTCTCTGGAAATTATTATGATGCTACTGTATAATTCTATGTTAATTTACTTTGATCCAAATTTAGAACAATTTTACCATTATATGAGAGGAAAGAAAATAAATCTTCTGGAATTTGAGCTTCTTTGAATTTTGCAGTGCAGTTTCTCCCTAATACTACTTATATTTTGGGGGGAAGTATCTGTTATTGACAATGACTAATACAATGCCTAATAGCAGACAAACTTGCTTATGGACAAATTTGTAGAATAATAGAGACTTGTTTAAACACTGGCAGCGATGAAACAAATGTAAGATTAGAAAAATGAGAAATTGAAATGGATTGATTCCCTTCTTTCTGTGCTTCCTGTTTCACCTCATGTATGATTATATCCCCTGAAATATATTTCAGAATGCTTTCAGGTATAAAATTTTAGGTTTTAAAATATAAGCTTACAAATTGCTTGACCACTATGTTTAAGTTGCAACTTCATGCACTTGGTCCTGGACAACATGCTTAGGTTGCATGTTTTAAGCGATTTACTATGTCCCAGTGTCTTCTGAAGTCAGCAGCTAACTTCCAAAGAAACATGCTTTCAAAGTAAATATTACTTGGTCCTTACTGATGACTCGGCATTCAAACAGTTTGTTTTGGAAGTCAGCCAAGAGCAAAAGTACTTAAATGTCTTGGCCTGATTTCTAACTCAAGTCATCATGAGTTCCACAAATTCTAGCTGTAGCTTTCCTCTTTTTCTTTCCTTCCTCCAGGTCAACACTCCTCTCCACATATTCAACCAGAGGAACAGTGTAGGAGGAGACCCACATTAGACTAAAGAAGCAAAAAAAAAAAAAACAGATGAAAGAACCTGCCCAAAGTTCTGGATGATTGTCCAAAAGGAAGCTATTTTAATGATAGATGCACAATGTTGGAGAGAGGTTCTCATCACAACTTCCAGGGCTGAGAAATGGAAAACAAGAAGAGATTGTTGATTGGATCAACTAAATCAGGGGTGTCAAAGTCAAAGCCTGGGAGCTGGAGCCAGCATGCAGGGTGCTTAGATCTGGCCAGCGGGCCCACCCTGGAAACAGTGAAAGATCAACCCATAATGTGTCTGCCAGCAAAAACGGAGCTCGGGAGGGCCACACGTGTTCTTCCCAAGCTCCGTTTTTGCTGGCAGAGGATTGCAGGAGGCCATTGTGGCCTAAAATGGAGCCCAAGTGGACCACACATGGCCTCCCTGAGCTCCATTTTGACTGGCAGAAGGTTGCAGGAGGCCATTGTGGGTGAAAACAGAGCCCGGGAGGGCTGTGTGTGAACTTCCCAAGTTCTGTTTTCTCTGGCAGAGGGCTGCAGGATGCCATTGTGGCTGAAAATGGAGCCTTGATGAGTGAGGTCAAGCTGACCATGTCCACCCTGGCCACATCCCCCTGGTCCCTGGAGGTCAAACACAACCCTGATGTGGCGCTCAATGAAATCAAGTTTGACACCCCTGTACTAAATGAAGAATATCACTATTACATTACAATAAAGTTTAACAATCTAAATATAAACAACTAGCTGTATTAAAATAGGATGAATACATTTCATTCATGTATTTTATTACTGTTTGAGTACTCTAATAGTTCAGATTATGATGGCTGAAACTGCAGAGAGAATGAAGTCCTACTGAAGAAAAAGGCATCTCCCAATAAAAATTCTCAAGCAGCAAAAATTTCAAAGCAAATAGCTAATTATACACAGAGAAACCACGACAAACTATTTGAAAAAATAATTATTTATTTTACACATAGAAATTTTTTTGCCTCAGGCCAGACAAGTCCTAACATATTTGTATGCACTAGCAATCAACTAGGTTACAATTAGCAAGAGAAAGGGAAGGATTTGAGGGCCGCATTCTGGCAAAGGACATAATTTGAAAAGAGGAAATGTTCAGCTTGTATGTTTGATATGAAAGTAAGATGCTACAGGATAATGATAAGGCAGCTACAATTCCTATTTAGCAGAGGTTTAGATAGATAAGAGTTGTAGATGCCAATACACAGTGGTTGGTTCTATGGGCGGGTCTTGATGGGTGTGTCTTGGTAGGCATGGCAGGGGAAAGATACTGTAAAATCTCCATTCCCTTCCCGCTCCTGGGAAAGGTTACAGCAAAATTACATTTCCTGCCTACCCCACTAACCTGCTTTCCAGCTCCATTCTCTTGTGCAGGGCAACCCAAGAAGACCCAGCCGATCAGCTGAGACTCAGGAGGCAGAGAATAGATGGGGGCGGGGCCAGTCAGAAGTGGTATTTGCCAGTTCTTCAAACTACTCAACATTTCCACTACCGGTTCTCCAGAACTGCTCAGAACCTGCTGAATACCACCTCTGCCAATACATTATGGCCAGTAACACTCCTCCCCAAATATCCCTAGTTTTGAAGATCCTCATTTAAAGAAAAATATGAGAAAGATATGCACTTTTTGTATCCAATACAATATGGCCCTGTGGATTGTGTTCCTTGCACATTTTACTTTAAAATTGTAGCATTTATAATTTTACTTTAAAAAATGGATGTTTGTTCGTGTTTAGTGTGTGTGAATGTATGCACACACGCACTGTCTGGAGTTTGAGGTTCCTTTAGGATATGATGGTTGTCCTTTCTTTTCTTAGAGGAGCCAAATTTCATAAAAATATGTATGTACGTGTGTGTGTGTGTGTGTGTATGAATGTGTACATGCATGTATTTATAATATGTGTACAGTCACAACATGAAACGCAAACAAATATACAATTTTTAAAGTGAGGCTTGCCTTGCTGGTTAATGGCACTAATAAAGATTGATGTTGATATGATTGATATCAGTCTGCTGAAGCTAAGCAGAGTTGGCTAAAGTTTGTACTTGGGATAGGGACTGTCCAAGAATCCCAGAGGTACAGGATCAGAGCAGAGTGTTCAAGAATCATTTTGGAAAAAAGCAAAAACAAACCACTTCTGGAAGGCTGCCAAGAAAAGAGCATGGATAGAGTCATAAGGAGGTGAGTCGACTTGGGAGGGTTTTGACTTACTTCATTTCATTCATTCCCCTAAAGCGATGGGAAGAGCTGCTTTATGTTTAGAGTTTTATGCTTCTCACCCAGCAGCACTGGCATTGAACATTGTTGCTCACAGCACTTGCTCACAATTTAGGATTATATTATCTCAATATCCTGATTGTTTTCCCCCTGAGTTTTCCTCCATTTTTTTTTAAACTTGGGGTTAGATCTGCAGCTACCATTTAAGGCAGGGGTCCCCAAACTTGGCAACTTTAAGACTTTAAGCTATGTTGGCTGGAGAATTCTGAGAGTTGAAGTCCACAAGTCTTAAAGTTACCAAGTTTGGAGACCTCTGATTTAAGGAGAATCCTCTCTATATTTTTCTATTCATCTGCCCAACGTACTCTTTCACTGAACTCTGAAATGACTTCATGCAATGTATTAGCCTGTGGAGAGTAAGGGACTGAAGTACGCAAGGACTGTTAACTAAGCAAAGAGGGCTCAAACTTCCTTTGAGTCCTGAGAAATAAAATAATATTTGGAAGTGACTCAGATAAATGCCTCCCTTACACACATACACACACACGCACACATATCTACATGAGAGTTCAGCTGCAAAAGGGTTTAAAAAGAGTTTATGCAATTACAAGCAGTGGTAGGCAAGGTATGTGTGGAATCACTTAGTCTGAGCAGTCCCAAATCTCTTGAAAGTTGCCTGAAAAGAGTTTCCAGTCGCCAAAGTTTGCTTCAGTGGCTGGAAGTGTCATCAGGTCACAATTGAATGGTCTCGACATCATGGTTAGGCCATGCACTAATCCAGTTTCAAAGGAATAGAAGTCAAGCACAGAGTTTTCAGTAAGGATAGCAGTTGTTCCCCATGAGGGATAGGTTGCGAGTGGTGCCTCTAAAATAGAGCCCCCCACCCCAGTTGCAAGCCATCACTGGTGGGAATGCTTTTGCTTCCTGAGGAGCCACATAGACCTTCTCTATTCTGTTCTTTGGTGAGCCCTGCATGCTTTAGCTACTTCCAACTTCCTCAAATGCACTGCAGCCAAATCAATCCTTGATATCTCCCTGCTACTCTCCAAAGACAGGCTGTTAGGATCATCTGAAGCAATATCTTGCTGCTTAGAGTCAGAGTTGGCCCTGAGAATGGGGGTATAAGTAGGAGGGGAGGTACAATGCGATCAGACTTGTAGCCTGATGTCAACCCTGCTACATTGATCAGACTAGGAAGTCAACTGCCAAGAAGGTTGGAACTGCACTGCATCAATGAGATGGGCTACATGAGGTCCTTGATGCTCTCTGAACTTCGTTGTTTTTTCTGCAGACATTTCATTACCCAAACTAAGTAACATCATCAGTGCTAGTCTGATGATACGATCTAGTCTGGGGAATGAAATGTCTGCAGCAAAACAACCAAGTTTGAAGAGTGCCCAGAGACTTGTCATTTCAACCCTGAGCTACAAATATTCTCCTTTATGGAGATGGGCCATAATAAAAAAAAAATCTTGCAAGTCTGATTCTGTTCTTTTTAAACTTTTAAGTATAAAAATGCAAGGTCCGAAAGAGGAAGAATTCCAGAGCTGTAATTCCCAATAAATAGCAATTTAAAAGGAACATACAAAAACAAAAGCAATACCCAAGACAGACAAGAAGAAAGTGATTGTTAACTGAAAATATCTCAGTCTTTGCTCATATAATATTATCTCATATAATAGGGACAATTAAGTTTCTTCAGATTAATATTATTGATTAATGGAAAACTCTAAAGAGAAGAAGATTTATATGCCGCCTAATTCTGAACGGTTTAAAAATTAAAAACAAAAATACAAGAAACATAAAACAAAACATTTTGGCATGAGCTAAACTTTTAGTAAAAAGACCATCTTCACAAAGCTGGTTTTTGAACAAAGGGAAACATCCTTATTCAATAGTGAGGAAGTTTGCAGGTTGCTCATTTATTGCACGCTATGCACCCAATGGTGTACTTTACCTGTTCACAAAACAAATGAAGAGATATCTCCATTAACAAAGGTGAGCCAGAACAATGAAATATCACAATTACATTAATCAGTAACTTAGAGACATATGCAAAAAAGAAAATTCTTACTTGATAATCTATTTTTTTAAAAAAGTTAGTCTTTATCTTTATGGGCAAAATTGGTGAAGATGGAAGAGGAGAAGAGACATAATAACTTCAGGAGTGGGCTGCTACTGATTCATACCAGTTCAGGTGAACTGGATGTTAATTTTACATCTGGTTCGCCAAACCGGTAGTTGCACCAACTGGCTGGCCTACCCTGCCCCACCCCTCCCAGGAGTCTCCACGTGGCCCGTTTTGGATCCCAGGTAAATGTAGGACCTGCATGGAGGCTTGGGGAGGGTGAAAAACAATCCTCCCAAAGGCTCCAGAAGACCAGAAATGGGCCTGTTTCCAGCCTCCAGAGAGCCTCCGGAGCCTGGTGAGGTTGTTTTCACCCACTGGGAGGCTTGAGGAAAGCCTCTGGAGCCTGGGGAGGGCAAAAATGTCATCCGCCATGGTGCAGGAAGTTGACTAGCCAGAGCTGGTTTCTAAATTTTTTGAAGCCCACCCCTGAATAACATGTACGTTCTAACTAAATATTGAAATGGAAAAATATGGCTTTTAGAATAAGGATCAGGAAACTAAGAATATGTTTTGTATTTACATTTTATTTTATTTATTTATTTATTTGATTTGTCAGTCACTTATAAGATAACAGATATAAGTATAAATATGAGTAAGAATATAGGAAATAGGTACGAATAAAAGGGGACAATAGAACAGGGACTGTAGGCATGATGGTGCACTTATGCACGCCCCTTACAGACCTCTTAGGAATGGGGTGAGGTCAATAGTGGATAGTTTGAGGATAAAGGAGTGGGGGTTAGAGGCTGTAATAACAGAGTCAGGTAGTGCATTCCAGCACTGACCACTCTGTTGCTGTAGTCATACTTTCTGCAATCAAGTTTGGAGCAGTTTATATTGAGTTTGTATCTGTTGTGTGCTCTGGTATTGTTGTGGTTGAAGCTGAAGTAATCACTGACTGGTAGGACATTGTAGCAGTGTACTTAAGCAATGTACTATGCTTAAGTCCAACCATAGGTGGCATAGTTCAAGGTTGTCCAAGCCTAAAATTTCAAGCCTGGTGATATAGGGTATTCTGTTGCGAGCAGAGGAGTATAGTACTCTTCTTGTGAAATATTTCTGGACTCATTCAATTGTATTAATGTCTGATATACAGTGCGGATTCCAGACTGATGAGCTGTATTCCAGCATTGGTCTAGCAAAAGTTTTGTATGCTCTATTTAGCAATTCAATATTACTGGAGGAAAAGCTTCGTAAGATTAGATTTACAGCTCTTAAGCCTTTTTGGCAATGCTATTACAGTGAGCTCTGGCACTTAGGTCATTTGATATGAGTATTCCAAAGTCCTTGAAAGAGTGAGGATCGTCAATGAGGTCATATCCATCTAGTTTGTATTTGGTGTACTGATTTTTTTCACCAATATGTGGGACAGAGCATTTGTTGGTCAAGATTTGGAGTTGCCAATTGTTTGACCATTCAGACATCTAATCAAGGTCACAAGGTCACAGGAGCATTGTCAGTGGTGTTGAATAGTTTTACGTCATCCACAAAGAGGACACAGTTTCTTATAAGGTGATCGCAAAGGTAATTTATGTAGAGTATAAAGAGTGTGGGTCCTAGAATGCTGCTGCGGGACATCACTGTTGACTGGAACAGGGTTTGATATAGCATTCCCTATTTTTACTATTTGTTGCCTGTTTGACAGGAACACAGTAATCCACTTATAAAGGGATTCAGAAATGCCGTAAGAGTTTAGTTTTAACAGTAGTTTATCATGTACCAGTGAATCAAAGGCTTTGCAGAAGTCTATGTAAATTGCATCTATAGCTTTACCCTGGTCAAGTAGAGTAATCCATATGTTTTTGCAGTGTAGGAATTGAAGATTGCAGGACATTTTTTTTCCTGAAACCAAATTGTTTTTTGGGGAGTAGGTTGTTTGACTCTAAGTGGAGGGTGATGAATTGGTTGATGATTGATTCCATGACTTTGCACATGACACAACAAAGAGAGATTGGTCTGTAGTTTGCAACCAGGCTGGGGTCACCTTTTTTGAAGATAGGGATAACCGAGGCTAAGGACCATAGGTTTGGTAAGGAGTTGATTCTGAATGATATCTCACATATAATGCTTAGGGGTTCTGCTATTGCAGAGGAGAGCTTTTTAAAGAAGTATTCACATAATCCATCAGGGCCAATAGATAGGAATGGTTTTAGGATACCTAGTGCATTTTCTACGTTATCTTCTGTGAAGTCAATATGTAATAGATCATTACAGTTAGTTGTGGTACGACTAGGAAATGTGGGGCTTGAACCATTGATGTTTACAAAGACTGAACTGAAGAATGTGTTGAAGAGGCTAGCCTTAACAGCTTCATTGTTGCAGTCTTTCCCATTTGGTCCTTTTAGGGGTGAGATGGTTCTTGAGTCTTTAAGTTTGGTGTTCACAAAATTTGTAGAAGGCGTGGATGGATTTTGTATGTAGGAGGTTTTCTTCTTGCTTGCTGTGGTAATTTGTGCATTCTGCCTTTATCTGTCAGCATAAGGTGTTATATTGGTTTTTAAAGTTTGCTACATAGTAAGTTTTGTTTTTATGCCATAGCAATCTTTTTTTTTGATTGAAGTTTCTTTATTGTTATGGGTAATTTATTTTTGTTTTTGTTTTGGGGGGTTACTAATGGTACATATAGTTGAATGACTCTTTCAAGTTAAAACAAGAATGTATTATAATAGTCTTCTGTAGTATTACAGCTAGAGAACAGAATGTGCCAATCAAGAGGTGATAGCCTCTATTGATTGGCACCTATGGCATCTAGGAGATCATAGTTGGCTTTTTTGAAATTGTATTTTGGGGATCTATCATTATGATCCTCTTCGTGAAGGTGTAAACTGAGACAAAAGTCGATCATACTGTGGTCACTGTTTGAAAAGGGTTCTTGTATTTGCAGGCCATACATTGAGTTTGAGCTGTTGCAGAAGATGAGGTTGAGGCAGTTGTTGAGTTTAGTGTTGTTAGTTACTAACTGATCCAGTCCCAGTGTGATAACAGCATTGTACAGGGTTGCAAGTATGGGTTCAGATGTACATTCATTTAGGGTCCATTTTATAAGAGGTAGATTGAGGTCACCAAGGCAAATAAGAGGGTGTGGGCAAGAGGCAGCCCATTTTAGCAGTGAAGATAGCTTGTTTGCATGAACTATGTCATAATCAGGGGCTCTGTAGTATAGTAAGAAGCAGATTGTGGTTGAGGACAGTTCACAGATGATGGTCTCTGGAAGAGCACATTCCTGTGTAATTTGAATCTTTTTTAGATTTAGGGATTTCTTTTGTAGAAGATAGCCTGAAGAACAGCAGCTGTTTAGAAAGGAAAGGAACAGGAAAAGGCCAGAAGCTACAAATAGCTCCTTTCTTTTAGTGACTCCAAATGTCTAATATTTTTTGCCCAGCTAAGACTAGATTATCAAGGAAGAGAGAATAACATGCAGCTGACCCTTCCAGGCAATTCAGTGGGCCTCCCCAAAAGGATTTGTCTGGAGAGCTCTTGATGAGAAAATAAGCCTCCGAGTCACTTTTTCTGCTCTTCTCATTTGAGATACATATTTATATATTACAAGGACTTCAATGCTGCTTGAATCTACCTTCAGCCTTAAGCAGCCTCTTCATACACATAAGCAAAGCAATGATTTTTTGAAAAACATTTCCTGCAGTCACCCCAAAGCACTGAAGTGTTCGCAAGAACTTTAAAAGTTCAGATTTAGTTCTGTTTTCTTCTTCTTCTTTAAACATGGAATTTCACTTCCTTGGAAGAGCTTGTTTTTTAAAAAAATCATCCCACTCTCCAATTTCAGTCTGAGATTCAGGATTTGGCAGAATCAAATGCAGATTTTTAAACATTAATATATTGATAATATATTATTAATGATCAAAAGTAGCCAAGTTATTTATTTAATAAAAGCCGTGGCTGTATATGGGTCCCCCTCAAAAAGCTGAAGGTTATGTTGTTTCTGAAATGGTTAGATGATTTGACTGAACACCTGGAGCGTCTTAAAAAAAAGACATCTGGAAAATAATAATCCCTACCTCCGAGAAAAGCCCAGGAATTTCAGACATTTCTGAAATGAGTTTTTAGTCTTTTGTTCCTGAAACACCTACTACTATGACAGTATACTGTAACATGTCTTATTTCAGTGCAATGAAAACTGTGTAGCAGACCATATTGAAAAAAGAACATATCCTGATTTTGGTTTTAGTTTGCACAAAGCTAGGAAGGAAAAGGAAGGGATTTTTGAAAAAGATTTGCTGTTGCTCAGATATCAAGTGAAGAATGGAGTTTCAGAGCAAGCATGGCAATACTAGCTGGAAAAGTTGTTGCTGGCCTCATGACTAGCACTATTGTTAGTACTTCTCACTGTTTGCAAGTGGCCCTATGAAGAAATGTATCCATGCAATTAATTTTAAAGATCTCCTAGGATCATGTAAAGATAAAACATGAAAGAGGGCATCTTTGACAGTAGGAGGATGATCACACATATTTATGTGGATTTTGTCTCCTGTTACAACCCAGTTATATTTTTTCAAAATATGTAATTATTTTTTCTCCCCCTCTCCACTTCTGGCTTTGGTTAACTTACTTATTTCCTTCCTTCCTTCCTTCCTTCCTTCCTTCCTTCCTTCCTTCCTTC
>BLBF01000011.1:9368159-9387911 GCA_015471245.1 Laticauda colubrina | reverse complement strand
TTCCTTCCTTCCTTCCTTCCTTCCTTCCTTCCTTCCTTCCTTCCTTCCTTCCTTCCTTCCTTCCTTCCTTCCTTCCTTCTCCTTTTATAATGTCCCCTGGTTCCAAAGTCCTATAATATGTTTGCTTCACTTTGTTTCTACACTTAATTCTAAGGAACATTTCCTCCTATTTTTAGCTATTATAATTTACCTACTGTATTTAAGGTATCAGTTTCACCCTCTGATGCCTAGCAAAAATTAGTAATACTGCAGATTGGCTGTTTACATTGAAATCAAGTGCAAGATAGTGATGGTAGATAAATTATTTGGCAGTTTGGTATTTATTTCAGTAGGCTGATTTTAGAAAGCTAAACAGGATCAGACCTGGTAAGTACTTGGCTGAGAAGCCAACACAAAATAGGCTGTGAGGAGGAAGGAGATAGGGAAGGAAAGACAGAAGATAGGATAAGATAACTTTTATTGTCATTTTTTTACTGTAAGTACACTGGCACACATTAAAAGTGAAATATACTGTATATCCATATCCATACACATACATAATACACACACATATACATATGCTACACACACACAAACATAATTATTGCCCATTTTGAATACATAGTGGAAAGGAAGAAAGAGTATTGGATACATATGCACAAATGTGTGTGAAAAAAACTGGAAAGCAATAGGGTTATAAAAAAGTAGCTTCCAAACTTAGCAGCAGTTGTAGCACAATATATTTTACCTTCTGTAATGTTACAACATAATCTTCTTTTCACAGTCTAGGCCTTCTAATCATCAAACCCATAAATCACAAGTTCAATTTTTTTCCAGCAAAAGATCCAAAGGGAGTTTTCAGTTACTAATAAATGTGGTTATTGTCTTTTTTCTAATCAGACAAATCAATTTCACCATCTCTGTTAATCTTGTCATCTTCACCAGTCATTTCTCCATTGTCAGTATTTCAGGTTCTTTAAAGAAAGAGTATTATTGACAGAGAGACTACATGGATGTGTCTAGAAATCAAATGTCTGTTTGAGGGCATCTTTACTTTCACAGCACATGATGTAGTAAATGCAAGCAGAATTTCAGTGCTTTCAGCTTAAGACCTGAAATGCAAGTAAAGTAGTTGGAGATGTTAACAACAACTATTTTAGCAATCTGACTTCTGTTTGACTATATTTTTGCGGTACTGATTTTATGAACTGCGCTGCTCTGGTTTATTTCAAAAGAGTGTTTATCTCAAATTTATCATTCAGCTCCTTTTATTGCTGGTAATCAGATAAATAAGTTAATTGCCATGTGAATAATTAAGTGCTGATTGTTATATTTTTAAATTTACCATAAAGAAACTTTCCAAAGCTGTATGTGTGTATATTTTTGTCAAATACGGCCAATAGAGAAGAGGATGTTTTGAATCTTGTTGGTTGAAGCCTGGTTTCATTAACAGGATATAATTTATTATTTGCTAGCTTAAAATATTAATGAATACAAGTCAAACAAATGTTTCTGTTCTCCTTCCAAAATCAGTTCTATGGCTTTAGAGATAGTCAAACATAGAGACATTAAGTCTTATTTAATTCCCTTTTCTTTTTGTTGTTGTTGTAGAAAACATGGCCAGTTATTCCATTTTTTTAGTTCCAGGATTTTTCTTTCTTTCTTTTTTTTGTGGGGGGGGATTTCTCATCAAGTTATTTTTGAATGCATTCTACATTTATTTTATTTATTTATTTATTGGAATTTATCAAACAAAAACTAGAACAAGAATAAGAGAATCAAAATACAATGACAGAGATGATAGCAGGTTAGAGCACTTATGCATGCCTCCTCTACTGACCACTTAAGTATGATATAAGGTCCACAGAAGTCAATTTGTGACTGACACTGAAAATTTGTAGCTGAGACAATTGAATCAGGAAAGTGATTCCAAACTTTGACAACTCTATTACAGAAATCATATTGTTACAGTCAAGTTTAGAACAAGTTACACTGAGTTTAAAGTGGTTGTTCAGGAGCATATTATTGCAATTAAAACAGAAAAAGTCATTTACAGGTAAAACATTCCTATGTATAATTTTTGTATGCAATACCTAAGTCTGACCGCAAGCAGTTCTGACCAAAACTGAGAATTTCGAGCCTAGTAAAATAAGGAATTCTATTGTGTACATAATATAACTGTGCCATATTCATCCAACTGAGTTGGTGATTAATAAACATATACAGAACCTATTTAAGTGAATATATTTCCTGTCAGACAAAGCTATTTGGATGTGACATTTTGTCATTATTGATGGACAAAGAAGGAAAAAGAGCTAAAACTTGTATATTTTTGCTTTTCATATACAACCTAGACAGGGTTAAGTAATACTTTGGTACTGAAGGCTACATTTTGCCTAAGGTGAAATGCAAGGAAAACTGGAAAATTGGATGAGGTAAGACAAAAACCAAATTTGATCCAATTTTGCTCTAAAGATATTTAATTTAAATGTCAAACAATTCAGACAAAAGTTTACATTCAACTGAATTGGGACGTATCTAAAATAATATTGAATATGCTTATTTCTGTTTGTTCAATCATGTTATGTATTGTGACACTGAACATTATCGTTTTGGCTGCAGCTTTTGGAGAAAGTTTGTAGTTTTGTACAAGGTTTTGGGGAACCGTCTGCATCTCTGCTGTCAGACTTAGATTTCTGCTCCAATGTAAAATCAGCTGCTTACCAAGGAGGTGCTAAGAAATGAAGTAAGAGGAAAAATCTAAAAATGATTACTGTCATAATGTGTGTGCTTTAAATAAGGCAGACCAAATGTTTTGTGTCCAAGGAGGCTGTTAATATTATTATTAATATTATTTGAATGAGGAAATTATCAGCATAATTTATGTAATAGAACAAAGCAGAACAGAACAGAGTAGAATATTCCTGTGCATAAGTTCTCAGTGTACATAAAAACAACAGCGTTATATAATCATAAGATACTAATGGGAGAGGGTAATAGGAAAAATGAGAATAATAATAATAATACAGCCATACTACATGGGTAAATATCCTTCGGCATGAGAAAGTGCTGTGAGAATTAGTTGTTCAGCAAAGTGATGGCAAAGGGGAAACTGTCTTTGTGTCTAGTTGTTTTGGCATGCTGTCCCAAGGAGAGGAGTTGAAACAGTTTATGTCCAGATTGTGAGGGATTTATAGATATTTTCAGAGCCCTCTTTTTGATCTGTGTAGTATAAAGTTCCCCTGTACAAGACAGGCTGGTTGCAATTGTTTTTCTGCAGTCCTAACTATCCATTGAAATCTGTACCTGTCCTGTTCAGTTGCCAGACCAGACAGTTATGTAAGTACAGACTAAATAATTCCTTTGTAGAACTGTATCAACAGCTCCTTTTACAACACACCTGTACACTTCCCTATGTACAAAATTTTGTTACTTAGTGTTTAAAATCTACAGAGTAGATAAAAAAAAATCTAACCTTGGGATATGAAACTAATCCCAAAACATCAATTGTTATACATTGGGCCACATTGTGATGATCAAATACTACTTTCTGATATAAACCTTCTAATATGGCAGCTTTGCCCTAACAGAGTTCATGTTCAGAAGGTAATCTGATAGGTACAGCTACAAGTTCTGTCTCTGTTGACAAAATGATGAAGAAATTTGAGAACATTCAGTTCTTCCCCCAGGGCATGTTGACCTTGTCCACTTTTCCAGGAAATCTACAAATCTTTAAGAAGAAAAAGTATTTTGCAGCTTTTTAGGTATCGCTTCGTGATGTTTTAAATGTGGTGTCCTAGAAATGGTTTGTGATGATTCAAGAAAACTCTGGACTAGAACCAAAGTTCCCAGAGGAAGAGTGGAATGTTTTGGCATTCCATGGAAAATACCATTGCTGGAAATACTTAGAATGCTTTACATATTGTATATCTAATTGTAATCAGTTGATTTTAATAGTACCATTTTAATGATACCATTTTAATAATATGACCAATAATGCCATTTTTGTATTACAGTTAAACCTCACAAGTGACCCCATTACACAGTTTGTTGCGTATTTTCTAGTTATTAGTTTTGTTTCATGGCTCTTTGCCTTCTCCTTCCTGACTTGGACACAAGCTGTGTCTTCATATACGTATGAGCAAAGGGTCTGGTAAGCAATAATACATAGCCATGAAACTGGATTCTACTTTCCGGGTTACAAATTGTACAGACCTGAAATGAGGCCATTGTGACATAAGTTATTTGTTATGTCCATGAGTTTGCCTAGCTTCAAAAAGAATTCAGAGCAGATGGGTTTATTGACAGCTATTAACCATGATAATTAAATGGAACCTCCAACAGCATTTCTCAAAGAACCAGATGCTAGGAGCAGGCCACCAAAAAAGGGGGGGAGGGGCTGCCTCCTGCACATTTTATTTGTGAATTTCTGGAAGCAACAGGGTAGTTCCTCTTGGAAAAAAATTCTGGGCTACATAGATCTCAGCTAAATCCAGCAGGATGATTTCATATAAGACCCATTAAGAGAGGAGTGAGGGCAAAGATAAAAAAGTATAGAAGCCACGATTTGTTTTCTGTAAATACTGGTATTATTAGAACTGGATGTTGGATGCCTAATATTTTAGGCCCACAACACAGATGCCCCACAGGCAAATACCAGAACAACCTTGAATGTCAAAAGAGGTAAAGTAGACTATCAGGATCCATGGGCATATGGAGGAACAGAAGAACAAGGAAGGGAGGGAGGGAGGGAGGAATACTGTTGTATGATAAATGTGCATGGAAAAGAAAAAGAGAAAATAAGATCAAAGCGTGATCCAAGGGAGCCATATTGTAGAAAAACCCAAGAGATATTATCCTCTTTCTTTTGCATATATGTATAAAATCAGGAACAAATGATGTCACACATGTATTATGTCCTCACACAAATTAATGCATAATTTGGGGCTGCCAAAACTTTGCCAGTGACTTCTGTAATAGAGAACCTGGTTTCTTGAAATGTTCTCTACCACCAGTTCTTTTTTAACTGACCAAGCAGGGCTTTAGAACCTCCCTGCCTTTAACAATGTGATCCTTTTTGCACAATATGACCAACTGGGTGTGGGTAGTTCAACCCAAAGGAAACCCAACCTGTTTTGAATTAAAACTGTCTTCTGTTTCACTGCTGACTAGGTTGTGCTGTTTTCACATGATTTCCCTGCTACTGACCCAGTGAAATCAGTTGTAGGCAAATAGGGGGAGGAAAATGAAATGAAAACAAGGGGACTGAGTGATATGATGCTCAGATGTGCAGGCCGGAGAGCACCACTGGCTATATAAGGGGAAAAATGAATTAAAAGAGAGTATTCTGATATGAACTATAGTTATGGGAGAAGAAATTGTGCTAAAGTAGCTGGATGATACAAGGGCAAAACCTTCAGCACAAAGATATTCATGTAATTTCTGCAAGAAATAAAATAAGAAAACATTTTAACCGTGTGTGCATGTGTGTGTGTGTGTGTGTGTGTGTGTGTGTGTGTGATTATGTTTTATTCTGAGGAATGTTATGTTTTGTAATCTCAAGGAAACTCTTAAGAAATGAATGACAAGTGAACTAAATGCAAACTACTCTGTAATTCTTGCATAATTTTTTTACCATGATGTGGCTGCAGAAATCCTTGTTGAATTATACTTTTATTTTGGGATGACTCAGGACCTTGTTTTTTTAAATCAAACTCCAGGAGCTTGATTTGGTCTATTCTGAGTTTCAAACAAGCATGCACTGAATAATCAGGAAACACTTGAGCTATCTAACATAGCATTCTGTGTTAATCATGGGTAAAAGGCCAAGATGGCTACTCCCTGGCGTTTAATTTCAGAACAGGTTCATTAAATTAATGTTTGACTGAATATATATAAAATGGGAAGGAAATTATAAGAACACAACTGTACATTATTGTTGATTAGAAGTCCTTACATGTACATATCTCCCAATATCTATAGGATAGGCTGTATGACATCTTCGCCTCTTCAGTAGAATGGAGATCATATGTTCAACGCTCATGTACTTTGACTCTATATGCATAAAGCAGGGGGTGTCAAACTCACGGCCCATGGACCGGATGCATCACACACTGGCCACCCCCACCCCCATTTTAGCAAAGGGGGAAAAAGTTGTGATAAGTCACACGACGACAACTTGATGCCGTGAGTGTGACACCCTGGCATAGAGTGATGCTTAAAGATTAATAAAGCAAGCCACCATGAGCTGAATCCAATAGCACAAAATGACTGATCTTCATTTAGATATTTATGCAATGCTGCATTAACATTTAAACATCAAATTAATGGACAAGAAAGCTAAAACATGTAATAATTTGTGTGTGAATATAGGTAGTCCTTGACTTACGACCACATTTGAGCCCAAAATTTCTGTTGCTAAGTGAGACAGTTGTTAAGTGAGTTTTGCCCCATTTCATGACCTTTCTTGACACAATTGTTAAGTGGATCACTGCAGTTTATTTATTTATAAAATTGCTTGGCTATCCATCTTACCATAGGGTAACTCTGGACCACTTACAATCACAAGAATATATCTGTACATGAACAATTAAAACATAAATAATTAAAATCAACACTAAAACCTAAGGACGCATGGGGAAGGTGGGAGCGGAATGTGGGGCGGAGTTTGTTAAGTTAGTAGTTAAGTTAGTCACATGGTTGTTAAGTGAATCTGGCTCCCTCGTTGATTGCACATGTCAGAAGGTTGAAAAAGGTGATCACAAGACCCCAGGACACTGCAACCATCACAAATATATGCCAGATGCCAAAAGTCAAAATTCTGATCACTTGACTTTAAAGATGATGTAATGGTCATATGTATGAAAAATAGTCATAAATCACTTTTTTTCAGGGCCGTTGTATCTTCAGGTAGTCACTGAATTAATGTTGTAAGTCAAGGATTACCTGTACAGAAAATCCCATGAGTTAACTTTTGCAATACTGTATGCTTCCTCAGAAATAAATCTCATTGTAGTCCTAGGAAAGTGGGTAAAAGGTTGAAGCCTTATTGTCTTACATTGATCCAATCCTGCATCAAACTTGTAAATTGACATGCAATCACATATTAAACAAATAACAACAACATATGATGGGAAATGAGACCTTTTCTAAATATTTTTTCTTAGTGTATTGTTCATTGATAAAGAAATAAACAGGAATGTATAGCTTTTCTTTTATGAGCAGTAATTTGGGAAAAGAGAATGGAAAAGTCATCACATGGAAGGGTTAAGAAGTCCTCTCTCACAAACCAATTTTCCAATTTAGGCCACAACTAAATTGCTGCATTTTGTGAAAAAAAGAAACTGGCTACAAGCTGCCTATGACAAAATTTTATTGGTTCAACTAAAACTCTGACAGAATTCAGTAAGTTTGATTTTGGCTGCTATTGTATTTTTCTTAGGCTTCCATT
This sequence comes from Laticauda colubrina, assembly GCA_015471245.1. Classification (NCBI taxonomy): domain Eukaryota; kingdom Metazoa; phylum Chordata; class Lepidosauria; order Squamata; family Elapidae; genus Laticauda; species Laticauda colubrina. The sequence goes on along the minus strand of BLBF01000011.1, from coordinate 9,380,482 downwards.
CATATTCTAGAGTGATTTATCTTGGATAAATGCTGTCAGCTGCAGGTATTCGAATCACCAAACCACAGTGGTGTTTTCTTCTTTTTTACGATGAAGGATAAATTTATAGTACTGTGCAGTTTGCCTGCCCAAAACTTAACACGTCCCTGTCCTATTATTTCTTTTTTATTCGTATCCATTTCATGTATTCATACCCATGCTTATACTTATACCTGTTATCCAATACTTGCTTGACAAATAAATAAAATAAAATAAATAAAATCCATGGAGAATTGCACTCAAACAGTAGAAATAAGCTTAAGCAAGGGAGGGATTCTACTGGTTCGGACCAGTTCAGTGGAACCGGTTGTTATGATTCTGCGCAGTTCAGAGAATCAGCAAATCGTGCCCCTGGCTGGCTCCACACCTCTCCACCTGCCCCTCCTCTCCCAGTCAATCATTATCACACATACACGATGTCATGTGACATCGCTGACTGCATTCTCCCTTGCCCTGCCCCACCCAGTCACTCCTTATGGTACTTCTTTTTTTCCTCCTGATGATCAGCTCTTCTGATGATCAGCTGTGCTGGGATTCCCCTCACTCTCTTATTGCTTCATTTAGGAGGCTTCCCTTAGGCCCAGGAGGCAAAAGGGGGTGCATGGGAGGGGTTCTATGTGGCCCCCTGTGTTCTCTGTTTGCCCAGGAGGCAAAAAATAAAATAAAATAATGGAGTGTAGGGAGGGATGCTGCAAAAAAAAAAAAAAAAAAGAGAAGCCATACCCATCCAGTCAAATGGCCATGCCCATTTAGCCACTCCCACCCAGCCACGCCCACAGAACTGGTAGTAAAAATATTTTCATCCCACCCCTAAACTTAAACTGCCTTAAGCTGCAACTTCATCATATCTCATAAATCTCAACCACCTTCTCCCTGTTTCACAACATTCCATAACCATGGTCAATAGTGTTCTTATGCTGAATATGGGGAACAAATTGGGGAAAACCCCAGTTTTGGGTTAGCATTAGCCAGAAAACTGGAACCATATTAGCTATTTGTGTCAAATTCCAGTTAGTGCTAGCCAGAAATGGTGATTGTTTAGGTCCAGATGACACCATCGCGGACACCCTAAGCCACCCACTGTGAATAAGGAGCCATGAGAACTTGAGGTTAGCTGGCATTCACATTAATGAACCTGAGTGGCTTAGTTAAGGCTGTTTGAATTAGACTCCATTACTAATCTTCAGAAAGGCAGGAAACCGTAACACGTAGCCAGAGGACAGCCTCATTGCATGAACACAAATAAATGAAGTAGCTTTCGCTAGATCCAGACTTCTGTACAAGCAAAATCACTTGTCTTTTCTTGAAGCACATGTCTATGTAAATTAGTGTCAGACGCACAAACATTTAAAATGCAAATGAGAAATAATGACAGTTATTCCTCAGCCTTACTGTCATGCTCCTGGATTCCTCCACAAACTTCTTTTCCCACTGGGATGCTGGGATTTAGATGAATAATTGCTTCCCTTCTAATTAATGCTAATAGGATTTACCTATGTTATGTAAATCCACCTATCTATCTCATAAAGCCTATTGTAAAAACCCAGTCTTATGCTCCATCTAAAAATACTGGAGATAATACATTCCTGTTCCATTTAAAGAATAAAAAATCCATAGGAATTGTTTCCAGTGGAAACAATTGGAATATTTTCTTTAGGCATAGCTATGATCAGCCAGTCATTGGCCAATGAATGCAAAGGCCAATAATGTTTTTTTTCTTAAAAAATAATTAAATCCTATTTTGCTCAGTTTTCCACATTGTAGATAATCAGTTTAATTGATGAACCAAGCAATGTTTTTTTAAATTTTTTAAACAAAATCATATAAGCGTTCCTAACAATAACTGTATATCATTAAATAGCTACCTTGTCCCAGTTTTCAAGGAACTAAACAACTCGTTTAGAAAAGGAAAAGCTACCCAGAGAAGGCAGATCACTTTCAAGCTTAAAAATTAATGGTAATGATATTATACGTTATTCCTTCAAAAGATATTTCCCATTATTAACTGTTTGGTGATCAGAGGATTCTATCCTTTTAGTTGTATTTGGAAATGTTTCTGAAATGCTGTAATGTGCAATCAGGGTATTCTAGAATATTTAGTTCCTTTAAAATAGCAACCTTTAAAGTCCAATTACAAAGCCAATCCTGTGCAATGCCTCCAAGGCCTATTACAAATAGATTTAAATATGACTGGTATTCTAGAACTGCCAAACTAAAGATTCTGATAAGGCCGAAATAAACCCTACATTAATTAATCCACTTTAACTGGAAATGCCCCAAATGTAAGCCGGGACATTATTCACTCAAAGTATACAAACATCCTACTACCGAATACTCTCAATTAGGGAACATCATGATAAAGATAGTTTCAATTATGAAAAATTCAGAGAAATATTTTTTTAGTGTCCTGTTTTAATAAGATTTGGGAATCAATAGTGAAATTGATAGACAGACTGTTATGCAGAGCTGATAAACTAGGGCAATTGTATAGAGAGTACAAAGGCATTCCTGCAAAGTGTTATTATGGCCTCCAGCCTTTTTTAAAAGATAACAACAACAACCTTGGAGTTCTCTAGCTTTAAAAAAATAAAATTTTAAGAGTTCCTTTTAAAATCATATGGGATATACCTATCAAAACAGTCTTGAAGGACTTATCAATAGCCAGTAGCCAGGACAGCTAAATATAATTCTGTGTTCAGAGAAAATATATATATATTTAAGGAGTGGCAGAAAGTAGCCTTCTGTTCCCTGGAAAAAAGAAAACTGAACAAACCAGAGGGTTAGTCTAATCCAGCTGGTTTGGAAACATATTTCAACAGAAAAAACATCCTCTATTACATTTTCTGCTTGATTGTAAATTACAAGCAATAATTTAATTTCATACATTGTATCCTTATAACTGAAACAGTGAACAAACCCTTCCTGAAAGAGGATATTGTGCATGTGTATATATACAAGTAGTCCTCAACTTACAACTGTTTGTTTACTGATCGTTCAAAGTTACAACAGCACTGGAAAAAGTGACTGATGACCATTTTTCACACTTGTGTCTGTAGCAGCATCCCCATGGTCATGTGATCAAAATTCAGAGGTTTGGCAAATGACTCATATTTATGACGGTTGCACTGATGGATGCAGTGTCCTGGGGTCATCCGATTGTGCGCAGTTTCTGCTTGCGCTCGCCGCTGGAGTGCCCCCAGCCAGCTGGCTTCGGGACTAAAGCCACCCCGTAGAGGTGGCTGAAGATAGGGGAAACCCAGCAGGGTTTGAGAGGAGCCGCATTTCCTCTCCCCAGCTGGCTTAACTCCCTTTTCCAAAGGCGGTAAGAGCGGCAGTCAGAAATGGCCACCACAAAGAAGCACTCATCTGGAAAAGAATGTGCAGGAAGAAGCTAAGAGGTGAAAACTTTGGCTGACCAGGATAAGGAGCAACATTCAAGATTTTCTGGAATTTAAATTAAAAAAAAAAAAAAGATACATCGCTCCCAAAGAAGATCTAGAGGCAGCGAATGAAAGTGAAAAGGGAAAGTTTGTTTTTTCTCACTCTCCTTCCTTACGGTGACAGCAGGTGAATGAGAAATCGGAAAAACCCGCTTTGGCATCAGCAGGTAATTAAACTGGAAAATTAAAGTCAAGGGGACAATAAAGATTTCTGATCACTGAAAAAACTTTTTTTTCTTTACTGTAAGTGGGAAGGGAGAGGAAAAGAATAAGAGTAAAATTTGGCTCGAGGAGACTGCTTGGAATCTAAAAGATTAAAACTAAATTGTAACAAGACTTCTAAAAGATACATTTTAATTGGAACTTTGTAACAGAATTGCAACCCCAGGAAGAGAAAGTGAAAAAAGAAGAAAATGTTAAAACAAAACAGCTTGTGTGTATTTGGACTACTTAGTGACTTTGGGACTCTTGGAAATTATATTTGAAGGATTAAAACATTTGGGTGGTTGTTTATAATTTTTTTTACAATGGCATTACTTGTGGATGAACTGAAAATGGAATTCAAAAAATATAAAGAAGAGGAACAAGAAAGGAAGGGCTGTTTTGGCTCCGTTTTTCACTGATTAGAAATGGTGATTGGTACCTATGAGAAACTACAAGAAGAGACTGTGCAACAAGAAGACTGGGACAAAGAAGAAGCCATCTTTAATGAACAAATAACTTTATCCGGGGAAGAAAGGGGAAAGAGGGAAAAGAGAATGGAGAATTTAAGACCTAAAAAAACAACCAAAAAAGGGAAAAATAAGGTGAAAAGTGGATATAATGTCAGAAAGCAACAGAAAAGGGGAACACAGAAGAGAGAAATGGAGAGAAAAGGGGGTAAAGAGGGCAGAATGAAGAAGCAAGGGCGGAAGGAAGGGAAGAGAAGCTACAAAGGTTTGGAGCAAGATGTAAAGAAACAGGACTTATTCAGAGATAATGGGTAAAAATGTAACTGAAAAAGAGATTCTGCAAAGGTATTGTATTGAATGTTGCTTCTTATCCTGGTCAGCCAAAGCTTTCACCTCTTAGCTTCCTCCTGCACATTCTTTTTTTCCATTCAAGATATAACAAAAGTTATTGTATTGCTATACTTGTATTAGAAATAATGTTAGAAGATTGGAACAACATATGATTAAACAGTGTAATTCACTGTTACATATGATTAAACAGTGTAAAAATGTACTTAGTGTAATTCAGTGAAACTTTTTTGAACAAAATAAATGAAATGAAATAAATGAGAGAATTGAATTTAGGAAGGAATGGGAACACTTTAATTATACAATGTTTTAAAATATAAGTGAAATGGGGGAGAAGTAACTACGCAAAATTTATAAGAGTTCCCATAGAAGTATGATATCTATTTGAAAAGTAATGTGTAAAATGTTTAAGATTTAAATGAATACTAATTTTAATGATAGAATTGAATTGGTATGAATTGTTCTTTTAATTATATTATATATTTATAATCTCTTCTTTTTAAAAATATTGTATGTAGCTTTAGAATGTACTAAGCAGAATCTAAAGGAAAGTTATGTATTATATTAAGTGTTATAAATTTAGGGGAAAGATATAAAGGCATCATACTCCAATCAGTAATTACAGGAGAAATTTTGCTTTGATGAGAAAAGATAATAGACAGCTGAAACAGGACAGACAAAGGATATAAGTATAATGATCTAAATTGAGATGAAATAAAATAGAATTAAGAGAGTTAAAAGAGGGGAGAAGCTATACAGAAAATGTAGAATGGTAATAAGATATGGAACAGTATATGAAAATGAGCATGAACTTGAATTGGTGTCTGTGTGAAGAGATGTAACCCGGGATCAGGCTGCTTTCAAAAAAGATGTTTTATGTTTTTATGTCATGTGTTTTGTTTGTATATGTTTGTTTTTTAAAAATCAATAAAATTTTTGGAAAAAAAAACATGTTCACTTAACAATTGTGTCAAGAAAGGTTTTGAAATGGCGGAAAATTCAACTTAACAAACGTCTTAACTTAGCAACATAAATTTTGGGCTCAATTGTGGTTGTAAATCAAGGACTACCTGTATGTGTATGGATGGATGAAGTGGCCTACAGCATCTTACTCCTGCCTGGCAGAAAGGCCAGATTCGATTACTATAGTTGCAATTCACAAATCATTTACCTGGAAAATCCAGGGAGATTATTCTTGAGTAAGTGGTTTGGGGACTAACTGTGTATGGGCCTTAATCTTTTAATTCTGTTGCTCGATAAGATTCTTTGTAGGTTCATTGAGCAAGGAATGTGGCTCTCTTTCTTGTCCCCTAAAGGGAGTCACCAACTGAAACCATTGGAAATGAGTTGTATTTATAGAGGAGACTTGAACTGATTTGTTTCAATAGCAAGTTGAGAGGCAAAAAAGAAACAACCCTTCACACTTCTATTCATGACTTCTTACAACAACACACAGACAATATCTGTGTAAAGGAAGTTCAGAGGAGGCCCCAAAATGCTTCTTGTGATTACCGTCCTCCTGAACATCATATTTTTCCCCTTCCTGTATATAAATTGCTTGTAAAGACTTCCTGTTCTCAGATTTCTCTCTCTCAGCTTTCTCTTCTATTTCTGCCTCTCTTGAAGTAATTCATCTCATCCTTTCTCTTAAAAACAACCTTTTTTATCTCCATTTGGACCTAGGGATGGGACAAAAATTGCTTGTCTTTAATATTCCATCTCTTTTAGTGTTTGTTTTGAAATGTAAGAATATAAAAAATTGGTTCATTAATTAACTAATGACAATTTACTAGTCCAATAAGGCTCATACTTTGTAGCTAGATTCTACCTCTATTCCAAGAAGTTCTAAGGCACAATTTCTCTTTTTTTTCAACTGGAAAAAAATCATTTTTAAAAATAATAATAATAATGCTCAAGTGAAGTTGTTTCTTCAGCAAAGCTGAACGAAGAGATGTCTGGATGTATTTGAAAGATCATCTTTTTGCTGTTTCTTGGTAATTTCTACAAGGAAACTGAGACCATAAACCCTAACCTTTTATTTAAACAAAAAACAAAAAACACCACAGGAATGATAATCTGCTATAATACAGCTCTTCAGATGGGCCCTTAATTACAGCAGGAGCCATTGTTAAGCATGCCCAGAGAACATAATTGGACACTGTTAGCTTCACCTGATTCCTGACTCACCACAAAGGCATACTGTGCTTTTCTTTTCCTGCCCTAAGTACTCTTTTCTTCCTTCTGCCCACACAAACCATGATGTTGAGATGATGAACAGACATTTGGAAGAATTAGTCTGGCATCTTGAAAACTTCCCTGGGTTTTACAAAAACACATCTTGTGATACCAAGGCTACCATACACATGAAAAGGAATGGACTGACAGACTTTCAAGAACCATGTGATAAAGAGGCTTTTGCCACCACTGAGCTGAAGTCCTCTCTATCCATCCTCAAGTTGGCTAAATATCAGTGTGAAAAGCATGTTCCCCATTATTGATCCTTATCCTGCCTCTGTGGCATTTGTTTCAAGTCACAACTATTGCATGCTGTTCTGGCCCAAGTCTTGTTCAAATTAAACAAACACAAATTGTGTATAAAGTCAAACCTTTTTTAATGTGGTGCTGGGAATTCTTTGTATTGTCAGCCAAGAGTCATTTAAACCTAACTGTCCAAAATAAAAGCAAGCCCTTTTAAGGTTGTAAAAGGCTGCCAAGAACAGAAGTCTAATTACCGATAAATATCAACTGACAGAAGTTTCAAAAACAAATTGGAGTTCGCAGGGCTTCAACGAGGACTCAGAGTCTAAAGAACCCCTTTGCTTCCTGCAAAGAGCACATCCACGAGGGCTCTTATGGGAGGGGCAATCACCTTCCAGCCTTACTCCCGAGTCACCCTTGCTGCTTCAGCTGCTCTCTCCTTCGAGCAGCCCTCCGCACATGTGCACTGGGCACAGGCTCACCGGGGTCCTCTGCTTCACTGCTGCCAGACTCCAAAAGCTCTGAAGGCAGCACTCCACTCCCCGATAGTCCTGGCTTCATCCCTACATCAGACACAGGAGCCTTGTCCAAGTCTTCACCAGGCTCCCTGACTGGTTCCTTTTGTCCTTGATGTCAGAGACCTCTGCTGTCCGCACCTGCTGCTGGCAAATCATAACAAATGTTTTCCTTTTTGAGATAATGGGAGATAAAATCTGACAGAATTTATACACCTTGGACAGTGTTGGAATAAGAAGGAAAATATTGCCTTGGCACTCTGGAGAAGTTGCTAATGTAAGAAGTTAAGAATGTAAGAGAAGAAAAAGACAACAGGCAGGAAGGTGGATAAACTAGTCATAGTGACAGTGGGTACACTGCTGAAGACCTAAAGGATCAGGTTATGGGAAGAATGTGATCGTGGCGAATATTAGTAGCTCAGGTGTAGGATAAGTTTGGAGCCTCATTCTCCAAGTTTGTGGGTTGGTTTCCAAACATTTCGTTACCAAGCTAGGAAACATCTTCAGCAGAATTTAGGGAATGTCAGTGTTGGTGTTCTTCTACTAAGGGCTTTGTGTGGTCAGTAGGTCTTGCAATGGTGAAGTCATGGTCACATCAGGTCAGGGTCTTTTAATGGATATTATGATGGATCAGGTGTGGATTGTGACAAGTGAGGGTCTTGTGATGGATCTTCTGATGGGTCAAGTGTAGGTCACAAGTGAGGGTCTTGTCATGGAGGGTGAGAGTGAGGGTCATTGGGAGGTGAAGTGCTGGTTGGGGGGGTCATGTGGGTTGGTTGAGGATCAGTGCTGTCATTGGTTGTGCGGTTGATTTGAATTCTCAGGGATTCATTGGCTGGTTGTAGATTGATGTGTCTGTGATAGATTGGATTGCTTGTGGAATGCCAGGCTTCTATAAACTTGTATGTGTGATGGGTAGTAGTGTGACTAATGCTTCTTGTATTGCTCCAATCGAATTGGTGATTTTTGGTGTCAGTGTAGGTAGCAATTAGGGATTCGAAATTGTGGCAATTGACTGCCAGCTGGTGTTCTGGTTTTCAATGGGAAGATTGTCATGGAGAACATCTATTGTGTGGTAGCTAAAAGTTCACATGGATTTGATAGATAATCACCATTATTAATACCAAGATAGCAAAAACAACTGAAGTTTATCTTTCCAGCTGGAGATTCATGAGAACAGGGCAATATGTCAAAGGATGCTTGTGCCATGGTTACATCTCGGTAGAGAACAGCCCAAAGTTTTTTGTTAAAGACCCCTGAGAAAACTTAGTAAAAATTAGATTTTTCTAAATGATTTAATGGATTTCCCAGTGGGTGGAGACATGACTATATATACATCATGATGCAAATGACACAACTTACATAGTTGTATACCCTAGGTATGATGATCCATGATGCTCTTGTTTCATTTTTGTATCATTTTAAAATGCTTTTGTTGTTTTCATTGTAGGATTTTTTTTTTAATTATAAGCTCCCCAGAGCCATTGACTAAGATGGGCGGCTATAGAAATTGAATATACAAATAAATGTTAGTATCATTCTGAACCTGCTATGGATGCTCATATATGATGAAGTTATGAAAGTAACTGTTTAGAAATAAACAGAATGGAACTTCTGAGTTTTTTCTTGGGACTGATGCTTTTGAATCTGTTCATGCTGTAAATGATTTAATACTTGGAATTAGTAATGAGTGAACAAATTAACTCTAAAAACTCTAAAAATCATGTAAGGTATTAAAACAACAAGAATTTCTGAAGAACTAAAAAACTTTCCCAACTAAAATGTGCATTAAAATGATGGATGTAGTTCACTGTAATCAAGAATAACTTATTTATATTAAGAAAAGATCCACATTGCTCATATAGGATGCTGGGACTAAAAAGGAATGTTGTTGTAGATATCTCACTAAAAAATGCTGATCAAAATATGTGCCTGTTATGGGAAGTATCCATTCCATGATGTCATGGGGGGGATTTTAAGTGCAAATATCATTTTGACTTTATAAAAGCTTATTCTGTAACAATATTTGTAGTAGTATTTAAAACCCTGGTCATTACATTTCTAGTTTAAATGATAAAGTTGGGAATAGTACAGAAAAGTCAGTCACAAATTACTAATCATCTGTAGGTGAGGTTATAGTACTTGGAACTTCTTAGCTTCAAGAAAAGTGGTAAATAAGATGCCATGACATAAATAATGGAAAAGGAGATGTTAAAACTCAAGATGTAAATGATGGCTGATACAGAACAGAAGAAGCCCATTTTCCACAAGAGCGTATTAAATCATGGAATTCTTTATTTCCAGCATACAGGTATGTCCCCCAACACACACACACACACATATATTCTAAGAAAACACACACCAACTGCTACCTCAACGCCCAATCCCATCACCACCCAGCACAGATAAATTCCGTGGCCAAAACACTAATTGCCAGAACCAAACGCCTGGCAGACAAGACACATATAAAGACTGAACTATGCACCCTGACTAAAGTATTGACAGCCAACGGCTTCCACAAAAACAAAATCACCAGCCTGATCCACAAAAACACACTAAGACAGATTAGAGACCTAGAAGATCAACAGACCTATGGAACAGCTGTCCTGCCCTACATAAGAGGAACTACAGACAAAATCAGTAAGATACTACACAGGCATCACATCAAGACTGCCTTCAAAACAGACAAAAAAATAGCAGCCATCCTTAAAAACCCCAAAGACAAAATTGACCTGGAAAACCAAGGCATATACGAAGTTCCCTGTGCATCATGCCCGGCCACATACATTGGACAGATCAAGAGAAGAATAAGTACCCGCCTGGATGAACACAAAAATGCAGTAAAAAAGCTGGAACACACTTCCACACTAGTCCAACACATGAAAGCCACGGGTCATAGCATCAACTTCAATAGCACCAAAACCCTAGCCACTATAGAAAACCCCAGCCGCAGAATCATCAGAGAAGCCATAGAGATTGAAAAAAGACCTGAAAGCATGAATAGAAGAGATGATTCCTCCAGATTGTCAATCATTTGGAAGCCTGCACTCTCAAATAGAAAGATCTCCACACCACAAGCCAGGCAAACACCTGGGCACAAACAGACTCCCTCTGATACCTCCAGCTCAAACACACCCCAACCAGGCACCCAGATGAAACCTAGCTTCCTAATGGATAGCAGCCATCCTTTCACACGAAGCCAAGCTACACTGAAAGCCTCCAACACAGGAACAGAGTGTTGCCAGCCAAACAAAGCCACAAAACAGACAGAAGAAACCAGAAACAACAATCAAACAAACTCCAAGTCCAATAAACACAGACCAAGACTTCCAACCAATCAGGATGAAGAAAAAAGCATTCTGGGACAGCAATAGGCTACCCTCAAATTTAAAGCCAACGGCTGTGAGAGCCTGACCTACATACAAACTCAATACAGAAGCCTGATGATGGCAGATGAGATTCTGCTGAAACGTTGCTACAACTTTAAAAGCACTACAATGACGTGGGATAATACCCAAAGGAAGCTGAACAGCACACATGTAAGTACCCGCGAAAACTTAAAAAAAACAGTGTGCTGTTTAGCTTCCTTCAGGTATTATCCCACGTCATTGTAGTTCTGTTAAAGTTGTAGCAACATTTCAGCAGAATCTCATCTGCCATCATCAGGCTTCTGTATGGATGTGGGTCTTACAGCTCCTGGTTTTAAATTTGAGGCTGGTCCATTCTGATTGGTTGGGAGCCTGGACCTGTGTTCATTGGACTTGGAGTTTGATTGATTGGTGTTTCTGGTTTCTTCTGTCTGTTTTGTGGCTTTGATTGGCTGGCAACACTCTGTTCTTGTGTTGGAGGCTTTTAGTGCAGCTTGGCTCCATGTGAAGAGACGGCTGCTCTTCATTAGCAAGCTGCTATTCATTAGCAAGCTGGGTTTCACCTGGGTGCCTGGGTTAGGTTGGAGCTATCAGAGGGAGTCTGTTTTTGCCCAGGTGTTTGCCTGGCTTGTGGCATGGAGATCTTTCTATTTGAGAGTGCAGGCTTCCAAATGATTGACAGTCTGGTGGAATCATCTCTTCTATTCATGCTGTTAGGTCTTTTTTCAATCTCTATGGCTTCTCTGATGATTCTGTGGCTGGGGTTTTCTATACTGGCTAGGGTTTTAGTGCCATTGAAGTTGATGTTGTGACCTGTGGTTTTCATGTGTTGGACTAGTGAGGAGGTGTGTTCCAGCTTTTTTACTGCATTTTTGTGTTCATCTAGGCGGGTACTTATTCTTCTATTGGTCTGTCCAATGTATGTGGCCGGGCATGATGTACAGGGAATTTCGTATATGCCTTGGTTTTCCAGGTCAATTTTGTCTTTGGGGTTCCTCAGGATGGCTGCTATTTTTTTGTCTGTTTTGAAGGCAGTCTTGATGTGATGCCTGTGTAGTATCTTACTGATTTTATCTGTGGTACCTCTTATGTAGGGCAGGACAGCTGTTCCATGGATCTGTTGATCTTCTAGGTCTCTGTTATGTCTTGGTGTGTTTTTGTGGATCAAGTTGGTGATTTTATTTTTGTGGAAGCCATTGGCTGTCAATATTTCAGTCAGGGTGAATAGTTCAGTCTTTATATGTGTCTTATCTGCCAGGCGTTTGGTTCTGGTAATTAGTGTTTTCGCTACGGAATTTATCTGTGCTGGGTGGTGGTGGGATTGGGCGTTGAGGTAGCGGTTGGTGTGTGTTTTCTTTTGGTATATGGTGTGTCCCAGTGTGCCATATGTTCTTTTGTAGATTAGTACATCTAGGAATGGTAGTTGTTTGTTTGTTTCCGTTTCCATGGTGAACTTGATTTTGG
>BLBF01000011.1:9329907-9354889 GCA_015471245.1 Laticauda colubrina | reverse complement strand
AAAGAAAGAAAGAAAGAAAGAAAGAAAGAAAGAAAGAAAGAAAGAAAAAGCAAACCAAAAACAAGCATAACCTAACAGCCATTTAGAAACTACTGGGAGCTGATTTCACTCTACTTCTGCTGTGAAAGTGGAAGTTCTCCAACAGAGGAAATTCCAAGGCAAACTCCAGTACAAAACTGCTTTTCAGAACTAGTCAATTTTTATTTTAGCTATTTAGGCATGACTATAGCCAATTATTTCCTGTCCCAATATAGTCATAAAGTAACTCAAAAAAACAATAAGAATTATTGTATCATCCTTATAAACTCCTATGACACAGTTATATATGTGTGCCACACATAATATAATGTAAGCTTATTCTATAGTCTACAATAACAATCTACAGTCTGTTATTTTTCATGGTGGATCTGAACAAACTTTATTTGTTACTCTCCGGATGGACTACAACTCCCAGAAGTCCTAAATCTGCACATCCTCCAATTATGTGTAAAACTAGCAATAGCAATAACACTTAGGCTTATATACTGCTTCATAATGTTTTACATTCTTCTCTAAGCAGTTTACAGAGTCAGCATATTGCTCCCAACAATCTGGGTCTTCATTTTACTGACTTCGGAAGGATGGAAGGCTGAGTCAACCCTGAGTTAGTGAGAATCTAACTGCTGGCAGTTGGCAGAATTAGCCTACAATACTGCATTCTAACCAATGTGTCACCATGGCTCAGTGATGTAGTTGATAATGTAATAAGGAGCATGGATCTATCCACTGTACTTGCTGCTGTGGGGATATTTGCTCTCTTTGGGTCACTGCCCTCCCCGGCCATTTGCTTTGGGCTGCAGGGGAAAGAAGGAATGCAAACTATGCAGAAGTATCTGCTCACACTGTATCTGACCATCATGTTCCCAAGCATTGTCAGGTTTTATCCAGGCTCATTAGATCTTAAAAAGTGCTCGGCCTGTGAGACAAGACTCCTGCTTTCTCCTGAGGGAACACTAGTCCTATTCTGTCAAGAAGGCAGCCTTGGGCAGAACAGACGGCTTCCCAGGAAGACTAGGAAAGTCAGTCAGGTTCTGTCAGCTGTTGTTTTGGATCTATGCATTGCAGTTTTCCATTATTTCTGCCAACAAAGTTTTTTTTGTAATTATAGTTTTTTTCCCTAGCTGTCTAAGATACTTGGGCAGAACTATTCCGAACTTCTCCCATACATTTGGCCAACTGTCAGCTGAGCAATTTTTGGATTCGGATCTAATATTCTTTTTTTAAAAAACCCACTATATCTCTGTTCAGAAATAGCCCAAATGGCTGGTCACAGGTAGTAGTATCCACAAAGTGTTTTGTGTGTGCATTTGTGTGTGTGTGAGTATCACAGCTAGGTGCTCAAACCTCTGCCCTTTTTTATGTGTGTGCAATACATGCAATCATGTCTAAAAGGGGTAGTTGTTTTTTTTTTAAATTATAGGCTGGTCATTTGTGTCATTTTGACATCATTGATCCCTCCTTGAAGATACATCTGGTTCCAGACGTGTGGAGCACCTCTCCTTCTGTGACCTGTTAGATGTCTAACCTGACTATTTCAAGCCCCATCCTATTTTAACTCATTCCAGCCCAACTCTATGTAAAAGATTGATTGGTTGATTGGTTGCTTTTTGCACTGATGCTGGGTATGGATTTGAAATGAAGCTAGGGGAATTCCCAGTTGTTTTCTTTAATTTGTCCATAAGGTATGCACCACTTGCAAGCCTTCTTCCTGAGGCAGAATAGGATCTAGCAATGAGTGCAGCGCAAAGCACACTGGCATATTTTTCTGCCTGTCCGCAGATTGATGATAGGAAGCTCTTTAAACATAGCTATCTGGCTGAGTCTTTAGATTCCTGGGAAATTTAAGTTGCTTGGTGTTTCCTTCTGTTCATTAGAATTCAGCTCTGCAGGCCTTCTGGTCATTGCAAACTCATTATGGGGACAAAGAGGGGTGCAGAACAGAAGTCCCCAAACTCAGAGCACATTCATCAACCTCTCCTCTCTGTCTAGTTCTCTTTTCTTCTAATGGCTTCCTTGGCAGTTTATCTTTGGCTGCATTCCCAGAGACAATATAGAGCAAAAAAAGTCAATGCCATAGAATCCAATTACCAGACTAATTAAACTTTGGAGCCACCTGACTGAAAGTTGTTCTTTCATCCTGGGACATTTGACTAGAGTTCCCCATATTTTATTTTGTAAAATTAGTGTGTGGAGATTCCAGTTCTTCTCTATGGCTTTTAACTGAAACACCGATATTGAGAAAGTAACACATTTTAGAAATGCTACCCTCTCCAAATCACACTTTTTTTTTTTTTTTAATGGAATACATTATTTCTGTTTCACTGAAAGGATCTTTTATCTTCCATGTTGGTAAAAAGAACATGCTCATTCCTTGAGAAATGATGTTAATAAGTTCAACTGGAAGGGTAGATCATACACCATAAAAGTCACAGGGTTATAGAATAGGAATCCCCTCTATTTCCTTTCAAAATAATGAGCTGTTTTCTTTAGAATTTTTTAAAACTAACTTTTCTCACATCAGGGGTTTAAGTAAAGAATATAAAGTAAAAACACAAAATGGCCATTAATTCATCTCTGCTTCCTATTTTTAAATATGTAAAAGGATGGATTGTCCTTGGCACGGGGCAATTTAGAATCCTTGCCTTTGACTGCATTACTCATGGAGTTGAATAAAAAGAGTTTTTTAAGAAAATCCCAAATCATATAATTTATTTTTCTCCCTCCAAAAAAAAATCCTCCCATTTTTGGAAATAGAAATTCTACCCTTTATTAAAGAAAAGGCAGCTATCTGAACTCAAAATGACTCATTTGATTAAAGCAATACTTCAAGTACCAGAGAAATCATTTGGAGAATAAAGTGAAAGATGCTAAGGGTATATTTTAGAATAGTTGGCCCAGAATATTTAAAAGAAGATCTCCTGACTTTTGGCATCCACCTCTCTTTAACCCTGTCATTTTCCTTGTTTGTAAGATCTACACAAGAAAAGGTGGAGCAGTAGGAATTCAGTAACTCTCTGTCTCTCCTTCTGTCTTGTTTCATCTTACTTTGACAAGATAATTTAGGGAAGATATTTGGTAATGGAAGTAAGTCTGTTCTATATCCCTAAGATTTTAGGGCAGGGCAGGGTAGGGTAGCAGACTTTTGTAATTTGTGTTTTGTTCTATTTTGTCGAGACAATTCAGCCACAGAAAAATATGGAAGTATTTGTAGCTCAGAGGGGTCCTTCATGCTCTCTGGTTGTGTTCTTGCATATGTTTCATTACCCAAACCCGGTAACATCATCAGTGCACTGATGATGTTACCTAGTCTAGATAATGAAATGTCTGCAAGAAAGCAATCAAACCTCAGACAGCATCAAGGATCCCTCAGAACATGGAAACCTAGAGGACTTTGGATAAATGTGACAAAAATTACATCAGTTTGATGTATTATTTATTTCTAATCATCAAAAAAGTTGAATCACCCATAGTTGAAACTCTATTAAACATATTCTTTAAAAATATTAAAAAAAAAAACAAAATCAAAACCCAGATACCCTAAAACAATACAATCAGAATAATTTGTCCATGGCTGCAGCATCAGCATGAGGTGATTCAGAAATGTTATATTTGGTTATTATTTGGAAATACAACATAAAGGAAAACCACATTTGGATTCCTTGGGTCAGGTGGTTAGGGAGAGAAACCAGAGCCTAGCAATGTGTTTTTTTTTTTTTTTAAATCAGGACAGGATGATTAACTTAATAACGATGACTGGCTTGTGGGGAAAAGATTAAGATATTTCCATCCAAAAGAGCTTGCAGTTAGTATAATAAGAATGAGCTGCTATGAGCTGGGAAGGAGGGGGTGGGGGCTGTTACACATTCTTGAAATGCTAGACCATGAGTGGGCCCCTTGCAGGACAAAGTTGGAAAGAAGAAAGAAAAAGAAAGGGTAACCCCCCCTCCCTTTTCAACAAACAATCCACAACAGAAGAAAAAGTTCCGGTCCCTTTATCAAACCACAGTTTGGTGTTGTGCCTGCATACAGCCCCTGTCTTGTATTAGTACTAGTAATATGTGAGTCTTTTTCTATTTATAGATAGCTGGGCATCATAACAATAATTAGCAAATCATTTTTCCTGCCTCTGTTCCAAACCCCTGCCACCTGGACCTGTAGAGATTTGGGGGTTCTTAGAGGCTATGGTACAGTTTCTCTCATCAGACAGAACTTTTTTTGGGGGGGGGGACTTGCTTTCTAATGATGAGATAACTACTGCAAAATGTGTTTTGGTTCTCTTTGAATCAATATGTTTTATGGGTTGCTTTATTGAAGGAGAAAGTTACTAATGCAGAAAGTAACTATTGCATTAATGTAGGTTGTCATTCTGATATTTCCCCTTTTCAAATGACATTAACTTTTTAATCTGACTCTAACCCATTATGAAAAAACTAATTGCAATGTGTTCCACCTATTCCCTCCCCCCCTTTATGAATAAATAAACTAAGAGAGTCTGTAAAAAATACTGTAGCCTAAAAGAATCCTCCAAGTGGAGAAATAGGCCAGTTGAGGCTCACTATTCAATGCTATGACTTGAGCATCTGGGATTTGAAGCAGCTTCTGGAAAGAATGGACAACTAATCTTGCCACTAAGGCCTGTGTTCTAAAGTAGAGGTGGGGATGATGACCCTTTTTTGCTTGAGGACTTCAACTTCCAGAATTCCTGAGCTAGCATAAATCATAAAAGCGTCATTGTTTTCCATCCCTGTTCTAAAGCAAACAGGCTCCTCCATATAGCCTTGTGTCTTATAAAAGTTACTTAGATAATTATTTCAAGTGCTTGCTTCTAGAAGAGAACCCAGTCTTCAATTCAGGACTTTAAAATATTGCCTTATATATTTTTTTAATCTTTATTTTGGATTTCACTCCAATTCTCCAATAAATTTTTTTATTCCTCCTGGTCTTCTAATTTCTTCAAAATTCCCACCTTCTTGTTTTGATTTTTACTTAAATAATAGCAATAGCACTTAGACTCATATAGCACCTCATAGTGCTTTACAGCACTCTCTGGGTGGTTTACAAATGTCATCATATTGTCCCCAACAATCTGAGTCCTCATTTCACTGACCTCAGAAGGTCAACCTTGAGCCAGAATCAAACCCCTCAATGTAGGCAGAGTTAGCTTACAATATCACATTCTAAACACTGCTCCAACACAGTTCTATACAATAAAACATAAACAAGGGGAAAACAAAGGTTTAAAACATATTCCAATGAAGGTTGGACAGTTAGTTGTGCCATCTACCACTTTGAGTCAGCAGGAACCTATGCTAGCATTAAATGTGCTGCTGCCATCGGCCAGTGTAGCTGGCAGCTTGGAATGCAAATGAACCACCAGTCAAATTGCCCAACTATTTATTTTATTTTATTTGTTTATTTATTTATTATTTTTTGTCAA
The DNA here is from genome assembly GCA_015471245.1 of Laticauda colubrina. Classification (NCBI taxonomy): domain Eukaryota; kingdom Metazoa; phylum Chordata; class Lepidosauria; order Squamata; family Elapidae; genus Laticauda; species Laticauda colubrina. The sequence continues at coordinate 9,349,413 of BLBF01000011.1, read as the reverse complement.
TTGCTTACAATATAATAGGTATAAGTAAAAACATAGTTATGAATACATGGATACATATAAGAAAAATAAAAAAAAATATAAAAGAAACAATAGAACAGGGACAGTAAGCATGTTGGTGCACTTATACACATCCCTTACAGACCTCTTAGGAAAGGGGTGAGGTCAATAGTAGACAGTCTAAAGTTAAAGTTTTTGGGGTTTGGGGAAGTATCCACAGAGTCAGGTAGAATATTCCAGACGTTGACCACCCTGTTGCTGAAGTCGTATTTCCTGCAATCAAGTTTGATGCGATTAACCTTGAGTTTGTATCTATTGTTTGCTCTTGTATTGTCATGGTTGAAGCTGAAGTATTCATTGATAGGTAGGACATTGCAATGTATGATTTTATATATTATACTTAGATCGCACCGAAGGCAGCGTAGTTCTAGGTTTTCTAGGTCCAGAATTTCAAGTCTGGTGGCATAAGGTATTCTGTAACGAGTAGAGGAGTGGAGAAGTCTTCTTGTGAAATTAATAGGATGCAGGCATGGAGAAGAAAGCATAGAGTAAAGTGGGAGTATTAGACAAAACTCCTCATCCATTTCTAGGATCTATCAGTCAAAATATTTCTGAAATTAGCGCTCTCCTAAAAGAATACTAAACCTACACTCAAAAATAGCACAAAGGAGGGATCCTAGGTTAAATAAGAGAGCAATCAATGATGAGAGAACTTCTATTTGTGATTACTGCCATAGGGGAATCTAAAATTTGGCAATTCTGACCTGGTAGCTAGTAGGTCCTAGAGTGAGCTAAGAGTATGGACATCACAAATAGTTGTAACTGATCATAACCATCATCATCATGGCATCTGGTATCCTCAATACCAGAATGATACAGGGTACAGAATCTCTTAGGATTTTTTTTTTCAGTTCCATAATTTCTTTTCAAGAGGCAAAGCTCTATTTATAAAAATTGCCTAGTTCTTTGTTTTTTCTTGAGTCTCTCACATAAACCTCTCAGATTCTTATGGACTCCTAGAATTCCACTGCGGACAGTTTGAAAAACTCTCCCTGGCTCAAGTGGCCATGATATGTTAAAGATTAGAGATTGGACAACCATTTGTAGAGATTGTTTGAAATGGCATACAGTTTCTTGTTTGAACAGGGGATTGGACTAGAACAGGGGTCAGCAACCTTTTGGACTTCAGGGACCACCAAACTCATAATTTTAGATCCCAGGGACCACTAACCAGTTCTGTGGGTGTAGCCTAATTTGTAGGTGTGGCTTCATAGTCATGTGACTGGCTGGGCATGGCTTGTATGGAAATCTTATAAATATTTATATAAATATTTAAATTTTTAAATAAAAAAAGAGACACTTTTACCCAAAATCAGGCAAAGCAGGCAGGCAGATTGAGTTGCTCACAGAATCACAGATTCATTCAGAAATCTATCTATCTGCCATTGGCTAACTCAATCTGTCACATGAACTCTGCTTGCCGTGAATCTACACTGAATAATAGAAACTTCAGTCCTAAGGGAGGTTCGGCTGTGCTTAAAAGAAGAGCCAAAGTTCTAAAGACTAGCTAGAAAGCAAGAAATCCAACCATTTCCTGCTTCCCAGTTAATGTAAATCTCCAGGCACAGCAGAGCAGCTGATGGACTAATAGCTTCTCAAAAGAACATTAAATGTATTTCTGATGATCCTGTGGAGTTATACATACATTATACAGCCAGATGTCTCTACAGATGCTAGATGTCCAATCTAGTCCAATCTGGACTAGGGGAGACATGATAGCAGTGTTCCAATATCTCAGGAGCTACTACAAAGAAGAGGGAGTGAAGCTATTCTCTAAAAGCACTGAGGGCAGGACAAGGAGCAATGGGTGGAAACTAACTAAGGAGAGAAGCAACCTAGAACTAAGGAGAAATTTCCTGACAGTTAGAACAATTAATCAGTGGAACAACTTGCCTCCAGAAGCTGTGAATGCTCCAACACTAGAAGTTTTTAAGAAGAGATTGGACAACCATTTGTCTGAAATAGTGTAGGGTTTCCTGCCTAGGTAGGAGGTTGGACTAGAAGACCTCCAAGGTCCCTTTCAACTCTGTTATTCTATTATTCTATTCATCTCTTTCCTCAACTGAGTCAAAATGTCATGGAAGTTCAGGTCAGCCTTGAGTAGGCAATTGAGGCAGGGCAAGTCCAACTGTGATCCAGTCAGCAACAAAACTGATGTTGGAGTATGTTAGATCACATCTATGCCCAAGAGCCAAAATGCAACTTCAAAGCTTGAATGACTGAAAACAACTTGTGTTAACTGTGGACTTTGAGGGGGATGAGATGAAGGTTATGTTATGAGGATATGTCAACAAAAAAATACTGAGGGAACATGATGCAGAGGTCCAAGCAGTATGCTATATTTCCATGGTAAATCTGGAATATATAACATAAGAGAAGAGTTGGTATTTACATTATCTAATCCTTTGCTGATATTAAGAGATTCTAAAAAGACCAAGCATTTCTAGAAACAACAGACCGGCGGTATTCACAGCTTATATATGTATCTTTCAAGTATCCAGAGAGCAATGTTTGCTTTTGCTGAAGGTGAAATACAGTCAGTGTTTTCATGGATCAAATATCATTTGAAAAGAACAGTAGGGGAAAAGGTTATTTTAAGGATTTTTCTATTTAAACGAAATGAAATATTTATGTAGCAGGCAGGCTTCTTGAACAGAGGATGGAAATGAGTGTTCATGGAGAGCTGCTTCTGTAGTCTTTTAAGTGGATGATGTACCCAGATATCAAGATGATGTGAAGATCAGGAGCTCCTTCTTCTCATCGTTTTATGTATTTAACTCTGGGTTCATGTTTTATCTGGCAAATTAGTTCTCAGTTTCCCCTCTATAATAGTACAGGTAGTTCTTGACTTATGAGCACATCCAAGCCCAGAATTTATGATGCTAAGTGAAAAATTTGTTAAGTGAGTTTTGGCCCCATTGTGCGACATTTCTTCAGTGAATTTGAAGTTCTGCAGTTGTTAAATTAGTAACACAGTTAAGTGAATTTAGCTTCCCCATTGACTTTGCTTGTCAGAAGGTTGCAAAAGGGGATCACATGAACGCAGATCATTGCGATTGTCAATCAGGTAACCATAGGGGTGCTGCAATAGTCAAATGTGTGAAAAATGGTCATAAGTCACTTTTTTCAGTGAAGTCGTAACTTCAAATGGTCACTGAATAAATTATTGTAAATTGATGACGAGTTGTATTATTGCTGTGAAAGTCAACCTCCAAGGAGTAAATAGACTATACAGTGCTATATCATGAAGAAGTGCTAAAGTGCATGAGGAGAGGGCGTAGCTGGCGTTGCGATGATACGGCATGCGATCCTGGAGGTCTGAGATTACTGCCTCAGATATCTTTGCTCCTGGACAGTCCAATCGGATCTAAACCGTCCCAAAGAGATGGTGAATGTAAAGAGAGCATCCTAATGATCCCAGGGATATTGCAAAGTCCCTGGTAGATCCAGGAAAAGGTCTTTTTTCCAGCAGCAAAGAGGCAGCCATTATAGCTGCTGAAGTTGGGACAGCTCTGAAATGAAAGACAACAGAAAGAGAGAGTGTGCCAGTTTGGTGAGAACTTTTTTTTATATCTTAAGATTTGAAAGGACACCCTAAAGGAAAGAAAGAATCTATAAACGTTTTGACAGAAGTGATTAAGCGGCGATTTTAAACAATGTCAAAGTAACATTTTTTTTCATTGCTGGATTTTTTTATACATGATCTTATATTTTGAAACTGGACTAATTTCTTTTTTTTTTCTTGTTATTTACTCTTTTTTATTTTATAATATTTTAAGCTAGCGATTCCTTTTAGTTATTTTTTAAATACCTTTTTTCTTTTTTAATTAATTCTTATTATATTTTGCTTGGAAAAGGAGAGTGGGAAAGTGAAAGCTAAAGAAATTTTATAACACTGCCAACTAGAGGCTTGGAAGTATCCTGTTTTTTTACCAGACAAAGCTGAGAAAGAACTGAGACTTTGTTTTAAGAACATTGCCTGGTTGATAAGATAGAGGGAAGAGCATTGGGGAGTATTATTGCAGGTGCTCTTCTGAGTTTCTATTAGTCTGGTGTTGAAACTTAGGAAAAGAAAAGGTGATAAGCCTTTGGAGAAGAGAGCTATAATAAGAGCCTTGGATAATTAAACAAAGTGCAGTGTGCTTTTTTTCCATTTTTTTCTAAGCTGTTCTACCACCACCCCCATCAGTTTATTTCTTTTTTTTTTTTTTCGTAATAGCTATTTGGATTTTTAGCTTTCTGGAACTTGTTTACTTTTCATATTGGTTTCTTTATGGTTTCTTTTTATGTATCTTTTTATATTTGAGATCTCTTAATTGGATTAAGGTGCTGAAGAACTTGAAGAATCTTTTTCTTTTCCTTTTATTTTAGTCTTTTTTCTCACCTCTTTGCCTTTTTTGGGACTTTACAATTTTTTTGTGTGTGTCTGTTTATGGTGTGCTTATGCCCTTTTTCTTTACTTTTGAACTTTTATTGTTATCTGATTAATTGATGGGATTAAAGTATACAAGAGCCTGAAGAATTTTTTTTCCTTTTTTCTTTTTAATTATTATTACCAATTGTTTTTTTTATTTTTTCCACTATTTTTACCTGGAATTGCAATTGGTTATTTCACAACTGGATTAAGGTCTAGAAGAGTTTGAAAGATCTTGAATTTCTCAAAATGAGTAGGAAGTTAACAACTCCTGGTTCTTCAACTTCTGCTTCCTCCTCTCCACCATCTGGAGGACAACGCTCAATACAGACAATGTTAAAGCAAGAAAAAGAACAAGAAAAAGTGACCCTGCAGATGATTATGCAAGGAATTCAAAATATTCAAACAAGATCAGAGAATATTGAACAAAGAAAAGAGAACGTTGAACAAAGAACAGGGAAAACCAATGAAAAAGTGGAGACCATCCAACAAATGATGATGAAGTATGATGAGAGGCTCCAAGAAATTGAAGAAGAAGGTAAACAAAGAGATAAGAAGATTGGAGACATTGATAACAGATTAACTGTGGTTGAACAAGATAAAAGTGGTATGCTGAGATGGGAGATGGACAGATCAGAATTTTATCTCAGATTTCAAAACATAGAGGAAGAAAAAGGACAAAACCTAGCTAAGATAATGATAGAAATACTGGCTGAAACTTTGGAAACAACTCGAGAGAAGATGATGGATGGAATAGACGAGGTTTATCGAGTCTTTACAAGATATGCGATGAGAAATAGTTTACCAAGAGAAGTTCACATCAGATTTACAAAGAAAGCCATTAAAGCGCAAATATTGCAAGTGGCAAGAGAGAAAACATTGAAATACAAAGATAAGGAGATTGTGGTCTTGGAATAAGTGCCCCAAAGAGTGAGAGAAATGAGAAGAGAATACCGATTCTTGACCAAATTGTTACTTTAAAAAGAGGTGAATTATAGATGGCTGATTCCAGAAGGTTTAATGTTTACATGGCAAGAAAACAGATATAGAATTGACTCAGTTGAGAAAGCTGAATCATTTTACGCAGAATTTTTTCAAGAGGAGAAAGAGGCAGAAAAAGAAATTTCACTAATTGAATTCCAAGAGGACTACCAAATGATGACTGGAAAAGAAGAAGGTGCAGTAGGCAGAAAGGAGGAGGCTAAAGAACTACGTGAACCAAGATCAACGAGAGCTGTTAAACCTAACTACAAAATTTAACCATGTAAGAAAAAATAACAATTACAATCAACATAAATGGACTTAATTCAGCTGTTAAAAGAAGGAAAATTTTTCATAAATTAGAGAAATTAAAATTTGATATAATTTGTCTGCAAGAAGTACACATTAAAAAGCAATATGAACAATTGCTGAGACAGCCAAAATTAGGGAAAATATTTACTTCTTTGACACAATGCAAGAAAAGAGGAGTGGTCCTATATATTAAAGATATTATCCCAACAAAATTGATATATACTGATGATGATGGAAGAATACTAATGGTGGAAATAATAGAAAATAATATAAAAACACTCCTGATTGCAATTTATGCCCGGAATGACAATCAAGAAGAATTTTATAAAAAATTACACATGAAAATAATTGAACTGGACTATACTAATATAGTTTTGATGGGAGATTGTAACGGATTGTAGACAATATACTGGATTATACAGCACAGAAAACAACAAAGCAAAGCAGAAAGATCTTCCCTAAATCCTTTTTTAAAATGGCGGATGAAATAAACTTAAAAGATACATGGAGAGAAAGAAATGCTAAAACCAAACAATCCACTTTCTCTCTGTCTATTTGACAAATGGTCCAGAATAGATATGATATGGATGTCAACAGAATTGTTAACCAATGTTCAAGAAGTAAACATTGAATCAAGTACTTGGGCAGATCATAATCCAATGACAATTAAATGGAAAGGACAAAGAAGAAGATCTAGATGGACATTAAATAATACTATTCTAAAGGAAAAAGACTTTATACAGTGGATGGAGAAAGAACTGGCTTTTTTCTTTAGAGAAAACAAAAAAGAAGATACATCAATTCAGAATGTATGGGATACAATGAAGGCATGAAATACCATGAAGAAATACCATGAAGAAATACCATGAAAAGACTAGCTTTTAAGGCATTAGAGGATGAGTATAAAGGACTTGAAAAAGAGTTACAGAAAATGCCACAGAAAAAGGATATCAAGTTAAAAATGGATATAACCAAACATAAAATGTGTCCAATAGAAAAAGAAGAGCTAGCACAAAAAATTAGAGGTGCTAAACAGAACTATTTTGAAGATGCAAATAAAACAGGTAGATGGTTCACATATAAATTGAGAAAGGAGAAAGAATCAAGGAAAATATTGCAATTAATAGATGAACAAGGCCAAGTTTCCTATGGTAGCAAAGAGAAGAAGGAAATCATGTGAGACTATTATGAGAAATTATATACACAAGAGAATATTGATGAGGAAAGAGTTAAACAGTATCTATAGAATGCTAATCTATCCCAGATACCTAAAGAGATTGAAACAATGTTAGAAAGCAATATAACAATGATGGAGTTAACTGAAGTACTTAAGAAGCAAAATAATGGAAAGGCGCCAGGCCCAGATGGACTTCCAGCAGAATTTTATAAAACATGACAAGAATCACTGAACCTTCTGTGAAAGCGTGGGAAAAAGGAGACTCGAGACCAGCATAACTTCAGCTCTTTATTCAAAGGTACAGATCTGTGCTGGACCTGCGAGCCGCAGCAGCTCTTCTTATAGAGCTTGCCGGTGGCTCTTACCCAATGACAGCCTTCTGAATCTCCCGCGATCGGCTCGTCCAATTGTGGGAAATTCTTTACTGACCAATCACCATCGTTCTTCTGTCCAATCACAGTGCAGTCCGTCTTAGCCAATCAGGTGAGAGTATTTCAAGAATGTTAACAAGAGAAGGCGGAGCTTCGTCTCGGTGCTACAGCTGAGATCTCGGGGCTCTGAGATCTCAGCTGATATTTTCACCCCTGGTCGGTCCTAACGGACCTAAACCGTCCCGTAGAGACGGGGATCATGAAGGGCACAGTCCCAGGATCCCAGAGATATCGCAAATCTCTGGTTTGATCCGGGAGAAGCCCTTTTGCTGGCGGTGGAAAGGCAGCCTCCAAAGCTGCTGAAGTCGGGACAGCTCCGAAAAGAAAGTGGCTGGAGAGAGGGTGTGTCGGCTGGGTGAGAAACTTCTTTTGTATTGCAAATTGGCTGAGACCTGAAAGGATATCCTGAACAAAGAAGAAACCTGTGGCTTTATTTTTGTTTGACTGGAATTTGTTTGAGCGGCGTTTTTTAAGTGATGTCAAATTGAGGCTTGGATTCTTTCCTTACTATTTTTTTTTTCTCTTTTCTGAGGACTTTAATGTGACTTTGTAGGTAACCAGATTGAATTTTTTCTTATATATATTTTTATGCTTCTTTTGATTTTTTAATTTTCTTTAGGATAGAGGCCCCCTTTGTTTCTTCTGAGTTTTGTATACATTACTCTTTTTTCTGGCTGAGGGGGGGGAAAGTATTAAGAGACCTTGCAACACTGCCAACTAGAGGCTTGAAAGTACTTTATTTGAATTGGGGAGAAATGTATAAACACTCCTTCTCAAGGACATTTTAATGTGATAAGATGGAGGGAGAGCACAGAAAAATATTATTACAGGTGTTTTCCTGGACTCTTATCAATATTTCAACACTTGAGGCTTGGCTTTGAAGCTGCTGGAGAAGAGAGTCATAATAAGAGCCTTGGATAAATAAATAAAGTGCAGTGTGCAGTCCATATATATATATATATATATATATATATATATATATATATATATATATATATACACATACTTGTGAAACCTCTACTCGCCAGCCTTTTTGTATATTTCAATTTTAGTAATATTTTTATTTTTGCTTTTTATTTGATCCTTTTTCTTCTTTGGTTTTTTGGGTCTTTTTATTATTGGATTTTTCCATTTTGGATCATAATTGACTACTCTATCAGATGGATCGAAGGTCAAAAAGAATTTGAAGTTTTTTGAAGCATTAAAATGAAAAAAAAAAGTGAGAAAAAGAAGAAAGTGTTAAATGAAATAGACTGTGTGTATTTGGATTGCTTGGTGACTTTGGGACTTTTGGAAATTCTTATTTGAATGATTAAAATCATTTGGGTCGTTTAAATTTTTTCTTTTTTTTACAATGGCATTACTTATGGATGAACTGAAAATGGAATTTATAAAATATAATCAAGAGAAACAAGAAGGGAAGGATTCTTTTGGTTCTATTTTTCATTTTTTAGAAATGGCAATTTCTACATATGAGAAACTACAAGAACAAGAAGATTGGGATGAAGAAGAAACCATCCTTAATGAACAAGCAACTTTATTTGGGGAAGAAAGGGGAAAGGGGAGAAAGAGAATGGAGAATTTAAGACTTAAAAAAACAACCAAAAAAGGGAAAAACAAGGTGAAAAGTGGACACAATATCAGAAAGCAACAGAAAAGAGGAATACACAAGAGGGTGGAGATTAAGAGACAAGGGGGTAAAAAGGGTAGAGGGGAGAAACAAGGGAGGAAAGAAGGGAAGAGAAGCTACAAAGGTTTGAAACTAGATGTAAAGAAACAGATTTTATTTAGAGATAATGGGTAAACATATAACTGAAAAAGAGATTCTGAAAAGGTACATAAGATTGTGTTGTTGTATCTGTATTTGAAATAATGTTAGAAAATTGGAATAATATATGATTATAAAATGGGACAAAATATTTAATGTAACTTAGCGAAATTTTTTTTTTTAAATAAAATAAATGAAATTAAATATGAGAGAATTGAATTAAAGAAAGTAACTAAGCAAAATCTATAAGTGTTCCCATAGAAGTATGATATTTATTTAGAAAGGATTGTCTAAAATGTTTAAGACTTAAATGAATATTAATTTTAATGATATAATTTCAATTGCTATGGATTGTTGTTTTAATTATAATATATATCAAAAAAAACCTTTTTTCTTTCTGTTTTAAAATATTGAGTTTATTTTTAGAATGTATTACGCAGAATCCGAATGAAAATTATGTGTTATGTTAAGCTTTAAAATTAGGGGAAGGATAAGTATGACAAGGCATTATACTCCAATCAGTCATTACAGAAGAAATTTTGTGTTAATGAGAAAAAATAATAGACAGCTGAAACAGGACAGACAAAAGATATAAGTATAATGATTTAAATTGAGATGAAATAAATATAATAGAATTAAGAGAGTGAAAAGAGGGGAGAAGCTATATAGAAAATGTAAAATAGTAAATAAGAAATGAAATTGCTATATAAAAGTAAGCATGAACTTGAATTTATGTCTGTACAAAAAGATGTAACTCGGGATCAAACTGCCGTCCAAAAAGATATTTTATGTTTTCTATGTTTTGTGTTTTGTTAGTATATGTTTGTTTGTTAAAAAATTAATAAAAAAATTTTCAAAAAAAAAAAAAAGAATGTTAATATGGAACACCTTCCATTGTTAGAAGTTTTGAATGAAGTTATGTTACAGAAAAGGATACCTAAAACATGGTTAGAAGCTTATATTACACTTATTCCAAAAGAGGAAGTCGATCCATTACAAATTAAGAACTATAGACCTATTTTTTTACTAAATGCAGATTATAAAATTTTTGCTTCAATAGTGGCAGAAAGACTTCAAAAATATTTAAACAGTTTTATTTATCCTGATCAAAATGGATTTCTGCCAAAGAGACAAATTAAAGACAATATGAGAGTAATTTTGGACACTTTGGAATACTATGAAGCTCATCCTGAAAAACAAATGGCTTTGATATTTCTAGATGCACAGAAGGCATTTGATAATGTGAACTGGCGATTCATGTTATTATTGCTGGAACAGATGGGCTTTACTAAAAAATTTACTCAAGCAATAGAAGATGTATATCATAAGCAAACAGCAAAGGTAATGATAGAGGGAGAATTGACAGACTCTATTGATATAAGAAAAGGAACAAGACAAGGATGCCCACTGTCACCCTTGTTGTTTGTGTTAACCTTGGAAGTGTTAAACAGAAATATTAGAGAAGAAACGTATATAAAAGGGATGAAAATTAAAAAGGAAGAATTTAAATTGCAAGCATTCGCAGATGACTTGGTTTTCATCTTAGAAGATCCACTAGACACAGCATCAAAATTGAGAGAAAAGATAGAGACATATGGAAAGGTGGCTGGCTTGAAAATAAATAAATGTTCTTCTGACAAAGAACATGTTATCAAGACAAAAGGAAGAATGAGCAGACCTATTGAAAATCCAGGTCATGAATAAGATCAAATACTTGGGAATATATTTGACAGTAAGATGCAGAATACTAAAAGAGAATAATTATATTAAACGTAAGCAGCAGATAGCACTAGATCTGATGAAATGGGAAAAATTACAACTGTCACTAATAGGGAGAATATCAACAATCAAGACGAATATATTAGTCAGATTTTTATATTTGTTTCAAACAATTCCAATTAGGCTTGGAAAAGATTATTTTGAAGATTTAAATAAAATCGTGTTGAAATATATATGGCAAGGTAAGAAGGCAAGAATAAAGTTAAAACTTTTGCAAGACGCTAGAATAAGAGGAAGATTTGGCTTGCCTAATTGGGAGTTGAACTATCAAGCTACGAAATTGATGTGGGTAAAGGAATGGATAACACTAAGAAATACTAGATTGTTGACATTAGAAGGACATGATTTGTTGTTGGGGTGGCATGCTTTTCTGTGGTATAAAGAAACGAAAACACAGGGGTACTTTAGAAGACACTATATACGGGAGTCTCTGTGGTTAAACTGGGAGAAGATTAAAAGACAATGTTATTTGAAAATTCCAGTCTGGTTATCGACTATTGAGACATTTTCTTATCCTACAACATACAAAAAGGAACAAACAGTTAGATATGGTGAAATACTGAATGAAAAGGGTGAACTTAAATCTATGCAAAAATTAGAGGAACAAGGTATAAAGATGAATTGGTTTTCATATGCACAAATACAATCAAGGTATGATAAAGATTTTAAAACAGAAGGTTTTTATGATAAATTGACTGATTTAGATAACATTTTGACAGGTGCTGATGAAAAGGTGATTAAAAATTATATGGATATTTATTAGAAATTAAATTAGAAGAAGAACAAGTTAAAGAAACTATGATTGCTTGGGGGAAGAATTTTGGATATGGGATTGAGTTAGAGAAATGGCAAAAATTGTGGTCTCAAAATTATAAAATGACAATGTCAACAGCATATAAAGAAAATGTGTATAAGATGTTTTACAGGTGGCACTTTCCCCTGACAAGAATAGCAAGAATGTTTAAGAATAAGTCCGAAAAGTGTTGGAAATATCATCAGACACATGGCTCATATTACCATATATGGTGGACATATTCGGATGCTAAAAAATATTGGACTAAAATCCACATGTGGCTGGAAAAAATGACAAATAAGCATATAGACTTGAAACCAAAGATTTTTTTATTGGGAATTTTGCCTGAAATATATAGCAAAGATTTGAAATATCTGATTGTAAATGTATTAACAGCGGCTAGGATTGTATTTGCTAAAAACTGGAAAAATGAGAAGCACCATCACAGGAGGAGATCATTAAGAAAATATTGGAATGTGCTGAAATGAGTAGACTGACATTTGAAATTAGAGAACAAGATGATAAACAATTTTATAAAATTTGGGATCTATTCTATCAATGGTTAGATAACAAAACATAATAATGAAATATGTAGATTTTTAGAAAATAATAAATATATAAAGATGTATTTTCTTTTTTTTAATTATATCTACCAAATGATTCTAGGATAGATCTGGGAGGATAATATGAATTGTTATAAAATAAACTAAGTAAAATATGATTATTTTATAAAACATGAATGAATAAAAGTATAGTCAACGATTGATTAATAAAGATATTAATGTATTTGATATTTGATTGAAAGTATGAGAGGATATATAATGTAATTGTAATTGAAGACTACGAAATGGTAGCACAAAACAATTTGTAAACTAACCGGCATGCTGTATGTATATATATGGAAGATGCCTTAATGTTTTTATGTTTTGTTTGTTTATGTTTGTTATAAAACCAATAAAAATTTATATATATAAAAAAAGAAGTGCTGAAGTGTGTGATGTTGCAGGATAGGTAGCAAACTTATTTGTTGTACAAAGTATGAACTGATCCACAGATCTGCTGGCCAACTCAATTTGTGGACCTTACATGCACATCCAAAAAATACACCCTCCCTACTTATCTAATCCTTAACTTACAAAGATAATTGAGACTGAAAAATTCATCATGAAGTAGTGCGACTGTGAAGCGAGGCATCATGTGACCGCATCCAATTTTATGAGCTTATTTGTCATGGTTGTTAAGCAAGACCCATGTGATCGTGATTTACAGTTTTCCCTGCCAGCTTTCCTACTGACTTTGCTTGTCAGAAACCAGTTGGGAAGATCCACAATGGTGATCATGTGATTGTGAGATGTTGCAACTTTCATGTATACATGCTGGTTGCCAATCATCTGAATTGTGATTATGTGACCACAAGGACACTGCTATGGGAGTCAGTGTTAACAATAAGTCATAAGTCATTTTTTCAGCACCATCATAACTTTGACAAGTTGCTAAATAAATGGTCGTAAATTGAGGATTGCCTTGGTATGATAACCTAGAACTGCATAAGCCAGAAATACACAATATAAGATGTTCATATAACACAAGAGATGACTATGCAGCTTTATCAAAATGGTTTTAATATTTCTATCTTTTAATTATTATTAGTGTATGCCATTCACAGTCACTATGTGAGATTAAAATACAAATATGATTAAATAATAAAAAGCACCTGTTCATGCAACATGTACACAACCCTCCAAAATGATAGTTCCACCATCTATCAAAAATATCTGAAACTGGCAAGAAATTAACATCATGGTAATCTATAAACCAACAAAATGTATCCAAACCATCCTAAGCAAAGACCCATGAGCCCAATAAGACAAAACAAGAGTTTCTTTCAATATATAATATAAGGTCTATGAATAACCATGGGATTGGGCAAACAGGCAGAAAACAGAGAGAATATATCCACAAATATTATCTGGCAATTAGGAGACATAGAATGAAAATTTCTTTTTCATTTTTTTATCAGATATAAACATTAAAAACAGTGAACAGTCAACAGACATACATTTCTGTCCAATCTTTTAACAGTTAGAAAGAAAGAAAGAAAAAAATTAATACATTTATATACATATATACATTTTTGTGTATCATTTTCCCAATTACCTTTAATTCCTTTTTAACGCTTCTCTACTTATTTTAAATCTATGAACACCCTTTCATATCCCTCATAACACATTAATAAATCCAACCACAATATCAGCTAGAAAACTATAGACATCTGAGACCAAGCCAGACTCCAAAATGCAGGAGATTCCTGGAGCCATGGCACTCTGATTTACCAGCCATTAGCAGATCCATTCATTTTATTTATTTATTTATTTGGTTTGTCAATTGCTTACAAGATAATAGGGATACGTAAAAACATAGTTATGAATATATGGATACATATAAGAAAAATTAAAAAATTAAAAGAAACAATAGAACAGGGATGGTAGGCACATTGGTGTATTTATGCACGCCCCCTACAGACCTCTTAGGAAAGGGGTGAAGTCAATACTAGACAGTCTAAAGCCCATGTCACACTGGCCAACGGATGCAAAAAGGACACAACGGACGAGCAAAATGTTCCATCCGTTGTTATCCGCTCTTAAAAGGGGCAAAAATTTGCATAACCGGAGCGGATAACACAGACACGGGGAGAACGCAGGGCGGATGCAAAGCAGATGCGGAATGGAAGCCCAGTGGATGGAAGCGGATGGGAGCGGATGGCGCAACCGCAGGGCTTCCGGGGGGCCTCAGCAAAGCGGACGCGGAGCGGATACAGCGGATGCAGAACGGGCGCCGAACGGATGAAGCGGATGCACAGAGGATAAAGCGGATGCACAGTGGAAGCCTAGCGGATGCACAGCAGAAGGAGAACGGATGCTGAGCATTAATTGCGCATGTGGGGGGGAAGCATTGCATAAGCCCCCCGGATATAAAGGGAAGCAGCTTGCACATGGCCAGCATTCCGAGGAAAGACCTGCTGCTGGACACTTCCTTGCCTGCCCTGCCTGCATGCCTGCCTGCCAGCCTTGCTGCCAGCCTGCCTTTCAGCCAGCCTTGGTGCCTGCCTGCCTTCCTGCCAGGCTTTCTGTCAGCCTTCCTGCCAGGCTTCCTGCCAGGCTTCCTGCCAGCCTACCTGCCAGCCTTCCTTCCAGGCTTCCTGCCAGCCTACCTGCCAGCCTACCTGCCAGGCTTCCTGCCAGCCTTCGTGCCTGCCTGCCTTCATGCCTGGCTTCCTGCCAGCCTTCCTGCCAGCCTTCCTGCCAGCCTTCCAGCCAGCCTTGGTGCCTGCCACCCTCCCTGCCATCCAGCAACCCCACAACCATGGGGAGTAAGCCAAAACCTCAGCAACCTCCCACCATCCCTGGCAAGAAGGACAGGGCCAACCTCCCGCCCCCTGCCCCTGACTCTGCTTCTGCTGGGGCTTCTGCTGAAGCTGCTCCTGGTGGTGGTGCTTCTGCTGGTGCTGGGGCTTCTGCTGGTGCTTACTCTGTTGAAGCTGCTCCTGGTCCTGCTGGTCCTGCTGGTCCTGCTCGTGCTCCTGAACTTGCTCATCCTGCTCGTGATCCTGCTCTTACTCGTCCTGTTTGTCCTGCTCGTGCTCCCGGTCCTGCTCATGCTCCTGGACTTGCTGGCCCTGCTGATGCTTACTCTACTGCTGCTGATCCTGGTCCTGCTGGTCCTGTTGCTGCTGCTGCTGCTGTTGCTGATGATGATAATTATGATCCTGCTGGTGAGGATGATGATGATGATGATGATTCTGCTGGTGCTGCTGCTGCTGCTAGCAGTGTGGAGGAGCAGCCCTTACTACCTGGGAGCCCCTCTGATGAGGGCCCATCTGGTCCAGCCAAAGGGAGGAAGAGGCGTATGCGACAACGGGAGAGGAGGCAATACTATATTGAGGAGGCGCACGAGGATGAGGTGCTGGAGTGGCTGAGAGAGAATGACTATCTGTGGTGGAAGGGACACCGGCTGTACAGGGACACCAAGCGGAAGCAGGCTGCTTGGAGAGAGAGGGCAGAGAGTATGGGTTACACTTTGGAGGTGCTCCTCGGCTGGTGGAAACATATGCACACCTGGTACGGGAAGCTGCACCTCAAGAAATCTGGCCAGGCCACTGTGAAGCTGACAGACAGAGAGACCTACATCATGGCTAGGTGCAGCTTCCTGGAGGGTGAGGTCTGCCACTGAGGAGCACCAGCATCCCCTCTCATGATCCTCTCTCTCCGGCAGCCTGCTGAGAGCCAGTCCTCTTCCGGCCGAGAGTCAGTCCCTGTCTCCAGGCAGGTTTCTGTGGAGTGTGCCACGGCGGAGAACCCATGGACAGGTGTGGTAAGCGTGGTGGAGTGCGTAGAGGACTCCCTGGTGCGGTGGGAGAAAGGAGACATCGAGTCCACCACAGTCCTAGCCGCATCCACCCCCCCCAGCTCCGCCTCCACAGAAAGGCAGAGAGCCGGACAGCAGGAGGGGCAGAACCACACTGTCCTGCTGGAGATCAGGGACACCATCCGCACCAGCATAGATCTCCTCTCTCAGCTGGTCCACACCGACTCCTCATCTTCCAACCGCAAGCCCTTCCTCACCTATGTCAACCAGACCCTCAAGGAAATGGTGGATCCACAGTACCAGCTGGCGAAGGACCGGATCACCAAGCTGCTTCACAACCCTCCAGACCCAGAGGAACCTACTCCCACCCAGTCCAGGTCTGCTCCTCCACCCCAGGTGATGTCCCTCCCATTCCAAGGCTTCCCACAGGCCCTCACCTACCAGGGCTATGGCTACCAGGAGGTTCAGCAGCACAGGCAGCAGCCCTTCCCAGTCCAGGCACAGAGTCATCGGGCGACACCGTTGCCACCTGTTCCACTGATGCCACCGATGTCACCCACGACAATGATGCCACCGACAACAGCGATACCACCCACGCCAATAATGCCACTCACGCCAGTCCTCACCCAGCTGCAGAGCAGACAGCCCCACTACACTACTCCTTCCTCCACCCCACAGCCAAGCCCGGCCTCAGTACATCTGTCATCAGTACTGGGGCTGACACCCCATGGCATGGAGGAAGGACCTCTCAGCATCACGGGGCTGAGCCAGCTGTCCGAGACCTTTCTCAACACACCGTCACCTGTTGTCCTCTTGGGGCCAGGCACTCCAGCACCACCCACCACCACAGCACCTGGACTCTTCACCCCTGAGACTGGGCACACCTCCGAGTGACCAAGAAGAGTGCCAGAGACTGGGTAGCTGGCTACCTGTGGACTTTATTTGGACACTTGACTTGGGTCATTTTTTTTTTACAGCTTGGTGTTCAATAAAGTTTATCTTTGATTCACGCACTTGCTTCATTTCTTTTTTTTAATAAAGTCTTGGTGGAAACTTTTAGAATTGGCTTAAGCCTTTGCATGCTTGTGGGATGGGTTAAGATAGCAGTGGGTGGGCAGGGATACCTGTGGAATGAGCAGGGATACCTTTGGGATGGCTAATAGCTGTGGGATAGATAAACCACCAGTGCAAGCATAGTGGGACTGTATTGTCTACACTCCCAGGTGCCACACCTATGGCCCTTTTTTATCAATAACAATGTAAGCATTGATCCACACATTTGAACACAAACACAACTCTTTATTAAATGCCCTGTTCATTGTAGGCCCACCCAACATACATGGCCCAATCTCATCCGTGTGATGAGACAGGCTGAAGGAAGCATTCATTAAGCATCTACCATCCTGTCTTGCCACTCCACCGCTCCAGCTGGGGAGTTGCACCAGTGTTTCAGGAGGTTGCACTGCTTCTTCCCTTCCCATGAGGCTCTGTTGTGACCTTGCACATCCTGAGTGTCGATCAGGTTTCGCCCTTGCCTCCATTCCCCAGGCTCCATGTCCCCATTGCCTTGTTGACGGTCCACGAGTCTGTTCTGCAAGACTGGATAGCGGGTGCGCACAAGATTGTGCAGGATGCAGCAAGCTTCCACGATCCTCCTCACGGTCTCTGGGCAATGCTGCACGGTGGTGAGAAGTACCTGGAACCTGTTGGCCAGGATGCCAAAGGCGTTCTCCACCACCCGCCTTGCCCTGGACAGTCTGTAGTTGAAGATCCTCTCTTCACGGGTCAGGAGTCTGGAAGTGTATGGCTTCATGAGGTAGAAGGCGTCATCCCCCACGATGAAGTAGGGCACATCTTGCGTGTTGTTGGGCAGGGGGTCTGGATCTGGGAAGCCCACGATGAGGTTGCCTTCTAGCCCCTCCTTGAGGTGACTGGCGTTGTATACCTGGGCATCTGAAGATGAGCCTGCACCACTTCTCTGACCACAATGCTGATGGTGTTGTGTGGCACCCTCCAGCCGTACTGCATGCTTTTGTAGGTGGTCCCTGAGGCCAGGTGGCGCAGAGTGAGTGCCACCTTGAGCCCATGTTCCAGGCTTGGCCGGAAGTTGGTGTTTGCCTTGGTCAACCTGGGTGTCAGCCGCTGCACAAGTTCGTCAAACATGGATGGAGGCATCCTCATGAAGTTCTGGAACGCCCGAGTATCTTCGTTCCTGAGCTCCACCATCAGCTTGTTGTACAGTCCGTCCTCTGCTCTTCTGGTGAACCATCTTCGGATCCAGACTCTTTTTGGGTGGCTCCTTTTCTTCTCGCAGTAGAGTTCACAGAGCCTGCAGATGGCTTTGCACCGTTGCAGAACGATGGTGGCTGCCGAAAGAACTTTGTTACAATCCATGGTGGACATGACTGGATGCTGTGGAAGAGGAAGAGCCAGATGAAGGCTGCAGAGGTCTGCACTGCTGGGCTGCTGTTCTGAAAGTGAGATGCAGGCGAGTTGCTCCCCCTTTTTATAGGCAGTATAGGTGTCCCTTTGCATCCTCTAGGCATCCTCTAGACATCCTTAATATCCGAGATAGGTCCCCTCTGCGAATGTTTTTTCCACTTTAAATGCTTTTTTTCCATGCTGCATCCGTTCTTCATCCGTTCTGCATCTGTTCCGCTTCCTCCCTGCGTCCAAGCGGATGCGAGTTGTGCGGATGCGCAGCGGATGCCAAGCGGATATAGCGGATGAGTAACGGATGCGTAACGGATGCGTGGCGGATGCGTAGCGGATGCGTAGCGGATGCAGAACAGACTAACTGGATACATTTTCCGCGCAAAAGTTTTGGGCAGCCCAAAACTTTCGGAGCGGATGAAACGTCAATCAACAGATGCTGGACGGATAGAGAGGAAGCAAAATGGAGGCAGTGAGTACATCACGTTTTCGAACAGATGGCAAGATTTTTTGTCCATTTTACATCCTCTTTGCATCCGTTGGTTCAGTGTGACATGGGCTTAAGGTTAAAGTTTTTGGGGTTTGGGGAAGAAACCACAGAGTCAGGTAGAGTATTCCAGGCATTGATCACTCTGTTGCTGAAGTCGTATTTTCTGCAATCAAGTTTGGTGCAATTAACTTTGAGTTTGTATCTATTGTTTGCTCTTGTGTTGTTAATGGTTGAAGCTGAAGTATTCATTGACAGGTAGGACATTGCAATGTATGATTTTATATCCTATACTTAGATCGGACTGAAGGCAGCATAGTTCAAGGTTTTCTAGGTCTAGAATTTCAAGACTGGTGACATAAGGTATTCTGCAAAGAGTAGAAGAGTGGAGAACTCTTCTTGTGAAATATTTCTGGACTTTCTCATTCTTGTAAGTTTCATTTATGAATCATTTAAGGAAGGGGAAGGAAGGAAGGAAGGAAGGAAGGAAGGAAGGAAGGAAGGAAGGA
>BLBF01000011.1:9302160-9329897 GCA_015471245.1 Laticauda colubrina | reverse complement strand
GGAAGGAAGGAAGGAAGGAAGGAAGGAAGGAAGGAAGGAAGGAAGGAAGGAAGGGACCTAAGCACCTCCTTTCCTCATTATCTATTTACCAACATCCTCAATAAGCAGAAACTAGCAGAAGATTAAAAAAGAAGAAACAATATCTCACCAAAAAAATCAATCAAGGATGAAACAATCCACCAATTAAGTCTGATAAGATAAGCTACCACATATAAATAACCAGCAAGCTCTACTCTCCCCCATGCACTGATGATGTTATTTCACCTTATTATGAAATACTTGTAGGAGGAGACACATAAATTCAGAGAATTCCAAGAACTCACAGTTTCACCTCAAACTCCATGTGTTCATGTTCAATGACATCCAGAAGGTGGAAACTAATGACTCAAAGCTGATTATTATTTTTTTTCCTCATTATCCTTTTCCCCTGCCTCTTTCATCGACTGTTCTCCTGTAGGAAAATTGGCTTCCAAAGAAACAGCCCTGAAATAGCCACTCTTAATTTCCACTACTCAAATGTTACAGGAGTTTTGGGTTGATAAATGTCTTTTTTTCTCCAACACTATGTACTCCATGTTCTGGAAAGAGAAATCTGTACTGATGCTTTATATTTTACTAGAGTCTAGGAGACTCAAACTCTTTCAAAAAAGGGGAAATGTTCAGGCTATGGTGGATGTAGAACAGTTGTAGTAGCAGCAGCAGCTTTTCTCCTTTTGAACCATAAAAACTCTAAAACATACTTGGTTTGTTTTAATGAGTAGGAAACTTTCACTGGAAGGAAAGATGAAAGATTGCAATTCCTTCAATCACTGATACAAATGGTTTTAGAAAAGAGAGCAATCGCAGAAAGCAAACCATCACAACGCATGCATTCCTGACTTTTTGACTTATTACAACCCATTTTATCCGACTCAAAACCATATGCCTTGAACAGCTTCCAGTTAGCGCAAAGTACAACTCCTCCCTTTGTTACTAAAATATGTAATGAATTCTACTTCTCCCCAATGAGTACATTCCCCAGATATTTTGGGCTGGCTCTCTCTGAATTAGAGTTGATGATCTCTCACTCACTTAAGCAAATGGCTGAACATTTCCAGAAAATTGTAAGGCAACACTTAGAAATACCAAAGGCCATAAATTAATGTGCTTCTGGCAAACAAGAAAGAGTAACATGTGACAGATGGAGAAATAGTAGATAGTCCAAGAAACAGCTACTGCAAACACCATGTAAGGAAAGCAAGAACCAAGGAAAGCAAAGATAAATATGGTTCTATAAAACAATAATTAGGAATTTGTGCCAAATATTAGCAGGACCTTTTATATATGCATTATTTTGTTCATTGGTAAATTAAATGTTTCTACCCCACTATTTGCAGATAAACTATCCTGTGGCTATCCCTTACCTGTTGTGGCTTGTGCAGAAATATCAACATCATGCTGGTTGTGGAATTCTGGGAGTTGAAGTCACACATTTTAAAGCTGCCAAATTTGCAAAACACTGGTCTAGATTCTGCTATAATGGCTAGGAAAAACAGAAGTGGTAATGAAATTTTACAGATGTATATATAGGTAGGCTGAATACTAGTGGCATAATACAATAAGGATTGAAGAAGGTGTTAAGAATGTAGCATTGTATAAAGTCTATGGGAAGAGCTATGGGAGGAAACCAAAGATTTTACATACTTTAAAGTTGGATTAAGCAAATAAACACACACTAATACAGTACACCCAAAATATTGTTGATTGAGAGATGCTATTTTAAGAATGCAATTTAGTAGAGTACTCAGTCTTTACTATGTTGATTGGTTCATTTAAGTTTTCCTTATGATGGAGTAAACCTCACTGCATTCACTTCTGTACCATTTAGAACCTAGTTCAAGTAATGTGTCCATTTCCGGATACCACATTTTAAGATGGATTCAGTCAAACTAGATGGAGCTGGCTATTTAGAGAAAAGGTGATCAAAGAGGCCTGCATAGTATTTTTCAAATACTCCCACAAGTATCAACAGAAGAAATCCATGATCTAACTAACCATTGCCAACTCAGAGTAACATGGACTAAGTTAGAGAAAGACAGATTCTGGGTGAACAACATTAAGAAAAGTGTAAGATCAGTTTTGACAATGAACTCAGTTACTAAGGGAACTGATGTATTCACTGGATGTATTCAAGGAAGTATTGGATTGACATCTAAATTCCTGCATAGAGCAAGAAACTGGATCAAACAATTTTAGGGCATGGGTCCTATGAGAAGTCAATAAATACCTCAAAGTTGCAGGTGTTTGTTTGTGAGATTTTGCTAGCATGCTTTAATAGTATTTGATGAGATAACCCATGCGTCTAGTCTATTATCCTATATTGGTTTGGATAGAATGTGTGAATATTGGCACTTTTTTTTTCTTTTGCCACAGGTTGCACAGTTTAGCTGTTGAAATGAAAGTTTAGTTATTACTCCTGAGTAGGTAATAATGTTTAGTTAGAGCCCATTTAAAGCCTAATCTCCAGAAATGGACAACAAATGAATAACTGTGAAACAACCATATTTGATTCATTTCAGCAATTCTAAACTCTTTGAGATATACCACTCGCTTCTGGGAACTGAGTTTATTCTTTAGTTGCACACATTTAGTGTAAAGAATAATTTCTATATCTGTCTTGTTCCGTCTGGAAAAACGTGAGGTAGACCGGGTTCCAACAACAAGTCTTTATTTATAGTACAGTTGCAAAAAACGGAACATTGGCTCAAGCCGCGACAGCCCTTTTATACTTTTCTGTCTGCCGGCTTGTAGCCAATGACATTCATTTGATTTTGCCACCTTTGTGCGGCTTTGGGGATTGGTTCCTTTTAAACCTATCCCCATTAGTTTTTAGTGACCAATCAGAATGGGTTATTTGGATTTTACTATTTATATACAGAACACCCTTCCCCTCTTAGTGGTGACGTAGTCGCGCAGGTAGGTGGGGCTTCTCTTGACTCGACTGGACTTGTGCGGTTCATTATTGTTGGAGACTTCGACCGGTTCGGATGGGGTTGCTGGGTCTTCCGTCCTTCTCCATGGAACTGTCTGGAAGGGTGAGTCAGCCATTTTACTGCCGCCTGAGTTTCTTAGGCCGGCGGTTTTGCCGCTCCCTCCCGTTTCCTCCAGGCAGGTCGAGCTGGCCTGGCTGGCCCCTTCGGATGGACTCTTCTCGCAACTTTCTTCAAACAGTGAGTCTTTTATTTGCTCTTTTTGATTGTTATTGTTTTCGGAGTTTAATTTAAACGGTTCTTTATTGATTTCTCGCATTTCCCCCCCCTCTTTGGTTTGAATTTCATCATGTTTTTCTATGTGTGGTTGTGTGTTTGCATTTCGTTCCATGTTTTGGGAGCGAAGCTGGTCTATGTGCCGTTTCCATTCCCTGCCGTCGTCTACCGTTAGTCGGTAGGATTTGGGGCCTGTTATTTGTGTAATTTGTCTGGGTAGCCATAATGGGTCCCTGGTAAAAATTTTTGCGTAAACTAAGTCGCCTATTGCAAAGGTTCTGCATCGAGTGGAGGAGTCGGGGGGGTTTTCTGGTGTGAAATTTGGGTGCAATCTGTCTAGATGCGACCTTAGTTTCCTTCCCATTAGTAATTCTGCTGGGGTTTTGTTGGTTGTAGTACTGGGTGTGATATGTTGGAGGGTGAGCAATCGATTTATTTTATTTTGGACATCCCCAGTGTCCATTTTTTCTAAACCCTCCTTGGTAAACCTGACCCTACCATTTGCAGCCCTACCTATCTCTCTGCCCTACCATTTGCAGCCGGGTGAGCCGGCGCGGTTAGGGCATGTCTTATACCTAGGGAGGCTAGGTATTGCTCGAATTGGAGACTGGTTAATTGTGGCCCATTGTCGGACACTAGGACGTCCGGTAGGCCATGGGTTGCAAAGAGTTTGTCAAGTTGTTTTATAACAGTTTCTGTTGTCGTAGATGGCATAATTTTTACCTCCAGCCAATTAGAGTATGCATCCACGAAAATCAGAAACGTATGCCCCTTGGTAGGACCCGCAAAATCGATGTGGATTCGTGACCAGGGGCCTCTTAGGGTTCCCCAGTCTCTTATGGGTGCTTTTGGTGGGGATGGCCTGATTCTTTGGCATTTATTGCACGTGTTTACCCAGTATTCGATGTCCCTATCTATACCCGGCCACCAAACGTAGCTTCTAGCAAGGCTTTTCATTTTAAATATTCCTGGGTGGCCTTCGTGAAGCATACCCAGTACCTTGGTTTGTAATTTGTTAGGAATAAATACCCGATCACCCCACAATAAACAACCTTTTTGGATTGAGAGTTCAGTTTGTCTGGTCCGGAAAGGTTTAAAGTTCTCAGTTTTTTGGTTTTCTGGCCAGCCTTTACCTACCCAGTTAAGTATGTGGGCAGTCAATGGGTCTTTTGCGGTGGCTCTGGCGACATCATTCGCAGATATGAGTAGATCGGGGCAAGTCTCTATCTGTAATGCTGTCATCGTTGGTGCCGGGTCTTCTTCTGTGGATGGCTATGGTGCTCTGCTCAAACCGTCTGCATGGGAAATTTGTTTCCCTGGGCGATATGTCAGAGTATAGGAATAGGCTGCTAGGAACTCTGACCATCTAGTCATTCGTGGGGACAGAATATTCGGTGTGGGCATGTTTCCCACCAAAATTCCTAGTAGCGGTTTGTGATCTATTACGATTTGAAAAGTTCTTCCATATAGGTACTCGTGGAAGCATTTCACTCCGGCGACAATTGCTAGAGCTTCTCTGTCCAACTGGCTGTAATTACGCTCGGCTTTGGACAGGGTCTTAGAATAGTATGCGATGGGTGCCTCTCTCCCATCAGGCAATTGGTGGCTCAGGATGGCACCGACTCCGAATGGCGAGGCGTCGCAGGTCACCGTCAATGGCAGTGTGTTGCTAAACTGGATAAGAACGGTGTTTGATGTTAATAGGTCGTTTATTCCTTGGAAAGCTTTTTTTTCTCTAAGCCCCCATGTCCAAATTGTTTTCTTGTGCAGTAATTGATGCAATGGTTCCGCTATTGTGGCTTTTTGGGGTAGGAACACATTATAAAAGTTTATCAGTCCCAAAAATGCTTGCAGCTCAGTTTTATTCTTTGGTTCTGGTGCGTCTTTTATAGCTCTTACTTTTTTTTCGGTGGGGTGTATGCCCTCTCCATCAATTAAATATCCTAAAAACTCCACGCGATCAGTCATTAGGCAGCACTTTTCTTTCTTTACTTTAAGGCCAGATTCTCTGAATTTATTTAGGACCTCTTTGAGTCTTTTTTTAAGTTGTGTTGCATCTTTGGCTGAAATTAGGACGTCCTCAAAGTATGGCACGACCCCTCTTATGCCATTTAGTAGGCATTCCATGAGGCTCTGGAAAACGCCTGGGGCTACGCTTTCTCCAAATTGGAGTCTGTTACATTTGAATGCCCCTTTGTGAGTCACAATTGTTTATGCTTCTGCCGTTAAGGGGTCTACTGGGAGCTGTTGGTACGCCTGTGCCAGGTCTAGCTTGGCAAAAACCTTTCCTCCCCCAAGAGAGTGCAGTAGGTGTTGCACAACTGGCACCGGGTACGCGCTCTGTTGCAACGCGTGGTTCAGGGTAGCCTTGTAGTCGCCACAGATTCGAACCGACCCGTCTGGCTTAATTGGTGTCACAATTGGTATTTCCCATTAGCGTGGTCGACCGGTTCTAAAACCCTTTAATCTATCAATTTATTTAGTTGTTCCTCTATTTTTTCTTTTAAAGCAAAAGGAACCCGTCTGGCCTTTAGTCTTTTAGGGGTTATCTGTGGGTCTAGACTAAATGAAATGGGGGTTCCCCGATACCTGCCTAGGGAGCCGTCGAAGACGTCCTGGAATTCTCGGATTAGGTCTTCTTCCCAGTCAGTTGCGGCCACCCGGTCTACTCCGGTCATCCCGATGCCCAATGGTGCTAACCATTTGATACCCAGGAGGCTTGGTCGATCTCGGTCGACTATTGTTAATGGTAGTACTGCGACATGTTGCCTGTAAGCGATTCGAAAATGTCCCATGCCGATTACAGGAATTTGGTTTCCCTGATAATCTTTGAGGGTTAGTTTTTGTCTCTGGAGTTCCTTAATTTTGATGTCTGGAATTTATTTTTTGAGGGTGTCCCATGACACCATGGATAGGAACGATCCAGAATCAACTTCCATCTCGCAGGGGCTGTCTTCGATTTTTACAACTATTTTTACTTTCTTCCCACTTTCCGTCTGAGCGCTTCCGATAGTGAAAGTTTGGTATGCTTTCTCCCAGTTAGTGGCTTGCCTGTTTCGCTGCCACTTTCTCTCGGAGAGTCTTGGCTCAGGTTTTGCTGGGGAGTCGTTTCGTCTCTTTGGGCTGTAATTCTTTTTGTTTCTGCAGACTTTCTCGATATGCCCCCTTTTTTTGCATGCTCTGCAAATGGCATCGAGGAATCTGCAATCGGCTTGGGGATGGTTTCCCCCACAGCCAGCACATTCCCGCCGATTTCTATTTTCGCGCCCTTTCTTGTAGCGTATAGGCGGTGGATTTTGTCATCTTCCTCCCCGGATTCTGACGTCTCTTTGAGTTCTTCATAATGAGTGGTTGTGGGAGGTTGTTTTTTTCCTCTGGCCGGGCTTTTTTCTTCATTACTTGCATTCATTTGTTTCATCTTATCTGCCGATTTTTTGGCGGCTTCAGCAGCCGAGGCTTCTGCAATAGCTTCGGCTACTGATATGTTGGGTTTGTTCAGTAGCTTGCTCTGTATGGTTGAGTCTCTTAGCCCCAATATCACTTGATCCCGCATTGCTTCATCTAAGTTAAGAAACTCGCACGCTCCCCCTATTTGGCATAGTGCAGCTACAAAATCAGCGATGGTTTCGCCTTCTTTCTGGTCTCTCCGATAAAACTCGTGCCGCTTTATCAAGTTTGACACCACTGGTGCATAGTGGGCCTTTAATGTTCTTTGGAGCTCGGTCCACGTCAGTTGTTTGACATCTCGGGGCTTTGCCAAAGCCTTGGCCATTTTAAAAATCGCGGGCCCACAGTGTGTCAAGAAGACGGCTCTTTTTCATTGGTCTGAGATTTCCTCCATCTCATTGCTCTCTAGGTACATCTGGAAACGGTCTACGTAAGATTCCCAATCTTCTTCATTGGGGTTGAAGGGTGCGGGCAGCGCATTGTTTCCGGCCATTTCTCTTTGTCTGGCTTGTCTGTCACTGCGTGCTCCATCTCGCGTTTAGGACGATCCCATCCTCGTCGCCAGTGTTCTGTCTGGAAAAACATGAGGTAGACCGGGTTCCAACAACAAGTCTTTATTTACAGTACAGTTGCAAAAAACAAAACATTGGCTCAAGCCGCGACAGCCCTTTTATAGTTTTCTTTCTTCCGGCTTGTAGCCAATGACATTCATTTGATTTTGCCGCCTTTGTGCGGCTTTGGGGATTGGTTCCTTTTGAACCTATCCCCACTAGTTTTTAGTAACCAATCAGAATGGGTTATTTGGATTTTACTATTTATATACAGAACATGTCTTATGTAAATGAGGGGTTTTTTGGGGGGGGGGAAATCCCATTAATATGCTTAGGTCTTACTGGTTTTGTTTGTTTGTAGATTTAACATGGCAGAAATCCTTCTCTTCACAAAACTTCTGCCTATTTTCAAACTGGAAACGGCTCCCACAGAAAGGCACAATTTTGATTTTCTCTTAGCATTGTTGACATTTCCCATGGCAGGTTAACGTATAACATTGAGCATTGTAAACATGCGCTGTTTCTGACTGAGATTGCTGGCCTGTATGACATCCTACAAAAAGCAACCTGCAATTAGATTCTCGTACAAATATAGAGATCTTTGACTGTAATAAAGGACTGAGTTACAGAGCAAACAGACTGGTGAACAGATACAGGCTTGGAAAACAGAGGAACTGCCTTTTTGAAGGTATCTACAGGTAGATGACAGAGGGCCTCCAGCACCAGAGGGCAAAAGAAAATCCTTTTCACTCTCCCTGTTGCTTTAAAAAAAACCATTTATCTCACATTAGTTGCAGTGGGAAGAAGTCTGTAGGCCCAACTTCAGGGACAGTGTTTATTTCCACCAATATCAATGACAAATCAAAGAATTGGGGGAAGGCAATGAATTCCCATAGTTTTCTCAAGGGTTAACATTTGCAGAGGCTTACGGCACCCATTTCATTCATTAAAAGCCTGAAACTTCCCAAAAAGGTTTTGCCCTTTTGAGGACTTAAACCATCCTTAGACACTCCAAGGATCTAAAATTCACTCAAGGAATGTTATATCGCTGGGCATGCTCCCTTTAGCTCAGGAGTGTTAAACTGGCAGCCTGTAGGCCAGATGTGTCATGCATAGGCCACGCCCACTCCAGCTCTGCGAAGGGGAAAAAAACATCATGATCCATCACGTGACGGCAACGTGACACCGTGAGTTTGATGCTCCATGCTTTAGCCCCTCAGCAGGTCACACAAGTGATATGGGATCTCAGGCCTAAAATGGTTGTCCATTCCTATATTAGGAGCCACAGTTGTGTGTGTGTAACTCAGGCAATCAACTTATACTAGAGAAAACGATCCTGAATTTTACTTGATGTTTCATATCCTTATATTTTATTTTAAAATCACTTTTCAACAAACCTCTCTGATGTTATTTTTCCCCCCACTGTTCTACAAAAATAAACTTGGTGAAAAGATCTAATACCAAAAGTTATTCTTACATATTTGACAATTATGGAAGTCTTGGAGACTTCAATCATACAGTTCCTACTTGTTGGTTCATGTGAATGAAGAACCGGTGAAAGACAAAACTTCCTTAAACATTTCACCTTTCTAACATCCAAGAACTACTAATAATAATCATATCTCACAATGTATTTGTTTATTTGTAAGATTTACTAACCATCCTAGTTTTGATTAGCTTGTGGTGACTGTATAAGCAAAGAAATGAAAATCAATAAATATCTGCTTGCCCTTGCCCTGCTGAAAATTATTCCCTTCCTTTACCACTACAGAAAAAATTAAAAGTTTTCTAAACTGAATCATATAGAAATTTCTTTGAAAAGCCATTGGAATCTTAATTATGTGCTAGCTTGCCACTTTCAGCCAAATTCCATTATCTGTAATTGAGTTTCTCTTCAAATGAGACACATTTTAGTTTTCAAATTTTAAAGTACAAACAAGAAAAAAAAGACACTCTCTTGAAGTTGAACTTGGCTCCAGATTGCACAATGGGCATGCTTGTACAGTTTTCTTACTAATAAAAATACCACCGTCATTTTGGAGAAATGCTGTTTTGAGTTCCCCAAAAACTAATTGTTCCATATTAACATTCTTGTAATACCCTAACCTGATTGGCTGAAACAAACTGCACTGTGATTGGCCGAAACGCACAATGATGATTGGTCAATAAGGAATCTCCCGTGATTGGACGAACCGATCGCGGGAGATTCAAAAAGCTGTCGTTGTGTGAGAGCCGCCGGCAAGCTCTATAAGAAGAGCTGCCGCGGCTCACAGAAAGCAACACAGATCTATACCTTGAATAAAGAGCTGAAGTTATGCTGGTCTCCTGTCTCCTGTTTTCCCGCGCTTCTACACTGGAGACGAGGATGGGATCCTGAGACAAAGAGACCAGTCGGGCACATGGCAACCGAGCTGAACAACCGACGAGATGGCCAGCAGCAATTTTCCACCCGCATCATTTGACCAGGCAACCGAGGACTGGGAATCTTACATCGATAGATTCCTCATGTTCCTCGAGAGCAACAATCTAAAGGATGCAAACAACCATCGAAAGAGAGCTGTGTTCCTGACCCATTGCAGGCCAGCCGTATTCAAGATGGCCAAAGCGTTGGCCAAGCCAGAAGATGTGAAGGAGATGACTTGGCCAGATCTAGATAGGTTACTTCGGAACCACTATGCCCCAGCCGTGCCAAATCTGATCCGGCGACACGAATTCTACCGTCGGGATCAAAAGGACGGAGAGAGCATTGGGGATTTTGTGGCAGCATTGAGGAACATCGGAGGTGCGTGTGGCTTTTCAGACATGGATGAGGCTCTGAGAGACTGCATGGTCCTCGGTCTCAGAGACCCCGTACTCCAGAGCAGGCTAATGTCTCGGGCAGACATTACAGTTACCGAAGCCATTTCTGAAGCCACAGCAGCCGAGGCCATGAAGAAATCAGCAGCCAAGATGCAACAAATGAACGCAAGGGACTGGCCAACGATGTCAGAGACCAACACATCTCCTGAGAAACGAACTGAAACTGGTCACAAAGCAACAACAGCGCACCACGAGGACGTCGAACTATCACCCAACACCGATGATGAGGAAGAGGAGATCCACAGATTGCAAGCAGAGCGGTACTGATGGAGAAGTCGTAAGTCGGGCTTCCAGTGCACCGGTTGCGGCGGCGACCACCCCCATTCTGAGTGCCATTCTTAGATGCCATTTGCCTGTACTGTGAGAAATGGGGGCATATCGCCAAGGTCTGCCGCAACAAACAGAACTCCAGCCCAAGCCGATGCAACAACACGCCTCCCAGAAACTGAGACAGATTCACAGAGAACCGATGGAACCGTGAAACCCGAAGCAAGAGGCTCAGCGAAACCCGACGACAGGAAGAAACCCATCAAACGGTCACAATCAGCCATTCAGGCAATTCTGATGCAAGAAAAGTACACGTGCAGGTCAGCATCGAGGGCAGGCCATGCAGAATGGAGGTGGACTCCGGATCATACCTCTCCATGGTGTCCTGGGACATGATTAAGAGGTTAGTGCCCAGCTTACAGAAACAAGAGCTGGAGAACCAGAAACTCACCATTAAAGACTATCATGGGAACAGAATCCCCGTAATAGGAATTGGACACTTCCATATGACTTTCAAAAGGCATGGAAAAGTACTTCCACTCACTATTGTCGACAGAGACCGCCCAAGCCTGCTGGGTCTGGAATGGTTTGCGCCATTAGGAATCGAGGTGACGGGCATCAACCATGTCGAGGAAACAGACTGGGAAGAGGAGCTGATGAAGGAATTCCAAGGAGTTTTCGATGGACAATTAGGCAAGTACCGGAGGTCCCCAATATCATTTAGCCTGAACCCCAATATTGCCCCAATCTATCTCAAACCAAGACGAGTTCCATTTGCACTCAAACCAAAAACAGACGAACAATTAGATAAGCTCATCACGCAAGGGGTCCTGGAACTAATAGATCATGCACCCTGGGAGACCCCAATAGTCAGCCCAATCAAACCAGATGGGTCCATAAGAATTTGTGGGGACTATAAAGTGACAGTTAACAATGCACTGCGACAAAGTGCATACCCAGTCCCAGTGGTACAGCACCTCCTACACTCACTCGGGGGAGGAAAAGTCTTTGCGAAGCTCGACTTGGCGCAAGCATATCAACAGCTGCCCATCGATGCCGAGACTGTGGAAGCGCAAACTATCGTGACCCACAGGGGGGCTTTCTGGTGCAAAAGGCTCCAATTCAGAGTCAGTGTGGCACCAGGGGTGTTCCAGAGTTTAATGGAATGGTTACTCCAAGGAATTAAGGGAGTCGTGCCATATTTTGATGATGTGTTGGTAGCGGCCAAAGACAAAAGACAATTGAGAAGCTGACTCAGGGAAGTCCTACAAAAATTTAAAAAATCAGGACTTAAAGTTAAAAAAGAAAAGTGCCAGTTATGCACTGAAAAAGTTGAGTTCCTGGGATATCTGGTGGACAAAGACGGAATCCACCCTATCCACAAAAAAATAAAAGCAATAAAGGAAGCCCCAAGACCTCAAAATAAGGCAGAATTAAAAGCCTTTCTGGGACTAATCAATTTCTACAATGTCTTTTTGCCACAGAAGGCAACAACAGCAGAATCTCTGCATAGGTTACTCGACAAGACGTCTGTTTGGTCCTGGGGCAAGCAGGAAGAGGCCGCCTTCCAGAACATAAAAGATCTCCTCACATCACAATCAGTCCTCATCCAGTACAGCGAGACCCTACCACTAACGGTAACCTGTGACGCCTCTCCATTCGGCATCGGAGCTATACTAAGCCATACCCTGCCAGACCGGAGAGAAGCACCGATTGCTTACTTCTCACAAACACTATCAAAGGCAGAAAGAAATTATAGCCAAGCTCGACAAGGAGGCACTTGCAATGGTTACCAGCATGAAGCAGTTCCACGGGTATCTATATGGTAGGGACTTCACCCTCATCACCGACCATAAACCACTACTGGGGATCCTGGCGGGGAACAAGGCCAACCCCAACATACTGTCATCCCGGATGACAAGGTGGTCTGAGTTCCTTGCCGCCTATAACTACCAACTAATACATCACCCCGGGAAATGCATCTCGCATGCCGATGCACTAAGCCATTGCCCCTTAACAGATTATGAAGATGACCGTGCACCCA
The DNA here is from genome assembly GCA_015471245.1 of Laticauda colubrina. Taxonomy (NCBI): domain Eukaryota; kingdom Metazoa; phylum Chordata; class Lepidosauria; order Squamata; family Elapidae; genus Laticauda; species Laticauda colubrina. The sequence goes on along the minus strand of BLBF01000011.1, from coordinate 9,317,484 downwards.
CCACATCCACCCTGCAAATAGAGACATTGCCCAACCTACCAACAACTACATCAGACATTGCGAGAGAGACGATCAAAGATGGCAAACTGGCACAATTTTTGAACTGGGTAGAAAAAGGGTGGCTGAAAACAGAAAGCAGTGACCAGTTTAAACCTTTCTGAAACTGGAAAACTGAATTATCCTCCCAAAAGGGTTGTATACTATGAGGCGATAGAATGGTAGTTCCAGACAGCTTACAAAAAAAAATATTGCACATGTTGCATGAGGGAAATTGTGAAAATGAAATTCCTAGCCAGAAGCTACGTGTGGTGGCCAGGGATAGACAGAACCATTGAAACCTGGGTGGCTACATGTGACAAATGTCAGCGATCCAGACCAAACCCTCCCGCAGCACCAACCCTCCAGTGGGAGAGACCAAGGGGCCCATGGTCAAGGGTCCATATGGACTTTGCAGAACCCACAAAAGGGCACACCTTCTTGATCACAGTAGACACTTACTCCAACTGGCTGGAGGTAAGCCTAATACGATCTACAACGACGGAAGTGGTTACAAAACAACTAAACAGACTTTTCACCACCCACGGCCTACCTGACTTGATAGTATCTGACAACGGGCCACAATTCACGGCATTGGCATTTGAGCAATTCCTTGCCGAATGGGGAATCCGACACACATTGACAGGGCCCGTTCATCCAGCGGTGAACGGGTGGGCGGAATGAATGGTCAGATACACCAAAGGCTTTAGAAAAGATGGACACTGGGAACATACACGACAAAATAAATAAACTATTAACAATACAGCACATAACACCAAGTGCTAAAACCAATAAAAGCCCGGCAGAACTCCTGATGGGAAGAAAACTCCAATCCCAATCTAGACAGACTGCACCCGACATACAATCCAGAAAAACCACCAGACTCATCCAGCCAGTACCGGGCATTTAATCCGGGAGACACGGTCTACGTTAAAAAAATTTCAGGGGACCCACTATGGGTACCTGCTACAATAACCCAAGTGACAGGCCCCCAGTCATATCGTCTGGAAACAGAGGACGGAAGAAACTGGAAACGACATGTTGATCAAATACGATCAAGAATAATTTTAAACAGCACTGAAAATCCACAAAACTCACAAACAGACTCTAATAAAAAAAACTAGAGGGGGGGGAGAAACTCCAAAAATCATCAAAAAGAAAGAGAAAATACTACTACAACACAACGACAAACCGAACGGGCCCAACCAACACAAACCGAACCAGAAATACAAACACCGCTAAATAAAAGAAGAAACCAACAATACTCACTGGAGAATGAAGGCAGCCAAAGGGTACCAGAGGAAGACGACCCACTCGAAACCTCGCCTGGAAGGAACAGTCAAGCCAGCTCAACCAGCCCGGGAAGACCGGCCAGGTAGATAGAAGCCGACAACTCAACCGAACCCAGTAGACTGGGTGGGAGTTGCGGCAAAAGGCCTGACTCACCCTTCCAGGCGGTTCCATGGAGAAGAGCAGGAGCAACGAAGATCCCTTCCGAACTGGCTGAAGACCACGCAGCAACTGAACTGCGCAGGTCAAGTAGGCAAGTAAAAAGCCTGCCTACCTACGCGACTACGTCACGTAGGATGGACCATACCAAGAGGGGAGGGGTGTTACATATTAACATTCTTGTAATACCCTAAACTGATTTGCTGAAATGAACTGCACTGTGATTGGCTGAAACACACGACGATGATTGGTCAGTAAGGAATCTCCCATGATTGGACGAACCGATCACGGGAGATTCAGAAAGCTGTCATTGGGTGAGAGCCGCCGGCAAGCTCTATAAGAAGAACTGCCGCGGCTCGCAGAAAGCAACACAGATCTATATCTTGAATAAAGAGCTGAAGTTACTCTGGTCTCCTGTCTCCTGTTTTTCCGCGTTTCTACACTAATAGCCCTGAATTTCTTTGAGGCCTCCCCTTTATGGCTCCCATCTTAGTCTACTTAAAATCAGCCAAGGTTGGCTAGAAGTTGCTACTCTCAGTCTGTCTAACAAACAATAGTATGTTAAGTAAACCCTGAAAATGGCTGAGTCTCTGTAGAGATTACTTGGAAATAGTCTTTTACTAAACATACTGAGAAAAGAAAGGTTTATGGTGCTTCCGCTGGAAATTTGTTAAGAAAGTAAGTATATGAATTTGATACAGAAACATCTCTTTAAAATATCAGAGGATTTTTTTTTTAAATGAACAAGTCAAAAGGAGTAATTAATTTACTGCAGAAACAGATAGATCAAAGTTAGAATGCAGGATACTGGTTAGAATATTTGGAACAGAACTATTATTAGTCTGTTTTTAAAAAATCAACATTGCCCATGGACAAAACGTATATTTATATCGAGGCAATCTTATTTAGAAATCTTGGTATTAAATGATACAAAGCCAGGAAAAATGCTGATTATATAAAATTTGAGGTTGAAGGGCTGTCTTTATTCCCTTGAGCCCCACTAAACTCAAATATTTCCTTGTTCTACTCTGTTCCTTATAAGAAGGAGGCAGAGAAACTGCGCGGCTATGAAGAAAGAGGATTAACTATTAAAAAATAGTTGCATAAACTTAACTTCCACTCTTTTTGTGCCATTGGGGGCAACCCAGCTTCCTTAACCTTAATACTGAAAAAATGGGTTTGCATCAGTTAAAGTATTAAGGCTTTCACGGAAGAAAGATGAAATATAAATTAATTTTCCTTATAAATTGGCTTGCCCAGGTTTGGCAGGACAAGACATTTGTACTAGTATCTTCCATTTGCTTAGCCTATCAGCTTTCTTTAAAGTACAATCAAGCAAACGGGAATAAGAACATACATGATCCTATTTGAAACCAACTATCCAATTTTTAATCCTGGCTGAACCAGTAACTCTGGGAGACTTTAAGAGCAATGATTTGTGCTTATCTATTTGCTGCCATACAGAAAATGAACCAGGGTTGCAATTATTGTTGTGGCTCAGATCTCATCATTATATTTATGCAACTCAAGAGCCAGATGCTGTCACTTTGGATGCAGCAACAGCTGTTTATCATTGGCCTTAAGAAGGAATATTCTTATGATACAATAATACACTGTAACTTAATCAGCTTACAGTGGCTGACCACAAATGGATTTTTACAAGGATGAAAATGCTCTAACAGACTATATAGTTGCCAGGAGCAATTAAAGCTACGCTGAAAAGAACTAGAGCCCTGCTTTTGGTTGATGCATTCAGGTATTCTGCAATATTGATGAGATTCAATGCTGAGTAAATGTGATCAACCAAACAGGGTAGCTTTAGACTCTGGGTAGATTAAATAAGTTGCGGTGCAGGTACAAAAGGAAACTTTTTAGAACTTTTCTGTCTTCAACAGCCTATACTGATGAGGATATTTATTAGCACACTTGGCCAATAAAGTTTATTCTGTTCTATTCTGTTCTATGCTATGCTATGCTATGCTATGCTATGCTATGCTATGCTATGCTATGCTATGCTATGCTATGCTGTGCCATTGTCCCAATGGTGCTTTTTCAAAACCCAAGTAGACTTTTTTTTTGACAGGAGAAAAAACAAATCCAGTTGTCTTTTGAAGAAACACCTTTGGAACAACCATTACCTGGATGACTGAAAATCTCGATAGACATTCCATTCCATTCCATACTTCTATATGAAGCTTCTTAATAGCAACAATCATGGGAAATGAATTACAGATAGAAACTACATGGGCATTCTTGACTGCCCCAAACCACCTTTTCGTCTTTGAATTCAAAATTCTTCAAAGTCCTAACATATAACTCACACAACATATGTAAACTTTTTTGAGTGTTGTTTGTAAGATAGATCAGATCATTTCAATTACAGCAGATGATTTGTGGCTAATACAGATATACATCTGATGTTTTTAATGTGTGAGGAGCCTATTCTTTGTCCAAAAGAAGATCCTAAGGTCTTTGCTTTTTTCTTTATTTTAACCCAAGGATATTACATGTAGTCTTTGACTTACTATCACAATTGTGCCCACAGTTTATGTTGTTAAGTGAAACATTTGTTAAGTGAATTTTCTTGTCACAGTTGTTAAGTGAGTCACTGCAGTTGATACATTAGTAACATGGTTGTTAAGTGAATCTAGCTTCCTCATTGACTTTGCTTGTCAGAAGGTCACAAAAGGCAATCCCATGACCTTGGGACAAAGCAACGATCATAAATATGAACCAGTTGCCAAGCATCTGAATTTTGATCACATGATCATGGGGATGCTATAAAAGTTGTAACAGTGAAAAATGGTCATAAGTCACATTTTTCAGTGCCATTGTAACTTTGAATGGTCACAAAATGAACTGAAGTCAAAAATTCCTTTTTTCAAGAATAGTGAAAGTGCCATAAACCCTGGAGAAATTTTATGTTTGTATTTTTTTAATAACAGCTTAGGGGGAAAAAATAAGTTTGCACATCCATGGGAATAATCATTTTTTGTTTTTAAAATATGTTCTTTTTGCTTCATGTAGATTTTATTACAGATTATTTCTGCTGAACATGACATAACTTAGAATAATGTTTTAATACCTTTGATATCAGTGGGGAAGATTTAAGCAGGTGCTTGATTTTTCTTTTAAAATACATGGAGCAACACTAGAAGTTCAAAACTCATTTCATGATGAAATAACATTTAATCTCTCATAAATGGGCATTCAAGTGCAACCTTTAAGGTATAAGAGCCATGGTGGCACAGTGGTTAGAGGCAGTACTGCAGGCTACTTCTGCTGGCTGCCTGCAATTTGGCAGTTCAAATCTCACCAGCCTCAAGGTTGACTCAGCCTTCATTCTTCTAAGGTTGGTAAAATGAGGACCCAGATTGTTGGGGACAATATGCCGACACTGTAAACCATTTAGAGAGGGCTGTAAAGCACTGTGAAGCAGTATTTAAGGCTAAGTGCTATTGCTGTCTTCTTTGGGCTGGCCATCAATTTTGATGGTAATGATTTAAATATTTTTGCCCTTCTCTTTTCTCCCATGCCACATTTTGGTGTTCTGGTGTGCGCCCATTTCAGATGTTTCAAAGAGAAAGTGATGCCTCAGATAACAGAGAAAAGGGGTGGGAGACAGCGATATTGAAAAAGGCCTCACCTTCATTTACAAAAGCCTCTGCTCAAACAAACAGCCTCCCTCTAAAAAAGGGAACACCATTTGATGATCTTGCCAAAATTATTGTTAATAAATAAAATAGCAAATGAAGGGTATGTATGTCTAGGTGTACATGAAATGTGACACATTTTCATGGAATTCCTGACTCGGATAAAATAATGTGACGGAGGAGAGGAGGAACAAGCTTTCAAAGGCAGCCTAGTGAATGAAGTGCCCACTTCAAGGGTGGGCCCACTTCAAGGGCAGCCTAGTAAATGAAGTGCCCACTTCAGGTGTGGGCTACTACCAATTCACACCGGTTCAGGCAAACTAGTTTTTAATTTTATGGCCAGTTCGGCGAACTGGCAAATCCCATCCATAGCTGGCCCCACCCACTCTACCCCTTCCAGGAGTCCCCACACAGCCTGCTTTGGATCGCAGGTAAATACAGGGCCCATGTGGAAGTCCGGGGAGGGTGAAAAACAGGACTTCAAGGAAGTTACGGAAGGTCAGAAACGGGCCTGTTTCCAACTTACAGAGAGCCTCCAGAGTCTGGAGTCTGGGGAGGATGAAAACAGCCTCACACAGCAGCCCATTTTCCCTCCCAGGGTGGTGCAGGAGGCCGACTAAGCCATGCCCACCATGGCCATGCCCACCCAGCAACCCGACAGAGAACCGGTTGTTAAATTATTTGAACCCCACCCCTGGCCCACTTGTTATCTTTCCATTCACCTTTACACCACATGCATCCTTTAGTTTATTTTGGTCTTAATATTTCTCCATCTCATAAGAAATCAACTGAGTTTGAAATAAAAAGTATACCAACATGCAACTAAATTAGTTATAAATTGGCCATGAAAAATATGATGCAGGAGAATGGAACAACTAAGCTTTTTAATTTTGGGCAGTGATTTTTAAATTCAGCAGTTTTAAGATTGGCAGACTTCAACTCCCAGAATTCCCCAGCCTGTGCTGTGATTGAGAAGTGCTGATATTGGTTATGGAGAAAAAAAATACTCAGGCTGGAGAGAGAGAGAGAGAGAGAGAGACCTTTAGTGAAAATGGCCATTTTAGTTGCTCTTCAGAAATGTTGCTGAGCAACACTTGCTATCCGTACATCCTCATTTGCAGAGGTGCAATTTTTTCCTTAATAGTTTGGTTAAAATGATATATCCCATAAATTTGGCAAGCATTTACAGGTGTTACATGATAGGCCTGACAGATGCAATTTCACTAGTTTCATGGAATGTACTGGAAAGATGATTTACAATACAATGGCATATCATGACCAGTAGATAACTCTTATGGGTCTAATATTTCTGATTCAGGCATGTGGTTATTTTGTGTTGAGAACCTTATTTAGGAATGACATTAAGTTAAATCCAAATTAGTAATGCTTGCAGACTATCAATAAGACAAACAGGATTCATAAGAAATAACTAATTTATTATTTATTGATTTCAGTGGAGTTCCTCTGCATGATTCTGTTCTAAGCTGAAGTAGGTTGGATCTTATCTTTTATCCCAGACCGGGGGAAAGAAAATATTGATAAATCCTCTTATAAGATCAGACATGATCCTTTATGAACCAAGATTTTAATCTGGTTTAATTTTTACAGCTTTCTTAAATGATTGATAATCTTATGATATATCAAGTTAGGCTTTATTTTGCAGGAATTGTTTAGTAACCAAGGTCTATCCTGCAAGATGTATCCTGGTACGTCAAACAAGCATAAACATATTCTAGTATAGTTGTTGAAAACATGATGCGTTTGAGACGGGATGCGTGCATGGGATATGTGCTGCAGATCCATTTTCAAAGAGTGCTGACAAAGTTAGAAAATCCTTGTAACTCTGATACCTCTGATGTAAAACAAAAAACAAAAAACAAAAACAAAATATGCCCCCAAACTTAGTGAATGTAAAGGATAATTTGCAATCCCTAATGAATAACTTAAGAACTTGGTTCACTGTGGGGTCACTGCAAAACACAGAGTGTAATAGAAATACATCTGAAGGAAGTTAAAAGAGATTTTATGCTGGAATGGTGGACATTGTTGCCTGAGAAACAGAAACCTCGTATGTTTTCACAAGGAAATGAGTCATTTGTTTCTGTTGGCCAAAACTTTGTTTTCTTTTCATTTCATATTTGAGCTGCTTCATGTATTTTGAAAAAGACCCAGCTTTCCAGTCTTTTGACAAAGATAACTTGTTTAATTAAATGCTCAGCAGAAGGGTTGCATAGTAAAAACAACAAGCCAAATAAAAGTTAGAGTAAAGAAAACACTTTGGTGTCTCAGTCCAAGAAATGAAGCTGTTTGACTCATCAGTACTAATTAATATTTAGTTTAATCGCCAGACTATTTTTAATGATGGAAGATAATTGAGTGAGAGTTAAATGTAATCAAGTGACATTATTTGTAGTGATTTGCATCTAGGCTGCAAAAATTAACCACTAGATCAACGGTCACCAACTGGTAATCCATGGACCACTGATGGTCCACGAGAAAATTTTGGTGGTCTGCAAAAAAATTATTTGCATTTTTTATATTGCACTAAATCAAGGATCCTCAAACTATGGCCCCTGGGCCGGATGCATGCAATAAACATTTGTGTTGCTGCAGAGAGTCTCCCCCTTCGGGGTCTTTTTGTGTGGGTCAGAGAGGGGCAGAAATTTCAACTTGGGGTTTGCTTCAGCCTCCTGGTGCAGGGCTTTGGGCGAAGGCTGGATGGATGGAAGTGCCACTGGTGGCAAAGAGCCAGAGAGCCTTGTTCCAATGGGACTGCATCATGGCCTGGAACTGGCTGACCATCTCAGCCCGCTAGACCTCCAGGTGCCGATACTTGGCCTTGCACTCCCACAGTTTTCCATCTGCTTGGAAAGCCTATGCTCGTAGTCCTCAGTGAGGTGCTTCTGCTGAGCCTCCTTCTTGGTCAGATCCAATTTGAACTGAGCTAACTGTTTTGCCAACTCTTTCTCATGATGGCTGCTTAGCGCCAACAACTGCTTCCTGTTGAGGCCCTAAGGAGCCCGCGTGGGTAGGTGAGGAGTGGCTGGGTGGGGACAGGAGAGTAGACATTGGTGAGGTGCCCCTCGACATGAGTGACTTCGAGTTCGCCATGCCCACCCAGTCACATGACCACCTAGCCATGCCCACCCAGCAGGTCATTAGGCAGATTTTATTAGTGGTCTCTGGGATTTAAAATTATGCATTTAGTGGTCTCTGGGGTCTGAAAGGTTGGTGAACCTTGCACTATATGATAGGAAGGAGAAAGCTTTTGATGTTTTGCTACCATCTACTGGTCGTCTGGATTTTTGTACCCTAGCTACAATCTCTTTATGAAATGGTGCATTTAGCTCCTCCATTCAAATATTGACTTATTTAAAATGTATTTAAAAATGTATTTTATTTCAAAATGTATTTCTGGTTTATGTGTTCCTGAAATTAAGCTCTGAAGGCAATTCATGCTCAACTGTTATATGTCCATAACCTCCACAATTCAGAAGGATTCAGGTCCTGGATTTGGGGCTTTGATATTGAAAGTGATTTATGAAATATTTTATATTATAATCAGAATTAAGAATTCGCAACTACATATTTATATGAACTTACTGTTTTCACACATATTGAAGTTCTAGGAGATCTGGAATATTTGTATGGATATGACTGCTTTTGTTCTTCAAATTATGTCAGTTTTCCCATAAAACCATTTATTTAAATATGAATATTAAAGTAAAATGCACCCATATATGGATTATTTTAGACAAACGTGCTTGCAGTACATGTGCTGGGAAATGAACAGAAAAGTGTTTCCAAGTTTTCATGATGTTTGCAGACTTACTTAATATGAAATGAAACTTGAAATCAATTTGAAATCAATTAAATAAAAATGAATTACATAGAACTGCCTTGCCCATTTGTTTGTGATCCAGATAAATTTGGATTGGATAGAGGATAAACTAGGTGAGTTCTATTTTTCAGATCAGAGAATCCTGGCTTGCTTGGGAACAAGGAAAAGGGATTCCAGTATGGCTTTTTCAACAACATAATAACTTCTTGGAGAGTTCTATTCAGCGACATAAAGCCAGGAGTGAAAAAGGCTGCTTGTCCCACCCGACTGCTTAATCATAAGAAGCTCAGTATATGCAACCTCAGCATGACATGCCAAGACAGCCATCGAATCTCTGCCTCTAGCATATTTCTTTGAGGGGATGATTTTTCAAGTGAGGGACATTTCCCACAAGGCTCTTTCCTTCAGCACATTGGCCCAGGCCATCTGAAACCAGGCTTTTCCCCATTCTCCCTAGTTCCCTCTGAGCTGCTCATTATGGAAAAACCTTTTTTTTTTTTTCAAACAAAGCAGGGACAGGATGAATCTTGATCATGAGGCAGTGTTGATAAGGCAAGACACCCCAGAAGTTCCCCTGGGGGCACAAAAAAGCTTGTGAAATTTTGCTCACAGACTACAGATGAGAGCGATTACCGAGGAGGAATCCCATGAGGTTGTTCAGGCTGCTGGAACTGCAAGCAGGCATTTAACATTGTGCAGGCATATATAATTGTTCAAGTATTGTATGGCTTAATGAAAGTACGCCATACACGTGAACAATTTTCCCTCATTTTCACTGTTGTAGGAGACAGGGAATCAATTGTCACACTTTTAACATCAAGGGAGGTTCTAATCTCTATATCTCTCAGTTGATTGATGGCTGGATTGGTGAATTGATGGATTGATGAAATGCCGTGAACTTGGGGTTGATTGTTAGCAGCCACATGGACAGGCTGTCTCCAGAATGCCTGTTTTGTGCATTGCTGTCATAAGCAGACTTGACCACCTTGCTCTTGGTAGTCCTCTCTCTCTCTCTCTTTCTTTGTTTTGTTTTCTTTTACTTTTTAAGTGTTAGGGACTTCTCAACAGAACTGAATCTCTGAATGATGAGTGAGAAATATAATAGATCTGGCACCTCTCTGTATAAACCCCCCTGTATGAGAATCCCACTCAGCTGAAGTTAAAATTCAGGCAGTTTTTCAATTAGAACAGGGGTGTTCAACTCACACAATGGTATCACGTGATGTATCGGGCGGGACCTTTTTCCCATTCACTAAACTAGATGTGGGTGTGGCCAGCGTGTGACGCATCCGGCCCATGGGCTGGGAGTTTGACAGGCCTGAATTAGAACAAGTAGCTGGGATGACATTCCATGTAATTCCTTCCTACAACATACCCAAAGTATGTAGCTGCATAAATCACAAATTTATATTATAAAATGTGAAAATTCGTCTATATATAAAAACCCTGACATTAAATATTTTGAAAAGGCAGATATTTTATACTGATGCTGAGTTCTATTATGTTTCTAATGTTCCTGTTTGTCTGGAATTCAAATATATTCTAACTTGAAAGATACCCCAATATTTTTACATCTTTATTGCTCGATAAGCTCTTTAATTCAGAAGAAATTGATCTAGAATAAGGATAAATTCCATTTCATACACTTTATTTTTCATTTTAATGTTTCAAAGGATGCTAATATAAAACTGTTATTCTTGATTGTTGCAATATAACAACATAGGCCTGGAGGGAGGAAAACCAAAATGAAACAAAATGAACTGAAATAGCATTAGTTTGCATGCAATTGCAATAAACATCAGGCTTAGCATCTTCCCACTGTTGCTCTATTGGCCCCCACCTGCAAGCCTTTCGAAAGGCAATTCAGAGCTAGCTTTTCCTCTGGGCTTCTGGGTCAGCATGGGCAGAGTTCCCACCTGAATTATATCGTAATATATTTCTGTTCTGGCCACCATTTTATTGTCATTTGGTTCTCTTGATATATGCTGTTTTCTTTTGTGGGTATGCCATTCAGAGTCATGTGACCTGAACTGAGAAGCCGCATAGATCATGCGTCCAACAAATAATTCCTTTTTTGGATCTGGAAGGTAGCAAGTTAACCTGCTGGCTTCATCTCTTTCATAGGGCCTTTCCCTGCCTCAGACTCTGTTCTGTGCCTTGAGAGCTGCAGCCACTGATCTCCAAATGAAATACCGCTGTTTTGTAATTTTCTGGGAGCAGTTTCCATAGATCACAACTCCTAACACAGGGTTGTGTACAGGCCTACTAACTAACTAGTACAGGGAGGTGGCAGTGCGGGGCTGCAGGATTGCAACTGTGTGTGAACATGTCACATGCTAGAAGAGGGGCCAGAGGGAGTGTCTGGGTGGGGGCTAAGCTGGCAAACCCAGCCCTCTCTTTCTGCAACTGTTCTCTACCACCCCTCCCCCCAGTTGTGTTTATATATGCCACTAAACCATCTTGTGTTTTGTTTTATACACTGCAGTGGCTTAGTGACAGAGGAATCAAGCGGATGGCAACGAACATGCAAACAAAACGATTGCTTTGAAAGGGACAAGGTTTTGATTGCACAGTCACTGTCAGTCTCTGGACTTCTGGCACACATCCTTCCCCAGGGACACACTGCTTAGTGAAGAGCAAGGACTCTTTTCTTGCCTGACGTTTAAACTGAGCACATGCAATTGGGGGTGGGGGGAAGGGAGATACTTGCCCACTAGAGAAGGGTAGACATGAACCCTTGACCTCTCCTTCCCCAGTTACGTCCCTGGTCGTCCTTGTGGCAGTCTGGAAAACTACGAGTCATGCTGTAGTCAAGAGATGCGCTAAATCAGGGATAGGGAACGATGGTCCCTTTATGACCTGTGGACTTCAACTCCCAGAATTCTTGAGCCAGCATGGAATTCTGGGAGTTGAAGTCCACAGGCCTTAAGGGAGCCATAGTTCTCTACCCCTGAACTAAATGAACCGGCCATAAAGCTGTAGCTATGTCTACTATTTCTGGCACAGCAGTACCAGATTCAACATTTTGTTATGGTAAACCGACAGCAGGTGTAGACGGCTGAGGAGAACGAGGACTTAGATGAGGGGCTGGGACCATTAGGGAGTGGACCTGCTGCCTTCAGAGATTGTGGGGGCTGGCAGCAGCGATGAGAAGGTTCCCGAGGAGCCTGTGCCAAGTGTGCGTGTGCGCAGGATTGCTCGGAGGAAAGAGCAGTTACAACAGCACGGGCGACTCAAGAGTAAGGCTGCAAGGTAATGCCCACTCCTTCAAGAAGATAAAAGCCAGCTGTGAACTAATGTACTTTGCAGACGGCAAAGATGTTTTGAACTCAGCCTTGTGGACATTACAGTTGGTATTTGAAGACTCTTGTAAACTATTTCTTACCTGGGGTTTTTTTTTTTTTTTTGGTATTTTTTGGCAGTTTTGCAAAAACTTGCCAAGGCTCTTTCTTGTCCGAGCTAATTAGTTGGAAGCAGCCTTTTATCTGTGAAGAAACGGGATTCTTAGCTGAAACATTAAAAGGTTGTGCTGCTGCCCTTTGTTTTGTGTTTGCTCTCTTGGAACCAGGTTTGGGTCAGAACACATTTCTTTGTTCTCTTGCCAAAGTACACTGCCTCAAAAGCAAGGTGAAGACATGGGCTAACAGAGGCATAGAACCAACCAAACAAATAAGCTTCTTTGGACAAAGAAAGATCATAGTACTACAATGGGTGTGATATATTTTCTCTAAGGAAGGGTGACTCTCATCTATCACCAGAAGAAAGATTAAACAGGGGGCGGAATCCTTTTAATCCACCTCTATTATCATATTCTCAGGAAAGCTATAATGACCCTCTTATTTCAAAGGTTTTTAGGAGGAAAATGCTTAGCTTCTCTTTTTTGATAAATACATATACAGGTAGTCCTCAACTTACAACAGTTCATTTAGTGACTGAAGTTACCACTGAAATGACTTAGGACCATTTTTTCGCATTTCTGACAAGCAAAGCCAATGGGGAAACCAGGTTTGCTTGACAACCTGTTACTAATTGAACAACTGCAGTGATTCACTTAACAAAGGCGGCAAGAAAAGTCGTAAAATGGAGCAAAAAAACTCACTTAACAAATATCTCCCTTAGCAACATAAATTTTGGGCTCAATTGTGGTTGTAAATTAAGGACTACCTATATGTAGTAAGAGGAATAGTATAGGGCAGGGGTGTCAAACTCAATTTCATTGAGGGCCACATCAGGGCTATGGTTGACCTTGGGGGGCCGGGTGGGCATAGCTGACCAGGTAGGTGTGGCCAGTTGGATGGGTATGGTGAGTTTTACACCACTCCCCAAACTGCTGGCATGTTTCCTGTTCACATTGGGTAGACAAGGCTGAAGCCAGGCTAGCCCGATCTTTCCTCTTTGCATTGGGTAAATCAGGATGGTCCCAGTGGCCGGATCTGACCACATCTTGGGTCGTATCAAGTTTACGAACCTTGAGTTTGACACCGCTGTTCTACGGGTTATAGCAACCTAAGGGTAGTATAACCCCTGGAAATGAATAAGATCACTTTCTGAACTCAAAACTCCATCTGGAGCCATTTGTTCCTGTAACCAAGATGGGAGATATTCTGTTGAGCTTTATGAGTTGCACAATAAAGGTAGTCCTTGATTTATGACTTGATTGCTTGGTGACTGTTCAAAGTTACAGTGGGCCTACCCCAGGGGTTGTTTATAACCTAGATCTGAGTTCCAACACTCGGGCCTTTTCCATAGTCATGTCACTGTCACTTTGAGCGCTCAGCAAAATGATGGTCACATCTACAGCCATTTGCAGCTTCCCATGGTCATGTGACTACATTTTATGATGGCTTTGCTGAAACCAACACTTTCTTCTTCTTTTCTATGCCCGTAGTAGACCATGGACTTTGCCTAACAATTATAGTGACCGCTTTACATCTGCAGCTTTTGCTTAATGTCCACCATAACAAAAGTTAATAAAAACCAGGTTTGGTCATGTGACTGACCAGTGGTGGGATCCAATTTTTTTACTAACCAATTCTGTGGACATGGCTTGGTGGGTGTGGCAGGGGAAGGATACTTGAAAATTCCCATTCCCTCCCCACCCCACTAACCTGCTTTCCAGCTCAGTTCTCCTGTACAGGGCAACAAAAGGAGATTCAGACAATCAGCTGAGACTCAGGACACAGAGAATAGATGGGGGCAGGGTCAGTCAAAGGTGTTTTTTTTCCGGTTCTCCGAACTACTCCAAATTTCCACTACTGGTTCTCCAGAACTTGTCAGAACCTGCTAAATACCACCTCTGTGACTCACCTGTTTTACGACCGTGACAACTTACGACCATCATGGGCAAGTTCTATTAAAGTTGTAAGTTGAGGACTACCTGTATCTTTGTGTGACGGAGAATCAGATAGTGCCTGGGCAGAGAATCACTAATTTGTTTATCTTATTTATTTATTTGTCAAAAGCTTACAATACAACAGAAACAAGAATAAACGTAAGTTTAAATGCAAGAAATAGGAACTAATAATTGGGGACAATTTTCACTTCCAGCTTCTGTATTTGTTCTGCCTGCAGGGTTGATAATCAATGCAATTATCATGTGTGGAAAAATTTAATGCAAAATTCAAAATGTTCTCCTGTCTGTTAAGGCCATAGTAGTGCCAGACCCTCAGAAACGAGAAGATCAAGACTTCACCCATCATAATTCTGTTGAACATAGGGAGCCTAATCTATAAGCAGATTGAGGTAGCAAAGCAAAAGGATTGCTGTTTAAATGTTTAAATCCGTATTTATCCAAATAGTATAGCTGTAGCATTATTATATTATCCTTATTACCTTCTCTACTCCCCCTGTTATTGATATTATTATTAGCAGGGTTATTCTGTCGCTTTGTATGTACACTGATGGTTTATGCACCGGAGACAAATTCCTTGCATGTCTAATCACACTTGGCCAAATAAAGTATAAAGTATTCAATTCAGTTCAATTCAATTCAAGTGTTCTGCACTGAAGACATTTTAGGTCCTATTTCTCAGATCATTTGAGCATTTCCATTTTACCTAATGGCTTTTAGCTTTCAGTACTTCCCTTTCTTCCTTCTCACACAATAGTATATCTGACTGATAGCTTTATGAATGCTCCCTGGAAAAGAAAGAAAGAAAAAAAATCAAATTAGCAAATGATAACAATAATAATCAGGTTCTATTTAATGAAATTTCTTTTGGGCTTTTAGAAATCCAAAATTATTTGTCCCTTGCATGCAGCCAGACATGGCTAGAAAACATCATCATCATCATCACCATTATTATTATTATTATTATTATTATTATTATTATTATTATTATTATT